>MU228287.1:0-16825 GCA_018584345.1 Thuja plicata | reverse complement strand
ATACACACATGTGTGAATATACATGTGTATGTATATACACATGTGTGTATATATATAGTATATATACATACATGTATATATATAGTATATATACATGTATGTATATATACACACGTGTATATACATACTCATATCTATATACACATATGTGTGTATATACACATGTGAGTATATGTGTGTATGTGTATATATGTGTATATGTGTATATATATACACAAATGTGTGTATATATGTGTATACACATGTGTGTATGTGTGTGTATATACACAAATGTGTGTATGTGTGTATACACACATGTGTGTGTATATATACACATGTGTGTATATACACATGTGTATATATGTGTGTATGTGTATATATGTGTATATGTGTATATATATACACAAATGTGTGTATATATGTGTATATGTGTGTATACACATGTGTATATATATATACATATGTATGTATGTGTATACATGTGTATATATGTGTATATATACACATGTATGTATGTGTATACATGTGTATATATGTGTGTGTACATGTGTATATATACATGTGTGTGTATATACACACACATGTGTGTGTATATATACACATGTGTGTGCGTATATATATACACACATGTGCGTATATGTGTGTATATATACACGTGTGTGTGTATACACATATGTGTGTATATATGTGTATGTGTACAAAAGCAAAATTCCAATTCCAATTCTAGTTGTGTGGAACCAAACACAGAATTTGCATCTTCTCAGTGATCTTCCAGGTGAACCAAACAGGACAGCCATATTCTAGAATTCATTTTGAGAATAGCACAAACCTAGAATGGATTCAATTCTAGAATTGGCAATTCCAGCATGCACAAATTCCGCCAACCAAACGGGCCCTTAAGAAAACTAACAAAGCCTGCACCTCACTCATATGCGTTGATCGTGCATAATGTATGCGTCGACATCGTTGGTTGTGTGTGTAGACACCGTCGGTCGTTTATGTCGAAAACCAAATTACTATGCGGCAACCACACCACATATGTGCGCTGAAGCCATCCATTGTCTATGTCTCCCTAACCCAGTAGCGGCTTGATTATAAACTAAGCCCATAAAACACGCAATTCAAGTGCAGTGTTCTAACTACCCATGTGTATCATTTGTGCCCTACATGTGCGTCATTCTAACCCTAATCAGCCTAGACCTAGTCTGCTAAAATTCATGAAAAAACAAATTAAATGCTAAAAGTATCAAACTCATTGGAGGCGGGGCATCATCTAGACGTTGATATGTCTTGACTCGGCCACTCATGTGTACTTTGTCCTTGTATTCTTCCATCGCTCTTCAAATTTCTTAGAGACTGTTCCTTTCACTGCCACTTCTCCAAAAGCTAAATGTGTATAATAATTTGAAAATGACCTCCAATACCCTATTTATACCCCCCTAACCCACCTCGATAGATGTGCACACCTTGCACTTCTATTGGTCGCAATATTTTTCACCTTCCCGAGTCCATAAATTTTGTATATGACCTATGTTTTCTAATTCGTAAATTACATTGTGATCCTTGTCATGATATTAATCAAATGAACCCTCCATCATATTTTTCACACATTTCCTTGGAGGGGCACCATAATAACTAGTAACTAGAGTTTTTTCATAGGAATATAACATTGCATATTTTTTTATCAAATATTCTTTGAAATAGCGCTCAACAATGCATTATATCAAAGAGGGGCAAAATGTAGACACTTGAAAATGACCTATTTCTCTAACGCAATGACATTAGTAACATTTCTCTTCAATTATTAAATAATATTTATTATTTAATCCATTTGGGTCTTTCTACTATATTTTGAATTCAAAATCATCATTTCCCTATAACTTCATAATTAAGTGATTTTAATTAATTACTTAATTATTAAATGTCCAATTAATATTTCATCAATTATTCATCTATAAAGTAATTAAATAATTAACCTTATTGAATTACTCCCTATGTCATTATATTTAATTAAATAATAATATTATTTAATTAATGCATCCTTATTATTATCATTACATTTTTGGAATAATTAATCAATTTTACCCACTGATGATTAAATAAATGATATTTATTTAATTAAACTAATTATTCTTCTAAATAATTTTAATTATTTATTTATATTCCCCTATGTACAAGTAAATGAATTATTTTATTTATTTTTTGTAAATTATTCTCTCACTTGTAACTAATACTAACCCTCAGTCTAACTACTCAATCAAGTTTGTTGAGTCGACAATCCTCTCTCCTAAATGATCAATCTATTCAATCTTCTATTCCACCTCATCAATTAAGTCTTCAATAAATTCAATTAACTCTTCAATCTATCATCTTAACAGATCAATCTATTTTGTTGACAAATAATCAATTGAATTTAACTTCCACTCACTCTGAGTTTAACTCTTCAATCATAGGCAATCATTCCCACTAATCGTGGAATCCTGACCGGAACCCCAAAATTATTACAAATAGAGAGCTAATTCTCTTAATTTGTTAACCACAATTGCTTTGAATTCTTATGTTGGCACATCGATCACTCATTTCTGAGAACCCACATTGCATAGAGAAGGAGAACAATAAGGAATGACTACATGGTTTTCATATTCATTTGTTCGAAATGATTTCATATTATTGATCATTTATGCTTTCTATTTTCATTGCTTCCTTTCTTGATATTGGGAATATTAACTGCCTAACAAATCTCTTTATGGTTGATATTTTTATGTTAGTGTAGGTACTATAGATCCTTATTACCCCAATTACAGTTTCTCACTAATCTATTCATTTTAATGGTGGTTGGTGTTGATGTCAAATATCATTTAGTAATCTCCCCTTTGAATCTAGCTTCATTGATGTGTATAATTGTTAATTTTGATATTATTGTAAGATTATTCACTCTTTGGATTTAGTTGATATTGTTGGATTCAATGAATGTTGAATGTTCATCATCATGATGTTGATGTCGTATTTGATGGGGGCACTAGAATGCTCTCAATGGGTGGGTTAACTTATTGGAGAAATATTTGAAGAACTATCTCATGATAAGTGCATTTTAGCAAACTTTCAAGAAAAATAAAGAGTGTATTTTTAACTATTGCTTTAAAGCTTAACCTTTTAATGAATCTCATTAAAAAAAATTCATGAATTTAATAGAATATATATCATATGAAGAAGGAAAATCCAATAGTAGAAAAATACAATAGGACTAAAAGAACATGTATGTTTTAAACATTCCAAGTCCTAAAACTCTTTCTATTGGAATTGAATATAGTCATAGGACAAAAGATAAAAATACTTCTAAGTTGAAGACAAGATGATAATTTAAAAAATAAAAAAGAATAAAATAAGTGTATATGGTGAAATGGTGATCAATGGTAGACCGCCAAGTTATGCATGTACATTGGAAAGGGATCCTAAAATGTGACCCCTTTGGACTAAATCTGATTAGCACAACCCAAGTAGATGAATGGATGCTAATGCATGATCTAGTCTAAAAGGATGTGTGATTTTAGGGATTTTTCTATTTATGTAGGAATAATATGATAGAAATGTAATATATGTGCAAGAAAAGTAAATTAAAAACTCATGCAATGATAAAAAAAAAAAAGATGTCAAATCTAGTGTATAAAAGTAAGTGTTAAAAATTAACAAGCATGATGAAGAACCCACCTTGAAGGCTAGTAGAGGAAGAACTTTCAGATCTGGAAAAAAAACCCTATTAGAATATGCCAACACTAGAAATTATCTCAGATTCAGGACTTAGAAGACTGAATCTGCTGACTGTGAAAATATCAAAAATACAGGCACAGATTGACCTTCTTGGGTATAGGTCAACTTTCAGGGTATAGGTCAAACCAAGTTTCACCTATAAATGTGAGGGCTATAACTAAAGGTCTCGGAACATTGATAGATGATGTATCCTTGAATCTACAAATATAAATATGAAACTCTGTGAATCTGCACCTGCACACAAGAAATGAAAAATTGTTGGGGGGGAAAGGGGCTTTCCTTGGTCAAGCCCCTGTATAGAAATTAACCTTGAAATGATATAAATAAAGCATGTAAAAAAAGATAAATGCAAATGTTCACCTTGTTTGTCAAACCATTGTGGATGGATACAGATCCTCTATATCCACAAAGATGTATACTTTCTTGAATAAATGTTGATAGAATGTATGATGTCTACACCTATGCAAAAGATCTACACTTGCCAAATCATCGATCATGGATGTATGCATGCTTGATATGCTTGAATGGAGAAGGAGAGGAATGAATAATGGATATGGATCCTCTCGCTTAGTTGGAAATTCCTCCACAAATCCATCATGCGAGAGAAATTCACAAAATTAATGAAAAAATGCCTTTGGAATGGATGAATGGTAGATAGCCTTCAAACATTGGAGCCAAATCCTTTCTTGATATCTCAAAATCACCAAAAATCTCTTAAATGGACCTTGGACTTGATTGCTTGAAAGTAGATGATCGCTTGCATGTATATATCTAGATAGGATATTCATGGATCATAGGCATGTAATAGATGGAAAATTGAAGGGAAGAGGCCTTTTATAGAAATTTCATAGTCCAAATTCACAAAGGCCAACCTCACTGAGTGGGAAAATGAAAATATTTTGCATCAAGCCTGAAACCCACCAAAAATCAACCCCCTAGGTATAGGTTGAAAGTGGTTCAACCTATACCTGAAAGGGTAAATTTTGAGGTAGACTTTGCGGGGCTCAAGAAGTATTAAGAAGCTTAGGGGAAAATGGAGAGAAAAGAAATAACATCAAGCATAAATGCATCCAAAATCAAGGAGATCACTAAAATGGGGCCCAATAGGTCCTAGAGCTTCCAAATTAATGGGTGCTAACTTTTTAGGACTACACATATAGCCCCCACTTTAGTAGGAGTATGAGGAAAGATCATGCTCAATGTAAAGTTTATCAAATGCATAAGATGATCTCACCAAGGTTAAGGAGATAAGGAAACATCAAGGCCCCAAGTGACTTAAGTCCTCATCAAATCCAAAACTAAGATAAGAGAAACATTGCTAAAAAAGAAGAAAGAGAGAGAAGAGAAGTGTGATTACCTTAGCCCTAGTAAGATTATATGTTGTATTGTGAACCACACAAAGAAAGCAAATTCTGACCACCATGCCTAGTAAGATTGTATTTCTTATTGTGGACCACACAAAGAAAGCATTGCAAAAGATGGCATTGAAATTTTTATCAGGTTGTATGTCATCCTAGTCAATAAATCTAGGATCTATTCTTAAAGATTGTATGTTAATAAGGGATTTGACAAAGAGAAATTTGTCTTTAAGGATTGTATGTCCATAAGGGATAGAAATAAAAAATAAGGGATCATTCCTTAAGGATTGTATTGTAACGCCCCACCAGGGAACCTAGGAGGATAGACCAACTAATCTTTAAAGATGCAATCAATTTTTTTTTACTATTACAACACACGTTCATCTAAAGAATAGATACACACTTACTCACAAAATAGGAATGAAACATAAATAAAGATTCCTAAGTCCTCATAGGTTCCCTAACGTTTCTACTCAAACAAACATTGATTAATCTACTTACTCTTATAAGCTTCATAACAGTTTACAAGTCTAACATACTTAGAGCATTTCAAATTAAATGATTACTATCTTATGGACATGTTTCAATGACTAATCACCAAAACTAGATTTACCAACATGATCCATCCTACTAACTAATAAAATTCATAACATGTATCAACTATCTTATCAATTTTTTTTCTTATAGACATTAGGGTAAAGGTTCTCATTCCTTATCATATACCCTACCACCTTGATGTACATGATACTAGATATATTTTAAGGCACTAACAAAAATTTTCCTAGCTCATTCTTAACATTAGCCATAAGTTAAATATATATGAATCATTTTGTTAAGTTACTATCACAAGTCACACTAAACCAAAAATGTCTTTTACTTCTTTCCCATTAACTTCCCTTAATATTTAGTCATCTCATTTCTTAAATAAATAGTTATTCAATAGTTACAATTGTATTATTATTCTGTTATTTCCTATAGTTCCTCTTATAATAAGATTATTGTATCTAGCAATAATATTTCACTTTGTCAAAATCATAACCACAAGTTCATTTATTAATTAAATATTTCATAATATTTCTTTTAGTCTGTTATAAAAGAAAACTTACTTATCACATCAACATAAACTAGATCCTTATCCATATAACATGAGAGAACAATATGAATAAATTTTTCATACAGAGATCACTTACTTTATAACAAGATATCATAAGAGGGAAATAATTGACAAAGTCTACCTCACTTTAATCTTTATAACATACACAAGTTGGAGCATAACTTTTCCCTTCCATTCACCTAGAAATACCCATTCCCATTACATTGCTCCTCTTTTCAACTGCATTACATTATATTAAAATACTCATCAAGGGATTTTCAATACATCAGAATTACATTATACTAAAGTACATAATATAGAAGTAGAATCATTGACAACTTGCAAGCATGAATCCTATTTGTGCTCAAATCAACAGATTGGATTTCCTATGGACTTGCCAATCCAATGATGGGAAACCCAAGTGATGTGGTCAACTAACAAGGTTTTAGCCAAATCAAGTTTAAACCTTCTGCAATTTTGGCTCTGTAGAACCAAGGCTTGTAGGCCTACACTTTAAACTTATCCTTCAAGTTTCAAGGATTTTTATAGAAGATGAGGAAAAATTCAATACTCTCTTCCTCCAAGTGTGGCAAAGAAATTGAAACAAAACCTTAACTGAAAATAAATATGTGATAAAATGCTAATTGAGATGCTTCAAAATGTTTAAAGAATGTGTGTGTGTGTGTGTGTGTGTGTGTGTGTGTGTGTGAATTAAAAAGTACAGATGGATAGAATATCACAAAAATATGAACAATGAATTAAATGACCATAATCCAATATATATGTAGACTAGTGCCTTATTTTCTCATGGGCAATAGAGTCAAGATCATCCCAATCCTTTGTACAACCTTAGAGATAGTTTACAAGAAACATATCACTTCAGAGGTGTTATGAAATGAGCATATAACCTAAGTTAATTCATAGTTTATCTCAAATGAATCAATTTTCAAATGACAGAATATTTTATTGTGGCCACAATCAATTGAATTTAACCATACAAGATGAAAATACCAATTGATAATAAAATGTATGAATCTGAATCAAGAATTCTAAACCAAACTATCACTTTGACAAAAAATCTATAGATTTTATCTAAGGGACTAATTGAAAATGAAAATATATCTATTCCCATAGATGAGAGAAAAAGGGGACTTATTTTTATTGGTATCAGAAAAATGATACAAGTAGGTTCATGTTATAGTTATTGATCAAAACTATCTAATCTGACTATTGTAACCATCATGATTCTTTTTCACATGGTCTTGCTATCCTTATTTATATGTAGTTCAAAGGATTTAAAAAATCCTTAGACCGATGTGCCTCTTCATAACTAAGGCCTAATACTAGGATCAACAACTGAACATTAAATACATTTACATGAATGACTAATAATCCTTGTTAAGAATAGTTGTCGACCAATTATGTCTCAACCATAAGTACTTAAAAAATCCTTGGTGATTCATCATCAGATTATCAAATAATGATATTGCATTATCGTAGTACTTTGACCCAATGCATTCATTAAGTATCTTTGCTTCTGATAATGATATCTTCTCTAGCATGTCAAATATCATCTTTGTTGAGAACAAGCATGTCGACATTGTCGACCATCTTTTGGTATCCTTAATCTTTATAAGAATCATCCCAGTATGTTTTCATGTGGTAATCATCCTACATTTCATCATGGTCACATTACTATGTCAACAGATAAGTCCATGTTTTGCCACCTTTGAAAACCCTGCATGTTGACGAGGCATCAAAAAACCCTAAGATAAATAAAATATAATTAAGAGAACTAAAATATTAAAGATAACTCCCTATCGATATAGTCACGCAGACTTAGTGCTTCTCCATTTGTAAAAGACACATGGCATCATCACGTAATACCTTGATGAAGAAAAATGTGCATCTCCGCTTTAAGGCATTACGCCCACTGTTGATTTAGTCTAAACTTGATCGGTCTTTAATTCATTCCGTCTTTTCTCATCCTAGTCCGCCATGGACATGTGTCTTCAAGGCGTGATGCCTTAATGGATATATTTTGAGTATCTTTTCTTCAAGGCTTTACACATACCACTTGATCAAATGGGACTTGTTTGATCTTTACCTCAGTCTCTAACCTTAGCCCCAACTTAGCTTTAACCCTGGGTATCTGAACTCCTTTATGTCTCCAAGTTGCGAGATCATTTCCTTAACTCTAATTTTTTTGTGAGACTTCACAAGAACCACAAGCTCAGACATAAGATCAATGATTTGCACTTAATCTCTAGACCATAGAAGAATATTCCATCTCATTGTGAGATCATGAGACAACTATTCGATTAAAAACACATCTACAGTCTGCACCAAATCTATGAATTTTAAGAGCATATTCCTTTTCATTGTGAGATTAAGAGATAACCGGAAGATTAAAACTCGATCGATGACACATACTTCATCCTAGAAAACTTTGAACTGATCCTGACTTAACTTTACTGCAACTCTTATTTATTGCGAGATCACATGACTAAGGGAAACTCACAATATCCAAGTATCTAGCCTAAGTCTGGGTTTATTAAAAGACTTAGTGAAAGCCATAAGATTATCTCAACATCAATGGCCACAATTCCATCCTTGACTAACTCTAAACTGAACTTGACTTTAACTGTCTTGGCCATGATTTATCTAGAAATTCAGCGATTGAAGGAAACTCGAAGTCGTGAGATCATTTTGTAACCCAAGATTTTATTTAGAGACTTAGCATCAGCCACAGGATTTGATTTTCATTAACAACCCATGTCACACTCGGTGGGCCCATCTGTAACTTTTCTTGACTTGAACTTTAACTTTAGTCCATCTGGAGATCACACGAATGAAAGAAACTCTAAGTTGTGAGATCATTTCGTAACTCTGGAGTTTATTCTAATATTTCACACCATCTGTAAGATCAGACTTACATCAATGGCCCTTACATGATCTCCTGATATTTTATGAATTTCAAATTTTTCTCAAGATCTAGCTCAAGCGATAGGATTAGAACAAGATCAAAAATCTACGCGTGATCTCTGAATCTTTCACTTAACCCCAAGCCCATCTGGCAATCACATGACTAAGACAAAAAGAAAACCATTTCTAAACCTTGAGTTAGACCATGAGATCATGCGACTAAAGCCATCTTTGAGTCTCTGAAAGAATTCCTTGACCCTTTGTTAATCACGAGATCTAGCACAAGCCACAAGATCAAAACTACATCAATGGTTTGCGTTAAGTCTCCAAAAAAATAACTTAACCTCAAGTGCATCTGGAGATCATGCGACTGAAAGGAAAGAACAAACCAAACTTTAACCCTGAGTTTATCACAAGATTGTGAGATAGACTGATTCACTGAATCTCCCAATAATTTGACCAACTCTAGTTTCATCATGAGACTTAGCGCACAACAAATGATCAAAAATAAATCAACAGTTTGTGTTAAGTCTCCAGATCAAATAAGCATATTCCTTTTCTTCTCGAGATCATGAGACTAAAGGTTGCACTAAGTCGCTGAATGAGAAATAATATTCCCTCTAGGTTGAACCTTGCCCAACCGATATCTTATCCGACACACGTCATTCAGGTGCATTCCCTTGAAGGTTAAAGATCTTCATCTTGTCAATCGAGGGATAACACCAACTGATGATTTTTGGAAAAAGGGCAAGTTGTTTAAGCGAATCTGTGAAGAGGTAAAACTTGTTTAAATAACTCACAAAATACTTCAACAGCTATTTTTATGAATTCAAAAGTTTACAGGCCATAGAATGTAAGCTTTTAAACATAGCAAATTTTAACAGGATAGATGCATGAAATAAGATGAATGCACAAGATAGGACTTTTGCAAGCATAAACTACAAAATGAAAGGAAGAAATAAAAGCATAAATAATAATAATGAATATAAGGAACACTTCCTTGAACTATTTTCATGTCCAAATTTGATTTGCAAACCTGGGTTCCACTAGTGGCACTTTCTGGGGATGTGCATTCATACCTAGACATAGCAAGATCCTAGCTATATCTGGAGAAGAAGACTATTAGAATAACAAAATAATACTATACATATCATACAAATAAGGAAAAAAAAACTTGCCATTTTCTGCTTTTAAGAGAAGAAAGGTTTAAGATACTGACCATGTACAGGAAGCTCATGAGGATAACCTTCCAAATATTGTAAAAGATAATAATCCTCACCTCCTTTACCAAGTATGACAAAAGGACCTCCCCATAAGGTCTCTAATTTTCCATGTTTGCACCCTTCTTCAACATCATAGAAATTGGTTTAATAATTTTAGAATAATTTGGGACAAACCTCCTTACAAAGTTTATTTGTCCAAAGAAGGATTGGATCTTTTTGACATTCTTTGGGACCTCAATTTTATCTATTGTTGCAATCCTCTAAGGGTCTATTCTTACTCCATCTTTGGACACAATATGTCCTAATAATTTTCCTTCAGCGATAGCAAAATGATATTTCTTTGGGTTCAATGATATCCCATATTCAAGGGCTCTTTGAAATATTTGATCCAAATGTTTGCAATAGTCATCTGCCCTTTTGGAATAAGCAATTAGGTCATCCTGATATACCACAATAATTACATCAATAAAATCCTCAAAGGCCACATCTACTTCTCTTTGGAAGGTAGCCCCTGCATTAGTGAGTCCAAAAGGCATTCTAGCATATACATAAGTACCCCAAGGTGTAGTAAATATTGTTTTATATTGTTCCTCTTCTTTAACCTTCACCTGGTTGTACCTTGAGAACCCATCCATCATTGATAATAATTCATTTCATGTGACCTTTTGCAATAATGCTTCCATGTTTGTTAACCCATAATTGTCCTTTAATAATGATATATTTAGATTCTTGAAATCTACACAAAGTCTAATATCACCATTCTTTTTTCTGAAAGGCACCAAATTTGAAACCCATGTTGAGTGTCTAATCTATTTTATTATACCAGCATCCCTCATCTTTATTAGTTAATCTTTCATCTTGGGAGATAAAGTAGGTTTTATTGGTCTATTCCTTTGCCTAAATGGTTTGGCATTAGGCTTCAAAGGTATCTCATGTTGAAAAAGGTCCTCTCGGTAAGCTTTAAGGTCATCATAGGACCAAGAAAATACATACCTATATTTTCTCAATAGTTTGATGATATCTTCTCTGATCTTGGGGGTTAAACTTTTACCCACAAATACTTCCTTTGGAGTTTCTTCATTTCCCAAGTTTATCCTTTCTACTTCATCCATTGTGATATTAGTGTTTTTCTTGTCCATTTTTGAATCTTTATTGTCAAACAATCTCTACATTGCTACAAGGCCTTTTGGAACCTTATTGGTTTTTAGCTGAATAACTTCCTTTCCAAACAACACATCTTTCCCATCCTCCTACTCAACATGAGCATTCAATTCTATCAATTTATCTTCATACACTTTCTCACATGCTAAAAATATGATTATATCTCTGTCATCTTCGAAGATTTTCCATTTGTTGATGTTATCAGGTATAGCAAGCCTGGTTTTAACTTCAACTTGAACTATGTCCTCACAAGGAATGTCATTATGCTTCAATGCCAAATTAGCCATAAAATCTGCAACAATATTTTTTTATCTATCTATCCAGTTAATAGAAAAAATCATAAAAACATTTTATAGAATATCATACTTCATTTCTATATCTTTTAAGAAGAGGTTGCTTAGCAACAAATTTACTTTTAACTTGAGAAACAATTAATTCTGAATCCCCAAAGACACTTAAACATTTTATTTCATGTTTACTAGCTATTCTTGAACCAAGTAGTAGAGCTTCATACTCTGCAACATTATTAGTACATTCAAAATCTAGTAAAAATGAATATTTAAATATTTTCTTATCAGGGGAAAATAAAATGACACTATCTCCATTACCATCCCTACAACAAGCACCATCAAAATGCATTTTCCAAATTGTATTGTCACTTAATTTTGCATGTAACCCAATAGGTTCAGTATTATGCATTGCATATTTTGAAATACTTACCTGAAATTTATTCATATTAGAATGAAAGAAATGTGTAACCAGGCTTGGATCCACATCCTCAATAATATATGGACTTTGAATCTCCCTGTCAATTCTTACATCCCTTTCATTCATTAGAATAGAAGCATACGGAAGATCTAATTGAATACTACATTCTACTAAGCTAGACCATTGTCTAGATAGAAGCATTCCATAATTGGCAGGGACTTCAACCACAGTAATATCCATTTTATATGACATTTTAGGACATGTAGGAAATTTAAATTCAACATTCTGCATTATGTCTACCACATGAACAAATCTATTATCCATAGCACAACATCTACCAAATTTGGTATCAACATTCATTCCTAATTATTTCATTACATCATTAGGCATAATGTTTACTGCTGCACTAGAGTCTATCATACAATTCTTTACCAATCTATTGTTTATCAATAGAGTAAGATAGAAAGGATCAATTTGGTTTCCATTTTTTTTAAATTAGTTCCTAGATAAATAGTTGGAGGATCTTTTAATTCTTGGTTAAGATCTTCCTTATTACCTACTGTTCAGGCTTAGAATTGTCACCCTAACTCAGGCATTAGGGCTACACGACAATTCCATCCTCACAATGGAAACTTCCTCTAGCTATGGGTGAACTATGGATGAGGAAGAGTCTCCGGATTCTAGGCCGGCTCCTATTTGATTCGGGATATCACCTCCTGATTTGAAACTTGATAGGGAAAAGGGAAAAAGGATTAAAAATGAAAGGGAAAAAGGGGTGATACACCAAGAATGTACTCAGACTTTTGATGGAAATATAAAATAGTAACTCCACCTCATACATCAAAGGCTTAATACTTCAAATCTTTGTTCAACATATAGGCTGACAGATTTCACTACTAGGGTTAAAACCACAAATAGCTCAAACAGTCAACAGACATACATTTTCATACAAGGTTTTAAATAATTGATCACCCTAGGAAGGAATAAAAATGCACTCACTTCTCTTGGATAACAATGAAAATAACACTTGGAAAGAAAGATGAAACAGGATCATAGAATCAAAACTCCACATGTGTGAGCCAACAAAAAATCTGCTTTATTCTTCACCAAAATCTGATAAAATGTGATTACAAACATGAATCCAAGACACTAAGGAACAATAAGCTCACTTTGCCTTCTTTTTCAAAATCTGCAACCAGATGGATACAAAATGCATAAAAAAGTGGTATAGGAACAAAGTAGTTCACTAAAACCTCCTTTTTCATCCAAATCTCACCCTCACCTATGAAAATGAAGGTCCACTAAATAGCCCACATGGCTTATCTTGAAAATGAGATCTCCCTCCAAAAGGTCTCCTATACAGAAAGAAACCCCTAAGCAAAAGGCCAAAACAATGCCTAAAATGTAGCCTTCAATTAAGCCCCCCTTCAAAATAGAGCATATCCCTAAATTTGAGGCCCAAAAAGATGCAAATAACTAAGCTTTTTGCCAACTTCCTCTAAATGCCCCTAAATTTTGGCTAATAACAAGGAAATAAATCCTTTTACAAAGAATAATTGCCAAAATTATTATTAATTTTAATATTAGAAAAACTAATATTAAAATATGTCCCTCACCTAACTTAGATAAAAACTCAGTGTAAAAAAAATATAATGTGGAGAAGTCGACATGACTTTCAATCCACTTGCAACCATACACAAATTAAGGAAGGCAAGAGGTGGCATGTTCTCAGTTTTCAAGGCACTGCAGGAACAGACATCTACATTAAGGATTTTAGTTGCTTGGCGGATTCCAATTTTTATCATCTTCATTTGATCACGCACTTGAGTTATCTTACTCTTCATATGATTTAGGGGAAATGAAACCCTAAGTCTTTGAAAACTGCTTGAAGGAGCTCAGCTTGTCTATAGAAGAACTCCACTGTTGATCTCGAGCGCTCTATCATACTGAAGATCACTGCTATTTTTATTGATGTGAATCCAAAATAGGGAACCTGACATTGAATACAGACTTAAGTTCAGCGAACTGTAAGTTTTTATTTTTTCTGGACTCTTCGTTCCACCTTTGCAATGAATGAGTGGAGTCTTCAAAATGTGGCTCTTTATTTGCACTATTTAATGCTTCATTGTTGATTTATGAAGACACGCTGTTATATTGGAGATATACTTATAATTACCAGCAAAAGATTCACAGTTTTGTAGTTGAGACTTTCAATTGAAGAGATGATTTGAACTTGCTATTTTTCTTTACAATAAATATGCAATGAATACTGAAACGTAACTCTATTGCTGCATTTGATATTTCCTTGTTTGCTTTGCATAAATGAATGCATAAATCTGGAAGTTAACCTTCAGTCTACTTTCAACACATGGGTTTTAATTGAAAATGTGCCCTCCATTCCAATTTGTAACCACAGACAATTTGCTATTTGCTGTACCATGAACTCACAATTTTTTGGCATTTGAAATCTCTGCTTTACATTTGTAATGAAATTAATTTGCAATGAAAATGTAATCATGATTCACAGCTCTATATTGTTGATTTTTGCTGATACTTCACTGTTGTTTTCAAATATGACTGTTTCTTTTGAAAGTATACCCACGGTTTATAAATTTGAAGTCGGTTGTACTTGTTATTAGCAGTCATATAACTGGTTCTTGTAGTTGTTGTTTACACATGTTGAAAGTCGTGACTGGGAGTCCGACTAGAATGCAAACTTTAAACTACAATTTGTACCTGTATCTTTTTGCATGCCATATGCTATGGTACTCTGCATACATCTTTATGAAGCTTCCTTTCTTTAAAACTCGGGCTCTTTATGCATGAACTGTTCTCAATTTTGGGGCTATAACTGGAGTGTCATCCAACTGTTACACATGGCACTTTGTCTATGAATTTCTTGTCTTCTCTCCATTTTTGTCTATTACTTTTCCTCTACTTGATGTCGGGTTTCACAGTGAGTCGACTCCAGTTTGTGAATGGGTACTCACAGTTTCAAACTAGGCCTTGCTGTTTACTTTTCTATAGCTAGAAAGCTTCGAACTGTAACTATCCACAGTCCATGGTGACTATTTGATTACTGAAGCCATAATATAGAGGAGTTCTCTTATGCTCATGCCTGGTCTAAGTTATTTTGCTGATCAATAGCTTAGGAATAACTAAATTTTCCTTTGTAAAAAAAATCCTTCCTTGAAATGACACAGCTGGAACCAAAAGTTGTAAATATATTTGAAACATACTTCTTGTAGCCTTCTCTTCAAAACTATCATCAAAGATGTATTATCATTTAAAATGGCATCACTGCATCCAGCACTATAATGATCTTATCATGCCATGTGATATTTGGTGTCTTCTCTGTTGCTAAAAAGTTGCATTACTATCAATGCTATGATAGTTTGGTCATGACCACAAGATTTTACTGCATATCATTGAACTTGAGTTCAAATTTTCAAAAGTTGACTCATACTCCAGTATATAAATTTGATAAAAATCTCGTCAGAAATTTTGAATATGAACATATTTACCATTTTATGACAAGTTCTGCAAGATATAAACATTCATTTCAATTGGCACAAACAACATTTGTAAAAACTGTTCCTGTAGCAGATTACTGTACATTTTTCATTGATGATGAATCTGCACTTAATATGATAAGATGAAAATTGTTGTTCACTATTATTGAAGTTCGAGCACGGGCTCGTGACATTCAAAAACACCAGAATGTTAACTAATGAGGTTCGAGCATGGGCTTGTGACACTCACTGCATCTTTCAAATATAGCATAGAATTTACATAAAAATATATTTTTCTGATATTATTATTCTGTCAATGCAAATGTGTATCTTTCTCTTACATTGATATCATCAGTAAATATGTAGTTCAGGGAGTTTAACTGATGCATGGTATTTTTTAGGCTTTATGTATTGCTTAGATCTAATTGGATCTAATATATTTTTCACACCATGATGCAGGATTCAGGACCACAGAAGACCTAGAGTGCAGGACAATCAGAGACAAGACTGTTGCCCAAATTTTCCATTTCCTATACAAATTGGCCATCCTCTGTGTTTTCCCGCCCAAAATGACTAGGCCCTTTTCAAAATCTTGTTTTTATGTCTTATCGCACAGTTGTGATCCATGTAAGTCAATATCCTTAAGTTGCGCGACTGCGCGACGAGTTGTTCAAGTGGTCCTCGCGCAATCGCGAGCTATCTGTGTCAGTTCATTCAAGCTGTGCGACTGAGCGGGTCAGTGTTTCAATGATGCGTCGCGCAGTCACAATGTTTATTCCAGGAAGGGTTTGCAGCTCGCGAGTGCGCGACCGAAGGAAAGGATATGCTCATCGCTCACTCGCTGCAGAGGTTGAAGTATAGAATACGGTCTGCGGGTCTGCAACGAGCTGGAAGAGGAAAATCACTAA
Source organism: Thuja plicata (assembly GCA_018584345.1). Taxonomy (NCBI): domain Eukaryota; kingdom Viridiplantae; phylum Streptophyta; class Pinopsida; order Cupressales; family Cupressaceae; genus Thuja; species Thuja plicata. The sequence continues at coordinate 190 of MU228287.1, read as the reverse complement.
TACATTAGGGGTCAATTTGCGATGCCCATTTGCGACGGCAGGCAAATGTTGCATGTTTTTGGCTTTTTTTTTTCAATTGTGCCCCGACAACGTCGCAATTGCGACGTATTGGAAAGTATATGTCGCAATTGCGACGCCATCGGGATATAATTGAAAAAAAAAACATTTGGCGCATTTTGTTAACTATACA
>MU228286.1:2205937-2216600 GCA_018584345.1 Thuja plicata | reverse complement strand
TAGAGAAAATGAGAGGAGAAAACTTCCTTTTATATGAAACTAGGGCACAATATTCTAGAGAGGCTGACATAGGAGAATTAAATTCCAATTGGACCCATGCCCCTAGAATAGGACCTATATTAAATATTATTTAAGATTTGTTGTTCCGAAGACTGAAACAGCCGACTCGGAAGCAGGAATTAACTTTTTCCAAAGGCCGACATCCGAAAACCCTAAAATTCTAAAATTTGAATCCTAGGCATGGAAAAGGTTGATTTTGACCTAAGTCAAGGTCAAGGTTTACCTTGACCCATAAATTTTTACCTTGACCCTAAGGTCAAAGTCTTATTTTTTCATCCTGGGGTGCCAGAAATAGGTTGGAAAAGGTGGAAATGGGGTAGAACAGGGGGAAAAATCCATATCAAAATTAGGAACCCATTCAAGGAACTTGACATGACCCCAAATCACTTACTTGGAAGGCTAAACTAGTCTATCATCACCAAGAATTATATGACTAAAATTATCTGATTATTACTATCTTTTCTCACTATGTTCTAAATTTGATCATTGTAGTCATTTTTCCATTTTGTTCCTGAGAAAGTGAATTCATCTCTCCATTTTATAAATAATGCCCCTATAACTATTTGTCCTTATGAAATGGATGACTATGGATATTTCACCCTTTGGTATCAGATATTATCATACTTTGAATATTTGTACTATGACTTTTTGCTCATTTACATAAGCATAACACATGCCCTTTAGCTGCAAAAATGATTCATTATGTAGCAGTATTTGTCATGTAGCTGATTTATATAATTTTGTCCTTTATTTTTGATTCTATGATCCTTACATCAACAAAGTGCTCTTGTTTATTAGAATTGAGACTCCTTTGATGTTCCCCTTAACCATAAAACATCATGTTATTGTTCTTTAACATTAATGTCTGATTAAAGTGGCAAAATATTTATCTTGAAGTTCTTGATAAATCTTCTTACATATTACTGTCTTTTCAAAAATAAACTTTTACATGATGCTCTTTTAAGGTAGATATAAATGTATATATTCTTTCTTGAGCATTTTTATTTATCTTAATATGATCTATGTTCACCCATGTTACTATTTTTTCCATGATGAATAGCTATTTTTCTCATATACTTCCATGCTCACTTTGTCTTTGTCTTTATACTTGACAAAATGATTGTTCACTTGTGCCATTTCCATTTATGCTTATTTTCATTTTCTTGAACACTCTTGCACCTTCTATTTTCATATACATCTCAATACCCCATAGTATGGTATCATATAATCTCTTTGATGTCTTTGTATAGTTATCCATTGTACTTTGATGTACTCATATATGAACATTTGTTCATTGGTGTTTCCTTGTTTCGCCCTGACATGTACAATCAACATAATATTATATTAGATTTCATTGTAATGTATTTTCTCTCATAGCATAGTAACTTTGTTATTGAGGTACTTTTTCTTGAATATTTTATCCACTTCCCTGAGATATCAATTCTTAATTCAATAACAAATTTGATTGATGTTCCTTTTATACTAGCAATAGATCCAGCACTTGTATTTTCTTAGAAAAACACCTAACACCATGCACCCTTCACTGGTTATTTTCTGACTTTACCTTTTTTTTCCTCATTGGAACTTATAGAATTATCTTCACCCCTGATGGTTTTTATCAATAATGTGATAGTGCCATTGGATTTCCATTCATATCCCATCATCTTGATGGCTTTGATTACTACTCTTTCAGCTTAAACAAAATGGAACATTGAACTTCCTTTCATACATACTCTTACTGTTAATCATATGAATAGAATAATTATAGATAATTTAATTGAGACAAAAGGTTTCATGTATCAAACATATGTACCTTTAATGTTTCATTATGACCTTGTCAATCAATATTCTTTGGCATGCATTTTTTATTCCTATAGCAATATTTTGATATTGCATTTATGCATTACTAATTTGGCTCTTGTGGAATGTTATCTCATTTTTTATCATTTTTTATCATGTAGTGCGCTATTCTCAACCCTCATGGGATCCCATTTGATCCCATGTGCTATAGGATATACAATTGTAGCTGCACATGAAGAAAATAATTTAGATAAAAATGAGCATACTTCTTACTTTCTCAGACATACAGGGTAGAATAACACTCATTATGCATGTGAGGAATAGATTGTTTGTCTATAAATGCATGTATATATGATATGTGATGAGCCATCATTTCTTAGATATATGAGATCTAACATAATTTCTTATCTCAAATGTAGGTATTTCAAAAGCAGTAGGGAGGCGAAAGTTGGACACAAGGCAAGCGAAAGGACTAAAGACCAGACATAGAAAATCCAAATGGAATTGTCATAAGGAAATGATGATTCATCCCACACTATCTATAAATTTAATTTTTAGCACCTACAGATGTACAATGTTCTTTGTTTTCATCTACATAGTAATGGTTAGTATCAAGGCTTTTGTGAGACATTGTGGAACTTTATACATTTGTATCATAAATAAAGTTTATTGTTCTGAAAACTCTTTGCACTCTCTCTTTTTCTTATTCATTTGCAAAGTGTATTGAAACATTTTCAATCATTTTTCTCTTAACCTCAATCATATGAATGAAATTTAGCAGAACAAAAAAAGTGTACCTTAATCATTAATAACTTGCAAGCTCATGTTGATTGAGCTTAGCAGTGAAAATCAGTAATAGATCTCATTTAATATAAACTCTTCACCTTTGTCTAATCTCAACTTGTTCAACTTAATACTTGTCTCATTCTCCACCATTCCCTTGAAAACCTTGAACTTATCAAAAGCTTCATATTTCTCCTTCAAGAAGGTCACTTGTACCATCTTTCAGTAATCATTAATTAGTAGCATAAAATATCTATCACCTTGAAAGATTCTTATCTTAGTAGGGCCACACAAATTATTATGAACAATATCATTTAAACTATTTGAATTTTCTTTCTTTGAGTAAAAATTAGTTCTTGTTTTCTTTCCCAATTGACATTCTTTGCAAAAATTGTTAGTAGGCTTCTTCATCCTAGGAAAATCTCTAATAGCAGGAGTAGAACTTATAGCAATAATATTGTCAAAGTTCGCATAACACAATCTCTTATACCATAACCAGCTTTCATCTATTTGTGCAATCAAATAAGTCCTCTAACCATTATTCAAAATAAATATATTACCTCTTGTCCTGGATCCAGTAGCAATATCCTTTCCATAGTCATTCAATAGCTTACATATGTCATCCTTGAAATGCAATCCATAGCCTTTATCCATCATCTAACTAACACTAAGAATATTATGTATCAAAACTTCTACATACAATACATCATTAGTGTTATTTTTACCATCTAAAGTAATTGAACCTCTACCTCTAATATTATCACCAAAATTTTCATCCCATTTCACTTTGCCACCATCATACCTCTAAAATCTTAAAATTTTACTCTTAACACCAGTGACCCATTCATGTGATGAGAGCATACAATGTCAATCACCTACTTATCTTCCTTGAAAACTTGAGCTGCTAGAGATTTCTCTTCAACATCTATGGTAGAACTGGAAGTCATTACAATATCATTCATATAATCCTCATCTTCATTAATGGAAATGAATTTTAATTCATCATCATCATTGTTAGCTTCATCAGATTCATCATCAGTAACATTATCATCATCAAGAGCATAGTAACACTTTCTTTCCCTAGGATTACGCTCATACTAATACTTAGGAATTCTATTAGGACACCTAAATGTAAAATTTCATACTTTACCACATGAAAAGAATTAAAAGGGAATCTTTCCTTTATACTTACTACTAGCAGGAGCTCTAAACCGTACTCTTTTTGCAAAATTTTCTTCCAATTATTCAATCTATTTGTCTTCCTCTTCTATTTCTTTTAGCTCCTTCTCCCATCTTGTCATTCTCCTTGTAGGTTTTGAAGTCAAATATAGTTTTTTCATGTCCTTACCAGTCACTATGGCTTTGAATATTGTCTAGGTCTTGGGAAGTGCTCCACCTAATTCACTCAATTCAAAGATTGTAAGCTTTCCAACTAGGTTTTCTCATATCACATTTGTCACTCTCCTTATTTCTTCAATAGTTGTGACCTTTTTGTAATGGGGAGGCAATGTTCTCAAAATATTTGCAACAATATCATCTTCATAGAGTGTACCTCCAATAGATCTGATAACACACACCATCTCATTGATCTTTAGCATGTAGGATGAAATTTTCTTATTTTATCTCATCTTCATGGCTTCATATTTTCCCTTCAAGATCTACAACTTATCCATCTTTACTATTTTGTCTCCTTCATAAATAATTTCCAACTTCAAACGTATCTGATGGGTTGTCTCAAATTCCATGACATTGGTCATCTCTGCATAAGTCAATGCACTCAAAAAAGAATCCTTTTCCCTCATTTTTTCCTCTGCCTCATTGATCTCATCAAGAGTTTTAGGGTTTTGAGGAGGGTTGTATGAATTATTTTTAATCCTCCAACAATATTCATCAATGCATCTAAGATGTACAATCATGCGGTTCTTCCACAATGCATAGTTGGTTCCATCAAATCTTTGACTATCCTTCTTGTATTCTTCTATCTTTGGATCTCCCTCAAGATGTTAGGTTTCCTTAAAGGGACTAGGCTCTGATACCAATTGTGTTGGAAAAATGGTTAGTGATCCCCTCAAGATTCGTGACAAGGAACAAACTAACTCGTGTGGATTCTAAAATTCTAGTAGTTGTATCGAGCATTGACAGACTAATATTTTGGTGCAATGATAGCCACTACTTGTAACAAGTGGTATAAGAGCTTGGTCACAGGTTTGAATCCCCTCAGGTGACGCTGAGGGGGATATTTTTGCAAATTGGTTAGCTCTCTCCTCGAGATTCTTAACAAGGGAATAACTACCTTTTGTGGATTCTATAAATCTAGTGGCTGTATCGAGCATTAATAGGTCAATATTTTGGTGCAATGGAAACAAATACTTGTAAAAAATTGTAGGAAACCAGAAACAAGAAAATCAGAGGGAGCGGGTGAATCAGTTTCTTCTGAAACACTTAAAACTTAAAACCCTTAAACCTTAAAAACTCACAACCCTTTCTCATTTTAACCTTTATTATTGATTTGCAAAATGTAAATCATGTAAACACAAATCAAAAAACATTAACACCACATAACACAAAAAAATTTATCATTGAAACCCAAAATATGGTGAAAAGCACAGTGGGGTTGAAACCCACAATAAGGCTAGTACCTTGTTAAAAGTATAGACTTAATACAATATGGGAAATGCACATGAATTCAAGCTCACTGCCTAGAGCTCACTGCTCAAATGAAAAGCCTTGGGCTACAACCCTAAGGAAGTCTCACTGACTTACAATCACATTGTATACACCTAAAAGTGGTCAACACAAGTCAAAGAAAAAATCAATCAAATACAAACTATTTTGAATTAATTGAAATCAATAAATTAAATAAATAGTTAATTGAATTAATCATTTAATTACTCAGTTCACCACTCGATTAAATTCAATTTACTAAATCAATCATTGCTAAAGTAATTAATTTTTTGGGATTAATTAAATCCTAATATTCCTCACCCACCACTACATGACCAAAAATCACTCAACCAATGGGGAATGAGAAAAGAGATCACATGGATTGAAAAACGGCTTTTCAATCGTGACCACTTAATCCTATAAAATTAAGCTTGTCCACTCAAAGGGGAAATATCACTCAATGTTAACCTCAACCATACATTGACAATGGTTAATCAAACTCGCCCCCTACCCTTGGGAAATCCTATAAATAGGAGGCATTTCTTAATGCAAATGACCAATTTACAACTGCAAGACTAATTTCACATATAATTTTCTCTGCTTTCATATAGAGCGTCATAATTCTTTCATGTTTGAATAGATTTAAGTATTTAAAATAGGGAATTTACCTTAATTTTCATATAGTTGCATCTTAGATCCATCTTTTTGTCATTCTTAGCATAATTCTTGTTTTAGGGGTTGTCACTTTAAGATTGCTTTATAGATGAGAGCACTCTTTTAGTCCTTCTAGCTAGAGATCCATGAGACGATCTTAATTTTCTTTCAAATTGATTAACTAGTTAGATCATTGATTCAATTTCAAGTTTATGAATTGTAGGTTTACATACACAAAAATGGCACCCACTATGGGGCCCAAGCCTCATGTTCTAACATCAAATTTCTATTTTTTTTGTAATTTTTATATTAAATATCCTTGAAAACTAGTACAATCTCAATCCTGGTACAAATATTCTTGCACCTAGTGCAAAGACTCTCACACCTGGTACAAATAATCTAGCACTTGGTTTGTAAAAGCTATCATATGATCTATACAATCTCGCATCTGGTATATACAATCTTGCACCTGGTCACCAAAATCTTGCACTTGGTCCAAAGAAGCTCGTATATGGATTTTGAAATGTTTTATTTGATAATTATGTGCATTTCATGAATTTCATTCATTCAATTATGCATAACATCTAGTCAATCTTACATAGCATTTAGTAAATATTGCATAGCATTTAGTACATCTTGCATAGCATCTGGTAATTTATGCATAGCATTTGGTAAATATTGCATAGCATCTGGTAAGTTTTGCATAGAATTTTGTAAATATTGCATAGTATTTGGTCAACTCTGCATAGCATCTAGTCATTTTTGCATCGCATCTGGTCAATTCTACATATCATCCGGTCAGTTTTGCATAGCATTTGCTCAATTCTACATAACATCTGGTTAGTTATGCATAGCATTTGGTAGTTGTTTTGTAGCATCTGGTTTATGATAGGAAACATTAGAATTAGTTGCTTAATTGCTAAATTTGATAAATAACTGATATTTTTGATGAATTGCAGATGACTAAAAAGATCAAATTAAGAGAAACTTGTAAAGCTACATACAAATCACCTAATCATTATCAAGAGAAATGGGAAAATATTCTATACAAGGACGCAAAGAGAATACAATTAGTTATTGAATATGAAACCTTGGAAGAGAGGATTCAAGGTGAAACAAGTATTGGAAGATCATTGATCTCTACCAAGTCCTTTATAATAATTCCTTCATTCATCTTGATGACTCTCCTATTTGAAAATTGTGCATTTTAGAAAGTTCAAAAAGCAATGTGTAGAACACCTTATTATTGGAAAGAAAAAGAATCTAATATATTGAACAATTATGCTAAGGAAGTCCATAACTCAAACATAGTGGAAAACTTAGAAAACAAAGTTAAAGATTACGGACATTACACCAAAATTCTCAATTTATACCAAGCTAAATTTCAATCTTTATCTTAAATACTTTTCAAAGCAAGGTGTATTTGTTTTCTCTTTTTCTTCACTTTGTTTGTTTGATGGTGTACTAACGTTCGTGAGAGACTTGGATGCTAAGGATATGACTCAATCATTGAGGTAACGTTTAAAAAAACATCAAAAAGCCTAAAAAATGTGCATATAGCTTCGAACAAGGTATGGTTCTTACACCTTTGCTTTCATGTTATTTTCTTAAATTGAGGCATTTCCAAGTTCTAAACACATAAATATAAATAGGAATACCTCATTTCGCTTTTGAACCAAATGTATTTTTTCTTATACTCTCACCTTTTCATGGTGATTGAAACATTAAGCATACCTAAGTTCCATTATATAAAGGTTCAAGTATATGAATGAAATCTTGATTGTGTTATGAGAATAGGGGTAATAAGGGATATACTTTCATCCTTCTTAGGGTGATCAAACTCCTAAACCTACTTTTGTCTTATTTCAATTCAAATAGTGCATTCATTTTTAACCTATAGTGGACCTGCCTCACGAGATTTTCTTAATCAAGGATGGTGAGAGGGATGACCCAAAGTGGAATACAATCATTTTCATCATGATAATATAACCTGTTATAATATAAAAAATCTGTCATCCTTAATGGGGTGATTGACAAAAGGTTTTTGTACAATAGTTATCCTCTAGTAATCTTCACAGATTGTGCAAGGTATTGTTTTTAAGATGGTTGGAGACTCTTGTAAAGAGAGGTAAAATGAAAAAACTTATTCGAACGGAATCTTGAATAAATATTAGTTAAATAACAAGCTTACCTCATTATCTATGGAAACCAAATTTTTCCTTAGGTAGCTTGTTTGAATTGGTTTATTTTTAAAAAAACTTGTGCAAACATTACAAGAACAACAATCAGGTGTTATAGTTGTTTTTCTTTTGATAAGATGAGTGCTTAAGTATGTTTGTTATGTTTGAAAGATCCTAAAAATCAGAGGAATTCATCCACTTGAACTTAAAACACTAAACAATCAACAATCTTACTCCAATTCTTAAAAATCTAAGAAGTTTCATGCATTTGGTCTGTCAAGCCTCTCATTTGGTCTGTCAAAACCCTCATATGGTCTGTCAAACCTCGCATTTGGTCTCTGAAGTATAGCATATGGTTCCTAAAATATCGCATCTGGTTCCATCTCAATTGGTCTCTGAAGTGTAGTATATGGTCTGCAAAAACTCACATTTGATCTCTGGAGTGTAGCATATGGTCTCTAAAGTGTAGATGTAGTGTCTCTCCCATTTTTATTTACATTTTGCATAACATCCTGGTGGATATAGCTTTGATGTTCTATATGTTGTATTTCATGATCATTTTAGACCTATGAGAGGTTGTACCTTTGAGGTGATCTTATCTTTGCTATTGCATCGATAACTTGTTTATGTCATTTTTCTGGTTGTATAACTATTGGTGATGTTAAGCCTTCTGGAACTTTTATTCTGAGTTTTGAGGATTCATTTTGTTTTGGTGATTGTTCCTTTGTGATTGTATTTTGTCGCCATTATGAGATGCATCAAGTTCAGTTTATTCTTGTGTTCAATCCAAGATTGTTATTCTAGTTATGATATTTATCTGCCTACTTGGCTTATGATGTTATTTCATGGTCTCACTAAGGTATGTGCTAATGGCTACATATTTATGATTGCTTACCTTGTTCAGATTCTATCTAGATTGAGAATTATTAGTTTTACCATGATGTTTTTATTCCATGACTATCCATGTGATTTGATTTGGTGGTTTCTCTAAGTGATGTGTCATGCCCAAAACTAGGGCAAAAACACACAGACAATTTTTTTTTAAACAACTATGATGGCACCAATAGGTGCAAAATGTGTTGTGGAAAGGTGATGACAAGATGAGGTTAGTTTTTGAGTTGCAAGGTCGAGACTTAGATTGAGTTTGGATCACAACTGTAATACCCACTCATGTTTTGCTTTTTAGTTTAGGATGCTGTACTTTTAGGCATCGGTTCCAGGTGTTTGGCCGAATTCTTTTAGGCCACATTTCATGTGAGCTGATATTGTTTCATTTGATGATGATACTTGTTTATGATGTCGTGATTTTACTTTATGCATAGATAGATGTGATGATGTTATAATGTTGATTATTATTTGTCAATTTTAGTTTATGATATACTTACCCCATACTCGCATGTGTATGGTTGCCTTATATGTGAATGTACTTGTTGATGTGTTGTTGTGGTAGAGGACAGAGACGTAGTTACTTGCTTCGGTGAGATCCACACGTTCGACCGATCCCTATCATTGATTGTGATATTATAGTATGTATGTACATGTGTGTTCTTTAATGATAGGATTGCATGTACAGGGCATCGTCTTCCCTGAAATGGCAGGAGTGAGCATGCCCATAAATATTCATCTCAATGGTAAAGAGGGGAGGTAACATACAGATCCAAAACCCTAACCTAAGCCTAATCTTCCTAATGTAGGATGAGTTTTAGTATGACTACCTTATCCGGATTTGTCTAGGTTGACAGAATTCTAATACCCTCTCTCTTGAGTTTGTGTGTGTTTTTGCTTGATTATGCTTTCAGGTGATTTTTGGATTAATCAGTGTTTTTCCATATGCTATGAATTAATGGATTATAGTTGAATTAATAATTTAATTATATCCTAAGTTTATTTTAAATAATTAATTAAGTTGAAATATTTGAATATTTTGATTTAATTAAATATTTAATTGAAAACTATATTGTATGAGCTTATATGATTAATTAAATAATTAAATATTTGGTTGCATGCATTATTGTGACATAAATATTTAATCTATTTAATTAAATATTTTATTAATTACTTGTGCATAATTGTGTTGAAAAAGTATTTCAAATTCAAAAAAATATTAACTTGTAATTAGGAGTCTAGTTTGAGTTGTGGCAATAAAGCACATTTTATTTAATTAAATTAGATTTACTTTCAATTTTGGAGTTGAGTTAAACTAGGGATTGATTTGAGATTTTTCATTCACCTTTGCATGATTAGGGGAATTTGAATCTCTTTAGGGGGATTTGGTCATTCATTCTCTCACAACAGGTTTTTTTTGAGAATTGCAGAGCTCTTGGTGATTTGGAAATTTTTGAGGAATTGTGGATTGTTGTGGATCTTGGTTGCTTCAAGGTTTCAGGATTTTTTCTTGCTTGTGTGTGTGTGTTCGGATCTACGTTGTGCCAGATCTGTGGTTGAATTGAGCTTGAGGGTTTCAGATCTACTTTCATTCTCCAAGCTACATTCTTCCGTTTCTTGCATTGGATTAAAGGTAG
>MU228286.1:2157835-2194975 GCA_018584345.1 Thuja plicata | reverse complement strand
TTTACAATGACTACATTTTCATATACATCTTTGGAGTCTACAACATTAATCCATCTTATTACAAAATCCATCTTCAACATGGATGCACAATACAAAAAGTGATACAACAATGGAGAAGTCTCCAACATTATAACTGTTCAAGTTTAGAATTACCACCCCAACTCAGGCATTGGGACTTTGAAAATATTCTATCCTAGCAATGGAAACCTTCTCTAGTTGTGGGTGGACTATGAATGAGAAGGAGTCTCCGGATTCTAGTCTGGTTCCTGTTTGATGTGGAATATAACCCCCTGACTAATAACTTAATAGGAAAAGGGAAGAAGGAAACTTATGGAAAAAAAAACTTGAAAGTAAAACTGAGGTGATACACCAAAAATGGATGCAGACTTTTCTTGAGAGATAAAACAATAACTCCAACTCATATACCAAAGGCTTGATACTTAATATCTCTGCTCAGCATATAGGCTCACAAGTCTCACTACTAGGGTTAAACCACAAATAGCTTGACCAGTCAACAAACATACAAATTCCTTATGAGGATTTGAATTTTTGATCTCCTTGAGAAGGAATATGTATACACTCACTTCTCTTGGATATCAATTAAACAAACACTAGCAAAGAAAGATGAAAACATGATGTTGAAATTAAAACTCAAAAGTATGTAGAGTAATGAATCATATGCTTTATTCTCCTCAAAATCTGATAAAGTGTGGTTACAAAAATGGTCTCCAAAACATCTAGGAACAAAAAGTTCACTATATACCCTCTCTCCAAAATCTACAACTCTCTAAATATGAAGTAACCAGTCCACTATATAACCCCTATGGCCCAATTTTTTAAAAATACTTCTCCCTCCAAAAATCCTCCAAAATAGCAAGTTATTAAACAAAAAGTTTAACAAGTGCCCTAAAATCAAGCCCTAAAACATGACCCCTAAAGTTGGTACATAAAAGATATACATCTTTTTATACAAATCACCAACTTTATTACAAAAGCATAACATATGCATAAACCCTAACTGCATAAACCCCAACACATAACCCGACAGCATAGTAAAAAAACCTAACTCCATTAAGTCGAACAAAGTATATGAACAAACCCTAACCCTCTAGTAACTCGACTAAAATATAGCTAAGTTGAGGTAACTTCAGCTCGTAAATAGCTCATAGCTGACACAAAACACACCCACCAAAAGGACAAACTATTGTCTTCGTGGCACCACAAGTACTGTCATGGCACTGCTTGGGGAATATTGAGGCACTACTAACTGAAAATGCATTAACTCCATCTTTGATAGTGGATTCAAAAATTGGGTAAAAAACATTTCATAATGTTCATTTGTCTCAAAACACTTAGGGTTTTCTCTGTGCCGCCGCCATGTTGAATTTGGAAACCATAATCACTGGCACTGTATCTGCTTCAAATCTATGTAAAGAAGCTCAGGCTTCTCAGGCTCTATGAGGTAAAATAAGTTTGAGTTTAATTTACCATAACACATGGCACCTTCTAATGATTTCTTCTTTGATAATGCTGGAATTTGGGGTCTTTTGTTTTCTAAAACGCGGGCTCTAACAATAATTTAACTCTCATGACTTGGGAGATGCTAGAATAGCTCAAACTTGAAGGTTTCAATGCCTGATGACATATGGTGCTGGATACATGCTTTGAACTCGGGTTTTGAAGCTGATGGTTTTATCAACCATCATAAGCTTGGACTAAGTCTACGTTGTGGTTGAGAGGTGTAGCACTACCCATGGAGTTTGGTCTCAAAACTGGGCATATCTCAACCACAGCTTCAGACTCATCCCCATTTTATGGTGTATCATGAATGAAGTTGGGAAAGAAGCATCTTTGACCACGGCCACTTCTGCTTGAAACTCTAAAGAGCTCGGGCTCCACTCTTCTATTGGCCTATACCCATGATACTTGGCATCTTCATGCATCTTATCTTTAGATAAGTGACCCTCACACTATTGTTCATTGTAGCTTTAATATGAAATAGATGCACTGTTGTAGTCGATAACTAAGATTTTTTTTTTGGCATATTACCAAGCTTCTATAGTTTTAACACCTCCATCTTTTCTGGGTTTTTAAAAAGATTTACATCTTTTTAGGCAACGAAATAGGGTTTCTCTTTCTTTGTTTTCTCGTATCAAATCCTCCATTGTAGCATAAAATACTACTTGACTTTGAGCTTTGTTGTCACTTAAGTTGTTTTTCTGCCACTTTCTTTAATGAATAGCAATAAAAACAAGAATACCCACATGGTTGTTTGTTGTAAATCTGCAAGTGAACTTGAAGATGTGCAAGTTTGTCGATGTCTTGATTTTTAATAAGACCATAGGATTTTTTCATGACTATCTTTTATGCTTAAAAGCATACCACTTAATTTTTTCAAACACAACACTGTTGTAAGCACAAAACACGCTCCTCTATCCAGGATGAACTAGATCTCTTTGTTCTGTCTGAAAAACACATAAAATTTTCCTTTCCAACATGCTTATAATGTTATAAAAATAAGTAACAAATTGTTCCACTAGTGAAACTGTGAACATCTTTTATGAAAATATGACATATTTGATATGCATCATTGTTTTTTTTTTATGCTTTATTCCCATCCACTTATGTTTGATCATTTTGAAATATGCAGTCCTTTTATGTAAGAAATAGTGTATAACTACATTGTTTACTTCAATTTTATTCAAATATGCACACTATACTTGAAACAGCATTACTCCCATTGATGGATACACATATCACTGTTATTTCAATATGCCAACATAAGATAGTTTGCTCAATATTTTTCATAAAGACATCTTTGAAATTTGCATTGAGGGCATGGATAATGTACCCTTTTAAAAAAAAAAAATCATGAATCATTACAGCATCATTTGAGTTCTCTTAGATGAAGAACATACCCTGTTTCTTGCTTTCTTACCATGTAGTCATTTCCTGTGAATATTCACTTTATCAAAAGCACATGAACACACTGTTATTTCAATTCTTACTCATTTTACATGCAGCTTCTTTACAAACTGTCAATTCTATTATGTATCATCATTTTTTGCATACCTTACTGTTTTATAAGCATAAACAGCAATACTTCATAACATAGAAATGATGGCAACATGATTGACCACCAGGCATGTATTTTCCAATATTGATTTTTTTAAATGAACTCTTATTCCTTTTCTACATTTGTATACTTACTGTAATAGCATTACTTCTATTTCTCATTTGCATGATGACAATGAACATCTTATCCTACCATTTCTGCATATTCTGGTTTATTAAGAACCCCTAATTGCTCATGTGTCTCTTGTAGCATTATTGGCTCTTTCATGCATTTGCATCTTCTCCTTATTTATGAACATGAACTGTAACCTCTTGAGATATAAACAACCTTTCTTGTATGTAATGGCTTACACAAAGTTCAAGCACGGGCTCATAACACTCACTGCATTTGTTTTGTTATCTGCATTCAGTTACACATCCACCTATTTACACACATATCACCAATCAATCTATTAGGTTAGCAGACAAAATGAACCAATTAATATTTGAGTGTGAGTGTCATCTAGGATGGCATTCATTCATGAATATTGGTTGGTTTGTTTTTGTTTTTTGAACTAACAGGTTGGCCTAATTCTGAAAAAGGTTTCTCAGATGGAAATACTAAGTCCCTTTCATTCAGATATCTGATTGTGAAAACAAGAACAATATACATAAGAATGATCATTAATAGTAAAAGGTTTCATGTTTAGAAAACAAGTCCCTTTAATACTATCTTTCACTTAATGTGGATATATATTTCATTGTTGCATTGATTTTGTCAAATTGATATGTAGCATTAGAAGAATTTATTGTATGTTGTTTGTGTCTCTTGCATTGCTTAGATCCAGCTGGATCTAACACCATTTTCTCTCTCATGATGTAGGTGAAACCCTAAAGACCTACTGAAGATGCAAACCTGGACTTGGAGACCTAGAACCTGACAGACAACTAGCTGACAACCAACATATATCAAGGCAATGCATGGGACCCCTACTCCATACTTTTATCATGTTTTTCTATTCTACAAATGTACTCTTTTAATTGACATGAAATGTGAAACATGAAAAGACATTTGTATATTACATTTAGTTTGAATGTACAATGTAATTGATCAATTATAAATTTGAAATTCAGAAATGTGATCAATACTTAGAGTACAATGGTGATATTTGACAATGAATGCAATAATGAAATGTAGATTAACAATACCTGAAAGATAATTTCAATTGGACTCTACTAAAAATGCAATATTTTCCTATTTGTATTTTTCCTTTTGTATGTTGTAATCTTGGGTAACAATTTTGGCAACTTCTGCTGGATGTCTGCCTGCTAGACATAACCTGTGGACTTATCCTTGGGAAATGGAGTTAGAAAACTAGAAACCATGAATGAAACCATTATTGAAATGAAAATGCATCTAATCTAGACCTATGCAACCTAAAGACCTAGTGCTTGGACAAAAATTATTGAAAATGAAACCTAGAATAAACCTAACCCTCAAAGAAAAGCTTGAGGTTCATTCCATTAACTGGAATTCGTATAACTTCTCCATCAATTGTGAACAACTGATAAGCATTGTTTTCCTTGCAGGCTATAATAACAAAAGGGCCTGACCAAAAATTATTAAATTTATCATGTTGCCTTGGCCTGCTCTTTAGTACATCCCACTTGAGTACTAGATCTCCTTCCTTAAAATCCCTAGATGTAGCTCTCTTATCAAAAGACCTCTTAGTTTGTGCATGCCTCAACTCCATAGGTTCCAATGCCTTTTTCCTTTCTTCTTCAATCTGTAACAAATCAGTATACCTCAACTTAAGAGGATCTTCCTCTTCAAACAACAACATTTGATCAACTAGTTGTAAAGCTGGAAATTCTATAGATATGGGCAACCTGGCCTCTTTTCCATGAACCAGAACATAGGGTGAATTCCCAATAATCTTCTTAGGTGTTATTCTATCCAGCCACAAGGCTACCTTCAATTTAGAGTGCCAATCCCTCTTATTTCCTTGCAAAGTCTTTTTGACAATCCTGATTCAGTTTTTATTGGTAGATTCTGCAAGACCATTACCCTATGGATAGTAATTAGAAGAAGTATTTAAATAAATTTCATTCTTGATATCCCACTCTGTTATAGCTGATCCAACAAAAGATAGAGAATTATCTAACACTATTGACTGAGGGACCCCAAACCTTGTGACAATGTCATCATAGAAATATAGAACAATGATTCCAAAAGATTCCTTTAGTGCAATAGCTTCAGTCCATCTGGTAAAATAATCTGTAGCTGTCAAGATCCACTTATGTCCTGCACTAGAATTTGGATTTAATTGACCTATAAAGTCCACTCCCCATTTATTGAATGGCTAATCCACAATGATTGGCTTCAATGGAAATGATGCCAACCTTTGTTTTCCTGCAAACATAGCACACTTTTGGCATTTTCTTGCCCATGAATGAGCATCTTTGAATAAAACTAGCCAATAATAGCCAACTCTTAGGATTTTATAGGCTATGGTATTAGGGCTGAAATGCCCTCCACAAGATCCATCGTGGAATTCAAACAAGATCTTATTCTAATCAACATAGTCTATACACTTGAGAAGCATACCAACAAAATCTTTCCTATAAAGAATATTATCATTAGAACATAAGGAATAGATTAAAGCCTGAAGTATCTTCTTTTGGCTTTACCAAGATTTATTGGACATTGACCAGTTTGCAGAAATCTGGTCATATCTGATAACCAGGATGTTGAATCATTGATTAGTACATAATTACCTTGGGGCATGGCAGCCTCTTTAGTTGCTTCAACTTTATCTTCTCCTTCTTCCATCTGAGCACATAAACCTTTGCCTCTAACCATCTTGGTCACATGGATTTACACATCATACTCCATAACTCTTTTTATCCATCCTGCCCTCTTTTCATTGATATCCTTGTTTAATAAAAACTCTTTAATGCTAGGGTGTGCAACCATTAGATGTATCCTATTCCTAGCAACCAAATACTTAAAGTTTTTCAAGGCCTTTATAACAGCTAGTATATGTTTCTCAACAACTATATTTTTTCTCATAATCATCCATACCTTTGCTAAAAAATGCAACTGGTTGCTCTTGTTCATCCTTATTCTTTTTCACCAGCATTTCTGAAACAGTGTCAACACCACCATAAGCATATAAAATAAAATATTTAGAGAAGTCTGGATTAGTTAAAGTGGAATTTGAAGACAAAGCATGCTTAATCTATTCAAAACTCCTCTTTCCCTCAGCAGTCCAGCTGAAAGGCACATCATTTTTCAACATAGTAGTCAAAGGTTTCAACAAATTTTCAATATTAGGAATAAAGAGCCTAACAAAATTTATCCTTCCAATAAAACTCTGCAATCCTTTTTTATGTTTTGGCAATGGTAGTTCCAAAATTTTATAGATCCTCTCAAGATCAATAGTTGTACCTTATTTAGACACTTAGTACCCTTAAATCTTACCTTCATGTACTGCAAAAATAGACTTTTTAGGGTTAAGAGAGATCCCAAACTCTCTACATCTCTACAATTTTTTTCTCAAATGATCTATGTGTTGGTTTGCAACTTTGTTGTAAAATGTAACATCATCTAGGTATACTAGAACAAACTTATACATTAAATTCTTGAAAGCCATGTCCATTGCTTTCTGAAAAGTAGCCCCTGCATTTGACAACCCAAATGGAATTCTCCTGTAAGCCATTGTACCCCATTTAGTTGTAAAGGCTATTTTAAATTGATCAGACTCTTTAACTAAAATCTGGTTGTAACCAAAATATCCATCTAGGAGTGAGAATCTCTCAGAACCTAAAACATATTGAAGGATTTGTTCCATAGAAGGAAGATGATGTTTATCTTTCAGAGATGCCCTATTAAGGTCTCTAAAGTCTACACCGAGTCTTATCTCTCCATTTTTCTTCCTTACTAGAACTAAGTTAGAAACCCATGATGTATGCTTAATTGGGAATATTATACCACCATCTAAGAGTTTTCTTAGTTCTTTCAGCATTAAAGGCTCTAATTTGGGGTTTATGGGCCTTTACCTTTGCCTGATTGGTCTAGAATTTGGCTCTAATTCTATGGTGGTGTTGGGTTAGTTGAGGATCAAATCCTTTCAAATCATCATAATTCAATGCAAACACATCACTATATTATCTGAAAAGATCAATAAACAATTCTTTTTCTTCAAGAGAATTTATTTTACCAACCTTTAGATACTAGTCTCTGAAAATCTCCACTTCTTCATAATGATCTTCTTTAATCAACAGGCTGGTTTTATTCTTTCTATACTGATCATCAGAATTAAAAATTGATTCCAGGCTGACCAATCCCTTTGGAATCTTATTATTCTTTTGCTGAATGATTTGATTTTCCATTTGCTAATGATGTTTGTCTTTTTTGGAGGCTAAGAAACTATTTATTTCTGTCATAAAACTCAAGATATGTTCATCAATATTAAAAACTTACCAATTTATATCATTATCTGGGATAGATGGTCTAACAACAATCTTGACATGTGACTGGTCTGAAATCAGTCCTTTATTTTCTGTAATTGAAGCATGTGCACTAATACCAACCAACCTATCAACATGCTAATTTCTCTTTCTAGGAATGGGACTGAGATTAAAGGCAGAAAAATATTCCAGAATATCAAACACTCTTGACTTATACATTTTTAAAAGATCATTCTTTACAGCATTGACACCTCTTACCTATTTTACTATCAGCTCACTGTCCCCAAATGCCCTTAAACACTTGATTCCTCTTTTCCTTACCCACTCTAATCCCTGAACCAGACTCTCATATTCAGCCATATTGTTAGAACATGAAAAAGATAACTTGTATGCAGTATAAAATCTATCACCATTAGGTGAAACTAACATAACCCCTGTACCAATTCCATCTTTATTCCTTGATCCATCAAAATACAAATCCCATAACTGGTTAGATAAATTAGATTCAGATTCTGGATCCTTGATCAAATTAGGCACAACTAAATCAGACTCTAAAATCCTGTAATTACCAAAACTAGCATCAAACACATCATCATCTTGATCCATTTTGGTTTCCCATTCATCCATAACAATATCAGGGTGCTCCTCAGTCTATGTGTTATAAGCTGAGCTATCATTGATCTCATCTGGATCCATAATCACACAACTTGCATTAGTGGGGCTAGGATTATAAGGCTCTATGTGATCCTTGGCCCATAACTCTGACTTTATGTCTACCTTAGTACCATATCTAGTTCTGAAATATAAGTGGGACCAATCTGATGAGAAATATCCATCTATTTTAGTTGTAAAGTCCCTTGACAGACATAAGACAAAATAAGGTGGAAGATCTATGACATAAATATCTTGATAAATTGAAAAATTTGGACACGAGTGTAAGGTCAATATTTCATTTTTAACAACCCCTAAAGTTTTAACTGGAGTACCATCAAGCTAAACCACTCCTTTCTCAAGAGGTTCATAATTCAAGTCTAATAAGTCGGCTATCTTCTTTGGCATGACAGTGTTGGTTGCTCCACTGTCAACCATACAATTGTGCACTAACTTTTTTCCAATTATCAAAGAAACATAAAAAGGAGGAGGTTTATTATTTTTATATTTATTACCTTCCTTTTCTGTTGTTTTTTCCACATTGACTGGCTTTTTATCAACTGTTACTGTTGATTGCTTCAAATCTGCAGTATTTTTAATCACTTATGATGTTGGTTGCTGCAATTTAGCAAGCTTCTTTTCTTCTTCAAATACCTTTTCCTAAACTTTAGAGGGCTTTGAATTAACCATAACCACTCTAGAAGGATGTTGAATAGCTTTTTGTGAACTACTTTTCTCTTTAGACAGTTCTTCTTTCAATAAATTAGCTAGTTCTAGAATAGATAATGAATCCCACATAGAAATAGAAACATTCATCTTCTTAATATTATCAACAATATTATAGGGAACAACAAACTGTACCTTTTGAGGTGACTTACTAATGGTCTGATCTACCTGTCTCTAATGTTGTGTTTCTTTGTTTGCATGAGTAGAGGACCCCTTTAGGATTGAAACTAGAGGAATGAGTGGTGATTGAGTTGTGGCAAAAATCCTAGCAACTGGCTTCTCTGATTCTAGGGCTCTCTTCTTGTCCCTTGTGTTTGCTGATATAGGTGAATCACCACTTAGTCCACAGAATTCTTCCTCTTTCCAATTCAGAAATGCATTGTCAGGAGTAGTCAGGTCAGGATGTTTTTGAATCTCATTAGTGGATGCAGTAGGTTGTGAATCAATCATATTTTGAACCATTAGGGCTTGATTAAGCACTCCATTAGTGCACTTAGACTAATTGTGGAATTCATTACAAGGATAGCATCATTCATAATTAGCAGAAAGATTGTTTTGGTTAGGAACAATATCCCTAACAACATTAAGGGGTGCAGGCTTATAAGGTCTATAAGGCCTTTGGTTCCAATTTTGCCTATTGGCATTGCTATTTCCTTGGTATTGTTTCTTGTTTCCTTGGTAAATGGGTTTATTAGGTTGCAGGGATGAAGAACTAGAAAACTAGTTTTGATTATGGGTTATTGGATTGCTTTGCTTCCTTTTCAAGTTTACTAGCTCATTTCCAAAGGTTTGTAATAAGCTCTCAATCTTTTGTTGGTTGTCTTTTATGTTTTGCAACTCATTGGAAGGGACAGTAGGCATTATCTCTTCACTCTTATAAGATGGCAATAGAGCTAAAGGTGGGGTAGTCAATGGCATATTAGATTGGATACTAGGGGGAAAAAGGCATAGGTGGCATAGGAGCTATCTTTCCTGCCTGAATGAGGTTATTCTCTGCCCTAATTGCAATATCAAAAGCTTGACATAAATAATTCCCTCCCATGGATTGGATCACTACTGAAATGTCACTATTCAAGCTTTTAAGAAAATACAAAAATGCATATTTGGCAGAGGGTCTTACCGTGGTAGGAATCCTATTCCAAGTCTTCTAAAATTTGAGGTTAAAATCACTTATCTCTTCTTGTGGATCCCTTTTAATGGTAATTATTTTCTCCACCAAAGACAAGTTTTTGGACTTATCTTCAAAGAACTTAGAAAGCCTTTCCCCCAAAACATCCCAAGTAGCAATAGAGTTCACTGGAAGAGTTCTAAACCAGTCAAGTGCTTTACCCTTCAGTGATGTAGCCAATAGCTTCAAAGCCACATCCTCCTCCATGACATGATGGACATTGCAAAGAGATGCAATATCTCTAATGTGTTCAATAGCAGCCACTTGTCCTTCTCTGGTAAATGACGGCAAGCCTTTCAAGGCAGCCAACGGTATGTTGTTGTGATTTTCAATCCTCAAAGGACTACCTTGATCAAAAGGAAAAAATGGAAGCTTTCTTTCCATTGTTGAAACTAGTGGTACTTGCTGCTAAACATCTGGCGTAACAAAAGGCTGGGTAAGATGAATTACCTTCCTTTGATATGTTTTCAAACTTGGTGGATTTGTTGTAGTTCCACTTGTAGATGCTCCAAAAATAGAATTACCTCTTGGTAAGTCTTCAATACTTGGTAACTCTAATCTAGAATTATCAGGAGCACTTAAATCTTCAGTGAAACTGATATCCTCAATAATTTCTTCAGGTTCATCTGAATTTGCAGCTTGATCTTCAAAAATGGGATTATCAAATGATGAAAAATCAGAATTAAATAGAGAAGATCTACCTCTTGGATTTTGTGGTGTCCTTCCTCTTCTAGTTGATCTACCTCCCCTTCTACCTGGCTACAATTCTTGGTACACAAAACCCTCCTTATTTGATTTTTTTTTAGTCCTTCTCATTAAACAAACACTCAAACTTGCAATTGAATTCAGTGAACTGAGAAGTAGTTCTGTCCCACCGGGTGTGCCAAAAACTATTCAGGTTTAGAATTACCACCCCAACACAGGCATTGGGGCTTTGACGGTATTCTATCCTAACAATGGAAACCTTCTCTAGTTGTTGGTGGACTATGAATGAGAAAGAGTCTCTGGATTCTAGGCCGATTCCTATTTGATGTGGAATATCACCCCCTGACTGATGACTTAATGGGAAAAGATAATAAGGAAACTTATGAAAACAAAAACTTGAAAGTAAAAGTAAGGTGATACACCAAAAATGGATGCAGACTTTGCTTGAGAGATAAAACAATAACTCCAACTCATATACCAAAGGCTTGATACTTAATATCTCTGCTCAACATATAGACTCACAAGTCTCACTACTAGGGTTAAACCACAAATAGCTTGACCAGTCAACAAACATATAGATTCCTTACAAGGATTTGAATTGTTGATCTCCTTGAGAAGGAATACGTATACACTCACTTCTCTTAGATATCAATTAAATAAACACTTGCAAATAAAGATGAAAACATGATGCTGAAATTAAAACTCAAAAGTATGTAGAGAAAAGAATCATATGCTTTATTCTCCTCAAAATATGATAAAGTGTGGTTACAAAAATGGTCTCCAAAACATCTAGGAACAAAAAGATCACTATATGCCTTCTCTCCAAAATCCGCAACTCTCTGAATAAGAAGTAACCAGCCCACTATATAGCCCCTATGGCCCAATTTTTTGAAAATACATCTCCCTCCAAAAATCCTCCAAAATAGCAAATTATTAAACAAAAAGTGTAATAAGTGCCCTAAAATCAAGCCCTAAAACATGGCCCCTAAATTTCGTACATAAAAGATATACATATTTTTATAAAAATCACTAAATTTATTACAAAATCATAACATATGCATAATCCCTAACTGCATAAACCCCAACACATAACCCGACAACATAGTAAGAAAACCTAACTCCATTAAGTCGACCCCAATATATGAACAAACCCTAACCCTCTAGTAACTCGACCACAATATAGCTAAGTTGAGGTAACTTCAGCTCAATAATAGCTCATAGCTAACACAAAAAACACCCACCAAAAGGATAAACTATTGTCTTTGTGGAAACACAAGTACTATCATGGCACTGCTTGGGGAATGTTGAGGCACTGCTAACTGATAATGCATTAACTCCATCTTTGACAGTGGATTCAAAAATTGGGTAAAACACATTGCATAATGTTCATTGTCTAAAAACACATAGGTTTTTCTCTATTTTGCCACTGTGTTGAATTTGGAAACCATAATCACTGGCACTGTATCTGCTTCAAATCTGTCTAAAGAAGTTCAGGCTTCTTGGGCTCTATGAGGAAAAATAAGTTTGAGTTTGATTTTCCATAACACATGGTGCGTTTTGTTGATTTATTCTTTGATAAAGCTGGAGTTTGGGGTCTTTTGTTTGCTCAAACTCGGTTTCTAACATTAAGTTAACTCTCGTGACTTGGGAGATGTTAGAATAGCTCAGACTTGAAGGTTTCAATGCCATGACATATGGCGCTAGATGCATGCTTTGAACTCAGCTTTTGAAGCTTATGGTTTTAACAACCACCATAAGCTTGGACTAAGTCTAAGCTATGGTTGAGAGGTGTAGCACTACCCATCGAATTTGGTCTCAAAACTGGGCATATCTCAGCCACGGCTTTAGACTCATCCCTAGTTTATTGTGTATCATGAATGAAGTTGGGAAATAAGCATCTTTGACCGCGGCCACTTCTGCTTGAAACTCTAAAGAGCTTGGGCTCCACTCTTCTATTGGCCTATACCCATGATACTTGGCATCTTCTTGCATTTTATCTCAAGTTAAGTGACCCTCACACTCTTGTTCACTATAGCTTTAATATGAAATAGATGCACTGTTGTAGTCGATAACTGAGATTTTTCTTTTTTTGGCATATTACCAAGCTTCTAGAGTTTTAACACCTCTATATTTTCTGGGTTTTTAAAAAGATTTACATCGTTTTAGGTAACAAAATAGGGTTTCTCTTGATTTTTTTTCTTGTATCGAATCCTCCATTGTAGCATGAAATACTACTTGACTTTGAGCTTTGTTCTCACTTAAGTTGTTTTGTTGCCACTTTATTTAATGAATAGCAATAAAAATAGGAATACCCACATGGTTGTTTGTTGTAAATCTGCAAGTGAACTTGAAGATGTGCAAGTTTGTCGATGTCTTTATTTGTAATAAGACCACGGGATTTTTTCATGACTATCTTTTATGCTTAAAATCATACCACTTAATGTTTTCACACACAATAACACTGTTGTAAGCACAAAACATGCTCCTCTGTCTAGGTCAAACTCTATCTCTTTGTTCTGTCTGAAAAACACAAAATTTTCCTTTCCAGCATGCTTATAATGTTATAAAAATAACTAACAAACTGTTCCACTGGTGAAACTGTGAACATCTTTTATGAAAATATGACATTTTTGATATGCATCATTGTTTTTTTTTATGTTTTATTCCCATCCACTACTGTCTGATCATTTTGAAATATGCAGTCCTTCTATGTAAGAAATAGTGTATAACTACACTGTTTACTTCAATTTTATTCAAATATACGCACCGTACCTGAAACAGCATTACTCTCATTGATGGATACACATATCACTACTATTTCAATACACTAGCATAAGATAGTTTGCTCAATATTTTGCATAAAGACATCTTTGAAATTTACATTGAGGGCATGGATATTGTACCCTTTTTTCTTTTCTTTTTTAAATCATGAATAATTACAGCATCATTTGAGTTCTCTCAGATGAATAACATACCCTGTTTCTTGCTTTCTTACCATGTAGTCATTTCCTGTGAATATTCACTTTATGAAAGCACATGAACACACTGTTATTGCAATTCTTACTCATTTTACTTGCAACTTCTTTACAAACTGTCAATTCTATTATGTATCATCATTTTTTGCATACCTTACTATTTTATAAGCATAAACAACAATACTTCATAACATAGAAATGATGGCAAAATGATTGACCCCCAAGCATGTATTTTCCAATATTGATTTTTTAAAATGAACTCTTATGCCTTTTCTACATTTGTATACTTACTGTAATAGTATTACTTCCATTTCTCATTTGCATAATGACAGTGAACATCTTATCCTACCATTTCTGCATATTCTATTTTATGAAGAACCCCTAATTTCTCATGTGTCTCCTGCAGCATTAGTGGATCTTTCATGCATCTGCATCTTCTCCTTCTTTATGAACATGAACTGTAACCTCTTGAGATGTAAACAACCTTTCTTGTATGTAATGGCCTATGTGAAGTTTGAGCATGGGCTCATGACACTCGCTGCATTTGTTTTTTTATCTACATTCATTTACACATCCACCTATTTGCACACATATCACCAATCAATCTGTTAGGATAGAAAAAAAAATGAACCTATTAATATTTGTGTGTGAGTGTCATCTAGCATGCCATTCATTCATGAATATTGGTTGGTTTGTTTGTGTTTTTTGAACTAACAGGTTGCCCTAATTCTGAAAAAGGTTTCTCAGATGGAAATACTAAGTCCCTTTCATTTAGATATCTGATTGTGAAAATAAGAACAATATACATAACAATGATCATTAATAGTAAAAGGTTTCATGTTTAGAAAACAAGTCCCTTTAATACTATGTTTCACTTAATGTGGATGTATATTTCATTGTTGCATTGATTTTGTCAAATTGAAACGCAGCATTAGAATAATTTATTGTATGTTGTTTGTGTCTCTTGCATTGCTTAGATCCAGTTGGATCTAACACCATTTTCTCTCTCATGATGCAGGTGAAACCCTAAAGACCTAGTGAAGATGCAAACCTAGACTTGGAAACCTAGAACCTGACAAACAACCAACTGACAACCAACATACATCAAGGAAATGCATGGGACCCCTACTCCATACTTTTATCATGTTTTTTCTATTTTGAAAATGTATTCTTTTAATTGACATGAAATGTGAAACATGAAAAGACATTTTTATATTATATTCAATTTGAATGTACAATGTAATTGATCAATTATAAATTTGAAATTCAGAAATGTGGTCAATACTTAGAGTACAATGGTGACATTTGACAATGAATGCAATAATGAAATGTAGATTAGCAATACCTAAAAGGTAATGTCAATTGGACTCTACTAAAAATGCAATTTTTTCCTATTTGTGTTTTTCCTTTTGTATGTTGTAATCTTTGGAAACAATAATATCAAGAAAGCTTCCATCCTCCAAATCCATAATGGCTCCATCAAAATTCAATCCAAAATCTGTAAAAACAAATTTAGAACAAACCATGGAGAGCTCACCTCCCATCCAAGGTCTCAAGGAAACCACCCCCGAGATAGGAGAACCGGTAACCAATGGGTGAAATTCACACCATTCATGCAACACAAAAAAATAACAAGATACACCCATCCAAGGCTTGCAGAATAGGATTCATCTTGCATCCAAAATAAGGGTGAAGGTGGACTTCCATGTAGGAGATTTCCAAATGAAATACAAATAATAAGCATGCATTTCCAAGGCTAAAATCCACATACATTCTTCCATACATTCTCCTCCTTATCTCCCCTAATCAAGATTAATATCATTGGCATACAAGTGTCCATACATCTTGCATTTTTTCCCCTCTTCTCTCCATGAGAAGAGATTCTAAACTTTCATGGAGTCCAACTAACCCTTTCCCCAATACATGGCCACTTCTTCCCTATCCAAGGGTGAGTTATGCCATTACACCCTTCACAAAAATCCCTCATTCAAACAAAGATAAACACCATAACCATGAAATCAAACCCAAAATCCCATTCCCTTACATCACAACAACACAAAATACATAGAATCACATATGTAGGAAAATGAAATATATGCTAATCTATTTGCATCAAAACAAGGAAAGAATTCTATCAAAATGGTGGAGACCAACCTTCACAAGTGTTATGGTAAAATGAGGTTTGAGGAGAGCACAATCCCTTTTGCTTCCTTCAATCCAAAACCCTAATGTCTCTAAAATTAGAGAGTAGGTGAACACCCTCTAACTCTACAAAGGGCCTCTAAAAAGGTCTCTAAATCCTAACCACCCAACAACATTAATTTCATAATTGACCCCTAAGTCCTTTGGCTGCCCTATGTCCCCTATCATAAATGCAAGATTGGAAAGGAGTCTGAGTTTGGGTAAAAGGTAAAGACTCACTCCATTTTTGTAACATGTGAGTAATGGGTTATTAGGAGGGTCACCAAGGTCACTAGTGGGTTCTAAAGGTGTTAGAAATATTTCTAACCCATACCCCTATCACTAAGGTACTTGGATTTTGTTAAAATTGATCCTTGGGACCACTTTTTGGCCTCTAAAAGTGACAACTAAATTTAAATTAAAATAATCTAATTGGGTTACATTGCCAACCTTAGTAGACATTTCATTACATAAACACATAACAAGTGTCAAGTGACACTATAAAATAACATAATACAACATTGACATGCCACTAATTGCACAGTGAAAACACCTAACACATACATACAATTTACGGTCATGAATAAAGTCACTTAACAACAAGGTTTGAATCTCTTCATTAGATTCAACCTTGGCTTTATAGTTTTCACATATGGTTGGTTACTAATTCTCCGATAATGTCCATGGTAATTTTCTTGCACACTAAATTAAACATCAGTTTCTCAATAAAATCACATGCATATATATATACAAATCAAATTGCATAATCAATTGACTAAACATTCTACATTTTCATTTAATAACCTTTTTCCATTTCTACACCTGATAACCATAATTGATTACATAATCATAATAACATAACATATTTTCCCATTTGAATTTAAATTATGAAAATAATCATCATAATGCATGCATATACCAAAAACATCATAAAAATCATCAATAAGGTATACTGAAGTATTCATCACATGACATAATAAATACTAATAATGTCTAGTCCATCATAAATAATGTTCCAAAATATCAAATCATAATGTATCAAAATAAGTGTATCAGCTAAGCTATGATGGGTCAGGGTGAGGCCTCACATCCTCCCCCACTAGGCATGAACTTCCTCCTAGAGTTCATCAAAAATATATGGGTACTAAGATCTCATATCTGTTGCATCCTCTCATGAAGCCATGACCTCATCATAACAATCCCACTGGACCCTAACCTAGTCTATCTCTCTGCCTTGAAGTCCAAGGGTCCGTCAGGATAAAATATGAATGTTCTCCAGTGCTAGCTGCCCATTCGACTCCACCTATAAGGCATCCCAATCTATCACATGAGTCTCATCATAAATATATCCTCAAAGTACAGAAACATGGAACACATTGTGGATGCGTGATAGGCTAGGTGGCAAAGCTAAACAATATGCAACTAGTCCTATTCTCTCCAAGACCTCAAATGGTCCAACAAATTGAGGTACCAACTTAGAGCCATTTCTGAATCGGATCAAAATCTTGTGTGGTCACACTCTCAAGAAGACTCTATCTCCAACCTTATACTCTCTATCAATCCTCTTTGCGTCTGCATATTTCTTTTGTCTATCTTATGCCTCTCTAAGACGTCGAATCTAAGTCACATGCTTCTTCATCTCTCTGAATAACTGAGGACCAGTAGATACTCGATCCTTGATCATGTCCCAACTCAAGGGTGTCCTGTAAGGTCTACCATACAATGCCTAATAAGGTGGAATACCTATAGATGAATGGTGCCCATTATTATAGGTAAACTCAACTAGATGTAGGTATTCCTCCCACTTGACCTAATGTTCCATCATGTACATGTGCAAATTATCCTCCAATACCTGATTAACCCTCTCGGTCTGACCATCTTTCTAAGGGTGATACATTGTACTAAAATTGAACCTAGTGCCCAATGTTGTCTGCAACTCTCTCCAAAAGGATGATGTGAATAATGAGTCTCTATCAGAGATGATCTTATGGGGAATACCATGGAGTCTAACAATATCCTGCAAAAACACCTAAGCTATGTCCTGTGCTATGAATGTAGTACACATAGGTGAGAAATGGGCAACCTTGGTCAACATGTCGACTGTCACCAAGATGGCATCATGGTTGCGAGAAGACATGGGAAGACAAACAATAAAGTCCATAGATATAGTATCCCACTTCCACTCAGCAATCTCATGTGGCTATAGAATCCCACCAGGGTGGTGGTGCTCTACCTTCACCCTCTGACACTCTAGGAATCTCACAAAAATACTAGCAATCTGTAGTCTCATGCCTTGCCAATGGTACAATTATCTCAAATCTGCATGTACCTTCTTAACACTGGGGTGCACTACATAAGGTGCTCTATGTGCCTCAAGTAAAATGAACTCACACAAATCCCCACTAGAAGGTACATAGATATGCCCTCTATGATGTAGTAGTCCATCAGACTCCAAAGAATACTCTAAATACTTCCCCTCTAAGGGTATCTGAGATTTCACCAACTGACAAACCTCTGCATAAAAGGAATCTTCTAGAAAATGATGTACGATATGCTCTCTCAAATTGGTACAAGTAGTCACATATGAAAGCTCATGGCATCTCCTACTCAAGGCATCTGCAACCACATTCTCCTTCCCTTTGATGTAATGAACATCAAAATCATACTCACAAAGGAACTCCATCCACCTTCTCTATCTAGCATTAAGGTTTGGCTGAGTGAAAATATACTGCAAGCTCTGATGGTCAGAATGAAACTCGAATCTATGACCTAGAAGGAAGTGTCACCACCTCACTAAAGCATGAACCACTGCAGCAAGCTCTAGGTCATGAGTAGAATAATTAAGCTTGTGATTCTTCAACTTCCTAGACTCGTAGGAGATAGGTCATCCATCTTGCATAATGACTGCCCCTATACCATACAATGATGCATCTGTGCACACCAAAAAGTTTGTTGAAGGGTCTAGTACTACAAGTATTGGTGCACTCGTGAGGGCTCTCTTGAGCTCCTCAAAATATCTCTCACACTTCTTTGTCCACTCATATTGCTTTCCCTTTCTCTGAAGGGAGGTGATGGGATGTACCAATCTAGAAAATCCTATTATGAAGCGTCTGTAATATCCTGCTAACCCCATAAAAATCCTGAACCCAATGACATTGTTGGGTGCTAGCCAATCCATAATGGCTTGGATCTTTGATGGGTCTACTATGATCCCATCACCGGATATAACATGACCCAAATAATGTACCTCGGGTTGGAAGAATGCACACTTTGACAAGCTGCCAAACAACTGGTTCTCTCTCAACCTCTACAAAACCTATCTCAGGTGCTCCTCATGCTCCTTTTTGTTATGAGAATATATCAAAATATCATCTAGGAACATGACCACAAACGTATCCAAGAAGGTAAAAAATACTCCATTCATGAGGCTCATGACTACTGTTGGAGCATTCATGAGGCCAAATGGTACCATTGTGAACTCATAGTGACCATACCTCATATGAAATGCAATCTTGTGGATATCACTCTCTATAATTCTCAACTCATGATAACCTAACTTTATATATATCTTCTAGAATACTCAAGCACTCTGTAAGTGATCAAAGAGATTATTGATCCTAGGAAGTGGGTGTTAGTTCTTAATAGTTACTTTATTCAACTATCAATAAAAAAATGCACAACCTAAGTGACCCATCCTTCTTCTTCACAAAGATCACCGGTGCACCCCAAGGTGACACACTAGGTCTA
The DNA here is from genome assembly GCA_018584345.1 of Thuja plicata. NCBI lineage: Eukaryota > Viridiplantae > Streptophyta > Pinopsida > Cupressales > Cupressaceae > Thuja > Thuja plicata. The sequence goes on along the minus strand of MU228286.1, from coordinate 2,175,295 downwards.
ATATGCTCTTTCTCCAAGAGCTCCTCCAACTGAATCTTCAGCTCACTAAGCTTATGTGTAGTCATCCTATATGGTGCTCTTGATACTAGCTCGGCTCTTGGCACAAGGTCTATGTGAAAATCTACTACTCTAGGTGAAGGCATACCAGAGAGCTCTAAAGGAAATACATCTGCAAACTCCCGTAGGATAGGAAAATCATCGAGGGATGGCTCCCTCTTTGAATCCTTCTCTTTATCACTAATGGTGATAGAAAATAGTTGGCATCCCTTTCACATGCACTGCCTAAGCTGTATAGCGGAAATCATATGAAGAGATATGGGTCTTTGTATTTTAGAGATCACCCTAAGATTACCATGTTCATCCACACAATCAACCCTCTTTTGTCATCAATCCATCTTGGCATTGTGGGGATAAAGCCAATCCATGCCAAGGACAATGGCATATGAACCTAGAGGGGTAATTCATAGATCAGACATCATGGTCATGTCTCCAATCTAAATCTGACAATTTTAGACCATGGAGCTAACTAACATCCTGGCTCCTAAGGCTAACTCTACCTCCCAACTGAAATCATGTCTAACTGTCACTAGCCCGCAACGCTCCACTACATATGGAGATATAAAGGAGTCAGTAGCTCCATAATCAAATAAAATAGTAACCATACTACCTCGTATCATACCTACAGCCTTAATAACTATAGCTTGATGCTCGGCCTGGAGGTTATCAACCACTAAAAAAACTCTATGGGCTCTACCCATGTCTCCAACTATAGGCTCTGAGGTAGCCCCTCTCTGACCACCAACTGATTGTCTCTGTGGGAACTCTCTCTCTATATGACCCATGCCACTATAAGTGTAACATGGTGCTCTGGTCTGAATCTGTACTCCCTGTGATCTAGACTGTTGTGGTTCTCCGATCCTACTGGAACCACTATAACCACCTCTAGAGGACTGCTGAGTCTTAGCTAGCTTTTCATGAGGATTCTGTGTCCTCTGATCCTGTATAGGACCCTGTGACTACCACTGTTTGGGCTTAGAGCCTTGATAACCATGTGAAGGTCTCTGTCTAGAATCCTGCTAAGATCTCTTTTGCTGAGACTGTTGACCCTTAAAGGATCATACTGAGTGGTTCTCGTTCCCCTTCCAAGGGGGTCTCTACTGTCCTAACTGTTGGGAAGAGGTTTTTTGGTGCTGAGACCAATTTTGAGTCTCTTGTCTAGTATAGATATCCTCAGCTACAAGTGCCATCTCAACTGTCTCTCTGAATGTGGTAGGAAAGGCTAGGCATACTGTACCCTGAAGAGACATATTGAGTCCCTTAATGAAATCATGGATACGTAGTTTCTTGTCCTTCATGTAATTAACATATGGAAGGAGCTTATGAAACTGACTCTCATACTGGGGCATTGTGAGACCTCTCTACTGGAGATCATGGAACTCCTCTATCTGTCTCTATCTAAAATGCTTAGAGAGGTAGCTCTCTCAGAAGTAGGCCACAAAAGACTCCCAATTGAGTGTGTCAATACTCACTCCACCTATGGAATCCTCCTCCCACCAAGTGGAGGCTTTCTCCCATAGAAGATGGACTGCAAGTCGCGCCTTCAGATTACTCCCATAAGGGTGCAATCCAAAACATTGTCGTAAAGTCTATAGATAGGCCTCTTCTACTGACCTATCAGTGGATCCCTAAAACAAGGGTGGATGGAGTTGCAATAACTCTTGGATCTCATTTCCAATATCTCTAGGGGGTCTATCTCTGACAAGTTCCTCATGCTTGGGTGGCACTTTTAACTAATGAACCAACTCACCCTCATGATCACCATGACCCTCAACATGTTTGGGTGGGGGAATCCTACTCCTCTCTCTGCTAACTACTCTATTATCTTTTGAAATTTGTGCTTCCCTTTTGAGAATATACTACTAAACTATGTGTGGTAGTCTCTTCTCAATTACCCCAATTAGATTCTGGAGGACGTCCAAAATATCATGGTTAGGTTTCTAAGGTGGTGGATGTGGTGGAGGTGGTGGAGGTGGTGCATCCTCCTATTCTACCCCAACATGTGTAGCTCTACGACCTCTACCTCATCGGAAATCTCATGTGATGATAGGCATCCTACACAATAATTTAAGTTTAACTAAGTTGAAATGCAATGGGTTTAGGTTCCTAGTGTCAAAGCCTGGCTCTGATACCAAAATTTCATACCCAAAACTAGGGAAAAAACACACAGACAAATGTTTTTTTTTAAATAGTATAAAAAACTATGATGGCACCAATAGGTGCATAATACGTTGCGGAAAGGTGATGATAAGATGAGGCTCATTTTTGAGTTGTAAGGTCAAGACTTAGATTGAGTTTGGATCACAACAAAGGCAGATTCAGAGTCGGTAATTACAACTCATTATACGAATAGAGAACCTATGGTTTAGCAAAACAGGAACACTAGGGTTGGGTTGATTAAACTCTAATTTTATGTTTACACAAGGAGTGGCATTAAGATCGTAACCCTTTTGTTAATTACATAAGTTAAGTTCAGTTGATCTAGAAATACTTGAATCCTTAATCCTAAATGAAACATGATCCGTTTAGATCTAATACGTATTACACTATCAACATTTAGTTATTTATGTCATTCAATGTATCTTTAAACATCGACCTAGGTCACAACCTAGTTGACTAAATAAAAACCTCTTTAATAACCTATCAACCTGTTGACGGGACTTAGGTGACCGGGTCTGCCAGTAGATATAAGTTGTCACCGGGTACCTAGGTACTATCCAACTTTTCTTGTAAAGGTTGTCTAGGGAAATGAGATTCCCCAGGCTTCCAAGCACCTGAGAGTTATGTCTCGATGATGCGGGGGTCAATTGGGAGATGTGACTATTTTCAAGGGGGATAGCTAGTTTCTTCAACTCGTTCTCTCCAGGGATTCATGAAGGTGAGGTTTCTCTAAGCATGCTTACACTTAACAAAAAAAATGAAAAAGATCCTGCAGGGTTAGAAGTATTTCATCTACCTATAGTTATGTTTAACATTCAAAACATCAACAATGCTCTAACACCCTATACTAAATACGTAAGAAACATACAGCCATCATCTCATATTTCATTAGTAGCAAAGGAAAGAAGGTCGTTAATCTACTTTAGTGTTAGAGAAAACGACATGAAGATTACAAAGCATAAAATACCATTAACCCAAAAGACAGAATGCCAAAAACATCATTGCAAGAACTCTTCCTTCTTCATTAACATTTCTTCTAGAAAGTACTAGTGTGTGGTACAATGGTGCCTCCAAGGGAGCATCTAACTACTGAAAGCTTTAAAGACTAAGGAGCATTGAGCTCTGCAACTAAGAAATGAGAATACTAATTTTCTATTACTATGGACTGCAAAATCATCAATTTTGCCGACCCTTGGAATGGGGCCGGACTTACTATTTATACACATTTATATCTAACCCTAACTTATATTACATTTGTACAATAAAATATATTATTTGATGGCTGGTACTACTTGCGCCACTCTACAAAATACCTAGAGACAGAATAGGCCTGTCATGTCAGAAGAAAAAGATGAGAGGTGGAATGGAAGAATTAGCCTCAAAAAGAGAGCCGAGAAGAAGAAAGAAGAAATTATATCCCCTAGGGATTGAGGCTACATGCCTCATAAATTGGAAAAGTGGCGCCTTGTCTCCAATGTGCTAGGTGTAATGTTGGAGTGGCGCCTTGGGAAGACCATCCATCAGAAAACATCTTGCCAATCTGACATGCCTTGATGTAGCCATCTACTTTTTGACAACCTTTATTAACTACTTTGAAAGTGACCGGTCGGCCTTGGGGACCGAGACACAGGTTACTGAAAGAATACAAAAATGTAAGATCTAGGACTTCGGGATCCAGGAGCTTACATTCCAAAAGAATAAAGAATACCAAAACACTTAGGTTTTCTCTAGCCCCCAGAGAACCTTTATTGTTTCTTATTGTCATTGAATGTCTGGAGGAGATGGGAGATTCCATCTTCATCAATATCTTTCAGGCCAGCCCGCCGATACTTGGCCACCTCAATCTATTCCCCTAGATCTGGAACATTTCCCTTAAATTCATCAGCCATTTTTGCCGCATCATGGCCACTAAGTACCATGCGAGTTATTCTTGTCACTTGAGCTCTGTCTATTCCCTCTAGGGATTGATACCTTGACTCTATTAACTCATCAAATTTGCCCAAGATGTACTCCTCTATTGTACATGTGTCAGTGTTGAATGGATTAGCCCCGGAGACCTTTCAAACAAAAGACTTATATAAATGAAAAGAATATTGTATTGCATTGATCTTTTCCTACAGAGTCCCTACCAGTTGCTTGATTACCCCCAATGCGAGGTCAAGTCTAGAGTGTTGGGTCCTCACAAACTCAAATGACTCTTCCCCCAAAATTCTGGACTCAGAGACAACTTCCTCTCTGAGGCCAATGAGTTCTTCAAACTCAACCTTCCATGCCTCATAATTTTCAATGTCCACCTCTGATATGCTGACGGTGGTCTCAGACTGATGTAAGACATAGCGGGCCACATATAGATCTGGGAGGGTGGACACCAGGAAACACCAGACATTTTCCACTTGTAGGGCAACCCATTCATTGACCGCTTGGGCTTTCTTCTTCATCACCCGTAGTGAATCTACGTCGCTTTGCGGAAGTGGTATATCTGATGTAGAGGCCCCTAGAGGAATAACACTGATAGGCCAGACTAGCTCAGTTAGCAACCCCATAAGGTTTGCATTTTTCTCCTTTTCTTCCTTGAGCTTTTGAGCCTCCTTTTCATAGTGAGTCTCCACTACTCATGCTGCCTCTTTTAACAGGTCTACTTCACCCTGTTTTCCTCTCTTCCCCATCGATATCTCTGTGATATTATAATCTCTAGAGCTTTAACCTTTCCATCATTCCCATGGTCATCCAGACATAATTCTAGCTCTGGACTTCCACGTCATCCTGGCAATCTTCCCAGAAGTCTTCCATGTGGTATTGGTGGGGCTCTGATGCCCGGGGAAGTGCCGATGCAATTTTTGCATGTGGATCAAAATTCTTTCGCACCAAGTAGAATTCTGCTAGGTTGTAGCTTTTGAGCTCATTGTCTGCTTCCTTGGCCACGGCCAGACTGCACGAGTAATTTCCACAAGTAATTGGTAATGGGATGTTTGTCACCTTATTCAAGGCATAGAAGGCATGTAGCTCCATTATTTGTCTGCAATATTATAAAAGAATTATCTTGTTCCCACAATGTTTGGGTAACAAGGTTTCCTAGAGAAACCAGTCACCCTTATGTATGTGTGCTACTGGAATTGTATGTAATAGTGGCAATAACTTCTAACCAAATCCATCACCTCTGTGGAAAGGTGGTATCCTGCATCTCGGGTAGGCATGAGTAGGTTGTAGTAGATAAAGGCATCATTTACCCGACAAAAGCTGGGGAAACTGGCCTCCCATTGAATCTGTGGGAAATAATCCCAGGGGGCCTTTTGACATGGGCCAATCTTGAGTACGCCTGATGTAAGTAATCTATTGGTGGTAGGCTATTGTTGTGCTAGGGCCCAGAGAACATAAGAATTCATATGAAACTTCCACTTTTGAACCACCTGTAGAAACTGAGAATCTACATGGTTGGAGATGATGGTGGCCCAATCAAAAAATTCTCCCTTGGTGGAGATGCCAAGCAAAAAATAGTACATCCATGCTAATAATTCTCGGGCATGGGGTTGCTCGAAGACCCGAGATAGTGCTATTATCCCCATCAAGATACTTTCTTTAAATTTGGACTGAGGGAGTTCTAGCTTCATTCTCTTGGGATCCCTCTTCGGGGTCTTGAGCCAGTGGTTATTCATGTATATCCGGGCTACTTCCTCCAACTATTTGAACTATGCTAAGACATCTACTCTGGTAACCATAGCTGGTTTTTCAAATTGAGGGATCCCCAAGCCCATCTAGAAAGTAGCGGTGTCAAGAGACACCATAGGGGTAGGATACCCAGTGGGTTCTGGGGCTGTGAGCATGATGGCCTAGACAGAAGAGTTGTAATTTTATGCAAGTGTGAGGATTAACTTCGGAGACTACACTAAGAATGGAAAATAGGCGGCCTTGAGGATCCCAGAATCCCCGATGTTAATTGCCAGCGGATCCCTGGACTATCGCTGAACGTACATTATTTTCACCAAGGCCTGCATTTCAGCCCACATCCCGACACTGGTGTTGGTAATGAACTATACTTTGGAATCGATCTTTGATCCCACAACTATGTTATCTTTCAAGTATTTCATACTAAGGGGCAATTTTTCCAAGGCCCTCTCCATTTTGGATTTTACGGCTGCCCTGGTGACCGTCGTAGAAGGAAGTTCTGGACTCCCGGGTGGTGAAGATGCGGAAGCCTCAGACATGATGGAAGTATATTGCTCTGTAAACCTACAAGGCAAGGTAACCATCAGAATGTATAGATAAATAATACTCCAAGATCTAGAGATCTTGCCACCACGGTGCTTGGTTTCCCTGAAAAGTCAGTTTAGTTCAAAAATCTCAGAAAGTATATATATTTTGCAAACTTGGAAATTTAACCAATATCCGAGCCTGGGGGTCTCACCATACTTAGCAAAAGAAAGACATGGGTTGGGTGAGGGAAAGATACCCAGAGTCCATAAAACTAACCGTTAGAAGTTGTGCGCGAAAAGTGAGCTGTCAGGCCCATGTGGACATCACATGGCTATGCAATAAATGGAAGTTATGGCGACGGCAGCGCCAACTTGCCCAAACATGCGTAGAGTGGAAACCACCTTGAAAATTACTAAATACATTCATGGGAAATAAATGAAGCACAGGCTGGTTTATGGGGGCGAGAGAAAACTGCCTAATTGAAACCATCCGAGAGCTAAGTTTCAACCAGGTGGTATCCTGCCTGGAATGAGCTTGCGAATCTTGTGAATGAGGACAGAGGAAGTACGATGAGCTAGTTATGAAATTGGGTGGATATACACAGCATATACAATATATATACATTGGAACCAAAAGGTATATACATGCAAAATAGAAAGATATACATCAATATACACTAAATACAAATATATACACAACATAGACCATCTATTTACACAACTGTGCGGAAAACAAATGACCCATATATACAAAACCTATAGAATAAACTACACTTGCACAAAGGGTGGACAACCTTCTAGCAAGGCCGGCCCACCAATGGGTGGTGAACCAGACAAAAAAAAGAAGTGAAACAAAATGAGGACAAACAAAAATAGAAACACCAACGAAGCAAAAATAAAGAAAAAAAAGCAGAACAGTGAAAGAAGAACCAGGAACACCAACCTAGAAATCAGAGAAAGGAAGGAAGGAAAGGTGCCAAGGACACTCTATAACAGCTTCTACCTTCAAAGGATCACTACTCAACACCAGAAACCACTCGCAATTGTTCAAAACAACTCAGAAATAGCTCGCACTAGACTCTACTCAAATCGCTGTGATATTGCTCTGAAATTTGCTCAAATTGCTTAAGTATTTTAATCACAGTAATTGTGAAAATGAAAAGTGATTTTTATTTATAGCTGGGGTAAAAGCAAGTTACCTTTCCTTCCACAAACTCTGGAACAAGCTGGCCTCCAGACTCCGCGCCCGGGGAATCTATGCGACCATACCTCCTTGAAAAAAGAAGACACCGTGGCAGGGAATCCCAGAGTCTGGAATCCGGATCCTGGACAAAGAATGACCAACTCTCAGACTGGGTCCTAGAGACGCAAGGAAAAAAGAAAAAACAAGACCAACACCATGGGGAGGAAAACTCAGGGAAGGAAAACAAAGAAACAAAGGAAGAGAGAAGGGCAAGAGCCAGAAGCAGAAAATAACAAAAAAAAAGGGGGACCCAACATTTTGCACACAAAATATAGGGACGGGGACGTAGGGCATAAAAAATGGTGACTATCTAGGATAAATTCCTTAGCGCATTCAAGAACTATAGAATCTCTAGTTAGCAAAACTAGAACAAATTGTTACTCGAAGAATCCTATTTGTAAAGAGTAACATGTCTGAGAAAATCCAGCCATACGCGATTTAGTTCATGATCTTTTCATCAATGGTGAAGTGTGTTCTTGGGAAGTAAATCAATCCGATGACCTCTGGGAAAAGTAGAGAAGAGGCACTAAATATATGAAACCCCAAAGTCATCAAATCCACATGTTTCTCCCAGACACCAAAGTTTCATCCCACTTCTTTGCTTTGTTATTTTATGTCTTTGGGTGGGAAGGCGGTACTTCTTTCACCATCAAGCTTAAGCTTAGATAAATTTAATGTTGGTACTTCTTTCACCCTTCCACCTACCTTAATGTGCTGAATGGGGGAGGAAAACTCCAGACCTAGAAAGAATCCTTTTAAAAGTTCAGAATTGGGTCAACCTACTAGTGCAACCGATCTACCCTTGATGTGTTCGATTGCTTGTCCCTTACTTTTTTATTTCACTAATTACCAGACTTCTAGAGATAAATCTGATGAAGATTACTCATAATGTACTACCAAACTTGCAAAATAACTCTAGAGACCAAACCAATTCCATTATTCTAACAATAGATTCTTAAGTTCACCATGTTAAAGACAACATCCCAAAGACCAAATGTTATGTGAAGCATCCAAATCCTCACAAGAGGGAGAGAAAAACACTGGGACCCGAAAAGAAAACAAGAAAAGAAAAGACAACAAAAGAAAAAGGGCGGTCCCGGAGGATGGCCAGCAAGACTATTTACAAGGCAAGGTACCTCCCAACAAGGCACCGAGAAAGAAATATTTACAAGGGGACTTTACATAAAATACAACTTTGGGCAAACCAACCTTATTCAAAATAATGTTTCAGAAACTGTCTATTGACGGGCAATGGGATAGGTTCTTCAGTCATGGTGTTAAGGTGATAGGTATTTTCCCCACAGAACTCTGAGATTAGGTATGGCCCGAGCCAGAGCCGCTAGAACTTGGTGTGATTTCCTTTCTTTTCCCGGGGCTTGTCCCACAACAGGACCAAGTCTAAAATTTGAAAGGCCTTGTATTGGGCTCTTCAGTCAAATCATCATTTTACCACTGCTTGATGACACACAAAATGTTTGAGGGCTACGTCTCATTTTTCTTCCATCCACACCAAATTTAAGAGCCGAACCTCCACAATGTCATCCCAGTTGCTGAATTCCTACATAAACTATAAAATTGGGATCTGTAAGTTGATTGGAAACACTGGGTTCTGACCATAAACTAGGTGGAATGGGGACATTCCTAGGGTGGCCTCAATTTGAATGTGATCCACCCAGAGGGAAAATCTCAACTTTTGGTGCCAATCCCGGGGATTTTGTTCTAACTAGTGTTGGATCACTTTGAGTAAATTTTTGTTTGTTGATTCAGCAACGTCGTTCCCCTGGGGGTAATAGTTGCTGGAAAAATTCAGAGTGATCTTCCAATTATAGGTCCATTCAAGTAATTGCACTGAAGAAAATGCCAGACCATTGTCACACACTATGGCAAAGGGCATTCAAAATCTTGTGATGATGTTTTCTTTGAAGAATTTAATAACTACCTCTGTCGTGTTGTTTTTGCAAGGTATAGCCTCAGACCACCAGGTGCAGTAATCGGTTGCCGTAAGGATGTACCGGTGGTTGGCAGATGAGTTGGGGTTGATTTCCCTGATGAAGTCAAATGCCCATTGGGTGAAGGGCCTAGCCTCAAAGATTGGTTTTAAAGGCATAGCCACGTTACGCTCATGATGTGTCATGATCTAACAAGTATGACATCTCCAAATGTGAGTGTAAACATCTTTAAATATACAGGGCCAATAGTATCTGGCTTGAAGGATTTGATGGGTGGTGGCGTTAGCTAAGCCATGCCTGGTCCCAAACTGCCTATGGAATTCTTTAATCATTTTTGTAGCTTGCTCCCTATCAATGCACTAAAGGTACACTCTTTCATAGTTTCTACAGTAAAGCGCAGAATTTTTTATTATGAAGTGGGCGCTTTTCATCTGCAGGGCGTGACGTTTGTTGGGAGGTAACCCTTCTAGACATTTGTTATTTAACAACAAGTACACCAAATCTGTGTACCATGGGTCTTGAGTGATAGACTCCACCATGTAAGTTTGACATTCTATGTGGTGATTTTCCTCTGCCATTGCTCCACTTAGTCCCTGGCCTCGGACTATCTTCATGGGTTGCATTTCCAAGTCATATTCCTAGAGGATAGCCATCCATTTCCCCTGTCTTTCACCCAATTCACTCTACATTAGTAGAGATTTCACAGCCTGGTCTGGGATGATAGCATGCACCTTGCTCCGGAGAATATAATGCCAAAATTTCTTCACAGTGAGAACAAGAGCAAATGCATGCTTTTCCAATGATGAATACCAGACTTCAACATACTTAAAGGGGGAGCTCATGAAAGCTATAGGTCATTCTTCCCCCTCGACCTTTTGGGTCAACACCACTGCTATAGAATTTGGCGAAGCAAAGGAGTAAATGTAAAATGGGAGGGAGAAGTCTGGACTAGCCAGGATAGGTGCCTCCATTATCATTTGTTTGATCTAGGCAAATGCCCGCTTTGCTTCAAGAATCCACTCAATCTTAGTATCCTTTTTCATCATTTTTTTGAGTGGTTTGACTATCTCAACAAATCCAGTGATAAATTGCCAGACAAAGTTGATCTTTCCAAAGAAAGATCGCATCTCTTTCTTGCTGTCGGGCATTTGCAAATTTAGCAGCGCTTCAACTCTCTCAGGCTCAATGGATATACCCTTCTCGGAGACAATATGCCCAAGAAACTTCCCTTCAATGACCCCAAATATGCACTTCTTGGGGTTGAGGGATATTCCATACTGGTGACATCTCTCACAGATCTGGGCGAGGTGGGAAGAATGGTCATGACTGTCCCAGGAAAAGATTGTCAAATCATCCATGTAGATGATTATACACTGATTCACAAGGCTCTCAAATGCAATGTCCATAGCCTTTTGAAATATGTCTCCTGCATTAATTAAGCCAAAGGGCATCCTCCAATATGCAAACATTCCCCACTTGGTGGTGAACCATTTTCTCTCTATCTTCGTACTTACCCATGACTTGGTTATATCCGGAGTACCCATCCAAGAAAGACATTATTTGGGATCTATTCACTACCTGTAACAACTCATCCAATGAGGGGAGAGGGTGATTATCTTTCTTGGAGGCTCTATTCAAATTTTGGAAATCCACGCAAAGGAAAATTTCACCGCTCTTCTTCCTAACAGGGACCAAGTTGGTAACCCATGTAGTGTGCCAGATCGGAAAGATTATCCGGGCTGTCAGCAATTTCTCCACCTCCTGACGAATCAGAGGTTCTATCAACGGGTTGACCAGTCATTGCTTTTGCCAAAAGGGCTTAGCATCAGGTTTCAGGGGAATGGTATGAGTCATAATGGATGTGTCGTATGTTTTCAAATCCTCATATCCCCATGCGATCACATCTATGTATTCTCAGAGAACTATGAGAATCTTCTCCTTCTCCTCAGGGGAACAAGAGATACCAATGTGTATCATCTTTTCTTCATCGGGCTAGCCAATGTTTACTTTCTCAAATTTTCCTCCCTCAGAGGAGCATGACATCTTTTCCTGGCCCCGAGGGTCCAAGTCAAAGATATGTTCAAGCGTGACCATCCCCTTTAGGATGGTGTTAGTGGGTAGGTCCATGATCCCATTATCTTCGTCACCCTGCCCAGTATCATTATCATCTTGTTCCTCCACTATCTAGTCCTCAAAGACACCAATGTTGGCCATGAAGGCCAAGATATGTTGATCATCCTCAAAAACCTAAAAGTGGGTGACATTATCTAGAATGGATAGGGTGGGGATCATCTCAACGGAGAATCTCAGGAGTCATGAGCTGGCCATGGGCTCAAGTGTGCTAGCAGAGATGGCAAGGGCATTTGGGACATAATTTTGTCACCAGGGAATAAGATCAATGCCAAAGGAATCAAAATCTTCAATAAGGCTCCATGCCCAATTGCGGTATGCAGCCAGTCTCTTATCATGACATGTATACTGACTCCAGACCTATTTGACAATCAACTCTGAATCACCTAGATCCTGGAGGCAGGTGATTCCTTTCCTTAATGCAAATAACAGTCCAAGGACCAAAGCCTCATACTCCATAATGTTGTTTGTGCAGTTGAACTGTAGCCTATAGGATGCGAGGAAGGATTTCCCTCATGGGTTGATTAATTCTACTCTAGCCCCACAACCTTGTTTGGATTGGGACCCGTCAAACTTAAGGGTCCACAGATCATCACTTCTAGTCTGGAGCTAGAGAGAGGGAGCACTCTTTGGATTGCCTTTGGGAGACTTGGGAGGAGCTTCCTCCTGCACTATTGGCGCATGGGTGAGGTTTACCTCCAGAGGGGTTTGGAATTGAGATTCCCAAGGAAATGGCATTAAATTTCTTCCAGTAAGAATACCGGGTCCTAGGGCATCAATGTGTCGGGTAGCGACGGAAAGGCAAGGCTCACACTCTAGCTTTAAATGCTTCTGATAGTGTACCTAACACTAAGTGTCAGACAAGAGTGTAGCGGGGGTCACATTTTCACCTTGAGAGTTAACCTCAGCCCTCAACTTTTCTTCTAGGTCTTGGGTTCTCTGTAGAACTATGGGATCCTCCCTGGGGGTGAAATCGAATGTTAAGATTTCAAAGGGTCGGTACACCCCTAGAGAAGTCTCAGAGAAGAAAACCTTGTTAACCCTCCCAACTTTAGTAAGGGCCTACTTTATCTGGGGTTCACTTTCAACCTAGATCTTGTTTGATTCTCCTTCCCAAGGAAACCATAAGTGGGAGAAGTCGGTCGAAAAGTATATGTTCAAGGACTTAGACCAATTCTAACTTAATAACATCCCATAAGTCTCTGGGATCTCCACCACTTCGATATCGATTATGCTGGCTATCCTAGGGTCCTGGATGAGTTGTATCTAGAAATTCTCCAATTCTCCCACCATTTTCACATCAGTTTTATCCAATTAAATCACTGCGCCATTAGATGGGGTGGGTCAGAATTTGAGCTTCTGGTATATGGATAAGGGCATGATGTTGCCCGAAGCTCTAGATTCTACTAGGCAGTTGTGTATTTTTTTCCTTGGATATTTAGGCCTAGTAGGAATGGAGGATCATCATTATTTCCCTGAAAGACAGCCACGTTGGCGTCTTTGAAAGAGATAGTCTTGGGTGGGAAACTGACAACTTTTAGGTTTCCCAAGAGCTTCAGAAGAGACTTCTTCTGCTCAGGATAGTTTAGTGAAACCTCCATCAAGGTCATGGAGGTGGTGGTTTGTTCTAATGCCTTTGTGATGTCAAATCTTCCTCCCGGGAATTGGTGGCTTCCCTCGGTCGGGTCTTTTGCTTGGTTAGAGCTAGAATATTTTAGAGGGGCAGGTCGGTCAGCTATATTATCCTAGGGAGGAGTGTCCTTGACAAGAGGTGTTGGCGTGTAAACTGGTCCTTTACCAGCCTGGCTCTGAGTATTGTAAGGATTTCGTGGGTTGGTGAAGGCATTGGCCTCAAAGGCCAAAATCGATTCATCAAAGAATCCCTGCAATTTGGATTCTTCTTCATCTTCTCTGAAGGATCTGAAGAAGATGGTCTCACAGGTGAATGCACTGTGAGCTGACTCTTGCACAGGAGGTTCTGGGGTAGTATGATTAGATGATTGTTGCCTGTCCAGTTGGGAAATCATGATGACTTTCTCCAGTATGGCACACTTTACCTTGTTGTGGGAGCCTGTGTTGTGCAATCTACACCAATTGGTCATGGGTTGGAAGTCTGTGACTGGTGTAAAATGTGATGGTCTAGCACCACTTTGATTAACATTTTGGTTCGAAGGTGGGCCTCCGATATTTGCGTTATTGTCCCATTGTTTTTGGTTGGGCCGAGGCCCGTTGTTGAAGTTTCTTCCCCCGGCATTGTTGTTTCGTTGGTCAGAGAAAATATTCCCTCTTTGGAAATTGGAATTTTGGGGTGTGTAGGACCCCACTTTCAGCTGGCCCATGTCCACAATTAGGGTGGACAACATTTGCCAGAGGGATTCAACCTCGGCGGTCAACTGAGTGTTTGTGTCACCATGTGATATTTTTTATTGTTGGTTTCCTAGGAAGGCAGCAGTATTCACCAGAGTTGAGGGCGGAAATCCTCCAGTCATGGATGAATGAAAGAAGGGAACTCTGGATGGTTGTGTCTGAGGTTGTTGTGCCTGCTGCAGTTGGTTCCAAGGGAATGCTTCTAGACCCGGCATTACTTGAGTTTGTGATGGGTAAATGTACCAGGCCTACTGGTCTATCGGTAGTGGCAAGGGATTCATCACCATTGTGGGGGAACCTATTGCCAGATTGGGGTTATATCCCCTGGCATACACATTTCTGCAGGGGATCATGTTGAAAGGCATGCTCTTACCAATCTCACCCAGGGATTTGTTGAGGCCACAAGACAGTTCTAAGGCTAGGTTGTAAACCTTTGCCAAAGTCACCTGATTTCCCATGACGCTTGTTCTCTAGAGGAGACTGGTAACAAAGGGGTCCATTGCATTGAGATAAGTCTATATGGTTACTACTGGGGATGGAATGAAAGGACCCGTGCACCGCTTCAAGGCGCACTGAAATTAAGGATTGAATGTTGCAAGGGGTTCATTGGGTTCCTTTCTGATGGAAATGAACTGGCTATGGGACCAAGATGGGTCCACATGTACGTGAAAGGTAGCCAAGAAGGCATCCTCCATGTCCTACCAACTGTTGATGGAGTTGGCGGGAAGGTTGAGGTACCAGTTCAGTTTGCCCTGTCCCAGGGACAAGGGAAACATTTGGGTCACAACATCTTCACGTTGGATCCAGTGTCAGTTCATGGCATCTTTGTATGCCTGTAAGTGTTCTTCTACGGTTTGTGAGCCTAAGTTCTCATATCATGGGCAAATCTTCTCCAGGTGCGAGGGTAAATCATTGGTTGCACCCAGAAAAGTTCCCATAGGGGACCCGGTGTTACTGAAGTATGCAGCTATTTGGGGAACTAGATTTTGAGTAGATTGAGTGCTGTTTCTTGGGATTGTCTAAGAAGTTTGGATATTCTGAGGTATACTAGACCCCCAGACAATAGTCACTAGTGTGGTTTTTGGGGTCTGTTTCTTTTGAGCAGGAGGCTAAAGTTCGAAAAATATTCTAGGGTTTGGGGCTGACCTAAGGATTCTTTCAAATCTTGCTAGGGAGAAAGACCCAATCCCACTGAAGGCTTTATTCCTAAAAATATGGCTTGAAGAACCCTCAGGAGGTGTTAAATCAGAATCTCAAGAGGGGGACAAGTTCATGCCCTCCTTCTAGCACCAGTTTCTATTGATGGGACTTAGGTAACTGGGTCCACCAGCAGATGTAAGTTGTCACTTGGTACCAGGGTATAGGCCAACTTCACCTGTAAAGGTTGTCTGAGAAAATGATATTCCTCAGGCCTCCAAGCACCTGAGAGTCGAGTCTCGATGGTGCAGGGCTCAGTTGGGAGATGTGACTATTTTTGAGGGGTATAGTTGATTTCTTCAACTCATTCTCTTCGGGGATTCAGGAAGATGAGGTTTCTCCAAGCATGCTTACACTTAACAAATAAACTAAAAAAATCCTACAGGGTTAGAATTATTTCATCTACCTATAGTTATGCTTAACATTCAAAAAATCAACAATGCTTTAACACCCTATACTAAATACCGAAGAAACATACAGCCATCAGTTCATATTTCATCAGTAGCAAAGGAAAGAAGGTCATTAATCTACTTTAGCGTTAGAGCAAAGGACATGAAGAATACAAAGCATAAAATACCATTAACCTAGAAGATAGAATGCCAACAACATAATTCCAAGAACTCTTCCTTCTTCATTAACATTTCTTCCAGCAAGTACTAGTGCATGGTACAATGGTGCCTCAAAGGGAGAATCTAACTACTGAAAGCTTTAAAGACTAAGGAGCATTGAGCTCTGCAACTGAGAAATGAGAATACTTCTTTTCTATTACTATGGACTGCAAAATCATCAATTTTTCTGACCCTTGGAATGGGGTCGGACTTACTATTTATACACATTTACATCTAACCCTAACTTATGTTACATTTGTATAATAAAATACATTATCTGATGGCCGATACTACCTGCGCCACTCTACAAAAGACCTAGAGATAGAATAGGCCTGTCATGTCAGAAGAAAAATATTAGAGGTGGAATGGAAGAATCAGCCTCGAGAAGAGAGCCAAGAAGAAGAAGAAATCTGATCCCCCAGGGATCGAGGCTACATGCCTCATAAATTGAAAAAGCGGTGCCCTATCTTCGATGTGCCAAGTGTAATATTGGAGTAGCACCTTGGGAAGACCATCTGTTAGAAAACCTCTTGCTGATCTGACGTGCCTTGATGTAGCCATCTACTTTTTGACAACCTTTATTAACTACTTTGAAAGTGACCGGTCGGCCTTAGGGACCAGGACACGAGTTATTGAAAGAATACAAAAGTTTAAGATCTGGGACTCCAGGATTCAGGAACTTACGTTCCAAAAGAATAAATAATACCAAAACACTTAGGTTTTCTCCGGCCCCCGGAGAACCTTTATTGTTTCTTATTGTCATTGAAGGTCTGGAGGAGATGGAAGATTCCATCTTCATCAATATCTTTAAGGCCAGCCCGCCGGTACTTGGCCACCTCAATCTGTTCCCCCAGATCTAGAATATTTCCCTTAAATTCATCGACCATTTTTGCCACATCATGGCCACTAAATACCATGCACGTTATTCTCATCATTTGAACTCCATCTGTTTCCTCTGGGGATTGATACCTTGACTTCATTAACTCATCAAATTTCCCCAAGACATACTCCTCCGGTGTACATGTGTCAGTGCTTAATGGATCAGCCCCGAAGACCTTTGAAACAAGAGACTTGTATAAATTAAAATAATATTGTACTACATTGATCTTTTCCTTTAGATTCCCTACTAGTTGTTTGATTACCCCCAATGTGAGGTCAAGTCTGGAGTGCTGGGTCCTCACAAACTCAAATGACTCTTCCCCCAAAATTTTGGACTCAGAGACAACTTCCTCTCCGAGGCCAATGAGTTTGGTGCAGGAGCACCTATTTACAAGGAAAAGATCCAAGAGTTTCCAAAGAAGGAAAATTTCACTTTATTTCATAAGGTCATGTGTGATGTATTGAGTCCGTTAATGTAAGGCTAAATGAGCCATTTTGTCAAAATTGTCATAGTTGTCCATTTAAGGCATAGATTGGTCAAATAGGTCAAATTATGTAAAATCATCTATGTAAGGGTGAAAATTATGTAAAAGGTCATTAATATTTGTTTTTTTCATGTTTCTAAGGTTCTTACAAAGTTTTAAGATCATTGGGTTAAAGTTGCAAAAGTTGTTAACTTG
>MU228286.1:2112652-2129750 GCA_018584345.1 Thuja plicata | reverse complement strand
GATAATCTAAACATGATTGCTAAATGCCATTATTCTAGAAATTGAAGTTATGCTATTGCAAAAATGAAGTTATTCTATATGAAGCATGACAATAATTCAGTATTCTAACAATGCATATTTTCTCTAATAATTTAGGGGGTTTTGAATGAAGAATGAGAGTTCTTTTATAGACTCTGAGATGATCAGAATAGAAACTTTCCTCTTTGGAATAAAACAGATAGAAAAGCTAGTTTAAAATAGAAAGTTTTATTGAAAAGAATTCAATAAATTATTTTCTTCCTGCTTTAACTGGTTTTTTTCTTTGATTTAATATTGTTTTATTTGAATTTAATTATTTTATTTCTCTTTAAAGCACAATTAATTCAAAGTTTTCATTTCTAAATAGAGATAATATTTTTGATAGAATATTCAATTAATTAAATAAATATGACCTCATAATTGTTTTTTTCTCAATTATCTAAATATTAAATTCAATTATTGAAAAATGAGAATATTTATTTAATAATTAAATATCATTTATTTCTATTTTTTATGTGTCTCAGCTAAAGAGGGTGAATTTAATTTAATTAAAGTGCTAGGACTTTATAATTAAATTAATTCAATCATAGGGTTTATTTAGCCAATAGATATTTAGGAATTAAACACAATGCATGATTAATACAGATTTAGGATTTTCTATATTTGACACTCAGGCCGAGTAGAGTTAGTGAAAACTCAGAATTGCCTAGTACAATAGGACTTTGATGATTTAGAAGAGCGAAAAATGCAACAAAATTGGTTAGGGTTGCAAGATGCCAATTTTGGAGTGTTACATTGGTAATAGGTAATTATTTATTTAGTGTCACCATTTGGTTTAAATCCTTTGTTAACATGATTTTTTTTCAATAAGTTTTGAGGTTGCAATATATAGTTTAAGGTATCATGATCATATTGTTTATAAACGAAGATTGTCAAAGTTGAATTAAAGAGAATTATAACTTGAAATTTTGCAAGGTAAGATAATTGAAGATATTTTATAATTGTAATTCATAAAATTTGAAAACACAAACTTTCTCATATTTACAATGACTACATTTTCATATACATCTTTGGAGTCTACAACATTAATCCATCTTATTTCAAAATCCATCTTCAACATGGATACACAATACAAAAAGTGATACAACAATGGAGAAGTCTCCAACACTATAACATCAAGAAAGCTTCCATGCTCCAAATCTGTAATGGATCCATCAAAATTCCATCCAAAATATTCAAAAACAAACTTAGAAAAAACCATGGAGAGCTCACCTCCCATCCTAGGTCTCAAGGAGACCACCCCTGAGCTAGGAGAGCTGGTAACCAATGGGTGACATTCACACCATTCATGCAAGACAAAAAAAAAATAACAAGATACACCCATCCAAGGCCTGCATAATAGGATTCATCTTGAATCCAAAATAAGGGTGGAGGTGGACTTCCATGTAGGAGATTTCCAAATGAAATACAAAAAATAAGCATGTCTTTTCAAGGCTAAAATCCTCATACATTCTCTTCCTTATCTCTCCCAAATCAAGATTAATATCATTGACATGCAAGTGTCCATACATCTTGCATTTTTTTCCCCTTTTCTCTCCATGAGAAGAGACTCTACACTTTCATGGAGTCCAAATAACCCTTTCTCCCATACATGGCCACTTCTTCCCTATCCAAGGGTGAGTAATGCCATTACACCCTTCACAAAACTCACTCATTCAAACAAAGATAAACACCATAACCATGAAATCAAACTCAAAATCTCATTCCCTTACATCACAACAACACAAAATATATAGAATCACATATGCAAGAAAATGAAATACATGTTAATCCATTTGCATCAAAACAAGAAAAAACTTCTATGGAAATGGTGAAGACCAACCTTCACAAGTGTTATGGTAAAATCAGGTTTGAGAAGAGCCCAATCCCTTTTGCTTCCTTCAATCTAAAACCCTAATTTATCTAAAAGTATAGAGTGGGTGAACACCCACTAACTCTACAAAGGGCCTCTAAAAAGGTCTCCAAATCCTACCCACCCAACAACATTAATTCAAAATTTACCCCTAAGTCCTTTGGCTACCTTATGTCCCCTATCATAAATGCAAGATTGGAAAGGAGTGTGGGTTTGGGTAAATGGTCAAGCCTCACTCCATTTTCGCAACAAGTAATGGGTTATTAAGAGGGTCACCAAGGCCACTAGTGGGTTCTAGAGGTGTTAGAAATATTTCTAACCCATACCCCTATCACTAAAGTACTTGTATTTGTCTAAATTTGATCCTTGGGACCACTTTTTAGCCTCTAAAAGTGACTAGAACCAAATTTAAATTAAAATAATCTAATTGGGTTACATTGCCAACCTTAGTAGACATTTCATTACATAAACACATAACAAGTGTCAAGTGACACTATAAAATAACATAATACAATATTGACATGCCACTAATTGCAGAGTGAAAACACCTAACACATACAAACAATTTATGATCACGAATAAAATTACTTAACAACAAGGTTTGAATCTCTTCAATGGATTCAACCTTTTCTTTATAGTTTGCACATATGGTTGGTTACTGATTCTTCAATAATGTCCATGGTAATTTTCCTATACACTAAATTAAACATCAGTGGCTCAATAAAATCACATGCATATATATATACAAATCAAATTGTATAATCAATTGACTGAACATTCTACATTTTCATTTAATAACCTTTTTCCATTTCTGGACCTGATAACCATAACTGATTACATAATCATAATAACATAACATATTTTCCCATTTGATTATAAAATACTAAAATAATCATCATAATGCATGCATATACCCAAAACATCATAAACATCATCAATAAGGTATACTGAAGTAATCATCACATGACATAATAAATACTAATAATATCTAGTCCATCAAATATAATGTCCCAAAATATCGAATCATAATGTATCAAAATAAGTGTATCGGCTGAGCTATGATGGGTCGGGGTGAACCCTCACATGATGTAGTTGATTACTGTACCTTATTTCTATTACATGTAGCATTTCTAACTTTAAATTTTATATTATGTTGTTAGTAACATTCGATCATATCTGTAAGATGATGCTAGTGATCTGACGTGATTCTTTATGAGGATGTCTGGTTTATTTTGTATCTGGATTTGGACTGAGGATTATATTTGTATCTGATGGATGTTATTGGACTCCTTATTATGGTGCTTTTATGTTGTGGATATTTGTCTTTTACCTTCAGTGGATATATGCTCAAATGGTTGTAAATGAATATTTAAATACTTTAAATTAGATGTGTTATCATGTGATTATATATTGTTATCGTTGATGAAAATTATTCAATTGTTTATTGTCATTGATGTTTACACAAATATAGTGATGTCTACACAAATGTCTAATCCTATCTGAGCATAGTCAGTGTATGCCAAGCTCTCTTGGGCATTGAAGAAGACAATTGTGATTCTCAGTTCTAACCGAGTTCACTCAGGCATTACAGTATTGGTTAGACATTGAAGGATTTCAGTATTAACCGAGTTATGCTTTTAGTGACAGCCGACTAACATCAGTTTATGTTTTATGTTTAATTATTTATATGCAGCCGACAAACTTAAGTTTTATTGATTATTTGAAAGGTTATTCAGAATGAATTGACAAGGCTTATCATATATATACAAGGTCAACTTTGGATTGAATGTGTGTGAAATGTGTGTGTTTATGACACGAAGTGTGGAGGCAAAATCAGATTGGATTCTGATTGAGAATAGAACATACAGAGCTACAATAGAATATTCGATCAGTGAGGATCAAGTTTTATAAACCAGAGCAGAGCTCTAAATCAGAAAATATTGTTACTTTGACAAACAGGTCAATCTATTGTTACTCTCTAAAAATTGTAGCAGTGAACCAAAATCTCTTAATAGAGTAGACTTAACAGTCTTTTGTAAACCCTCTCACAAGGTAACATTTCTATATTGCAGTGTTTGAAGACCTCTCACAAGGCCACTCCTCACAGGGTGATTAAATCCTCTAACAGGGTCACACCTAGCAGTGTGTATTGTAACCTTTAACAAGGTTGGCTCCTAACAGGTGTTACACGTGTACATGTAATTTTCCTTGTGCTTTATATTTATGCAATTAATCACTAAAGGATAATCACAATTAATATCTTATGATTTTCTATGTTAACCGAGTGACAGTAGAATATCTTTCTTAACCAATCAACAATGATAAGTTTGTTTAAGACATCTAAGGGGCTTGGATTTGTTTTTGTGCTAATTGATTCACCCTTCCCCTCTCAGTTACTCAACTCATTTCCAACAATTGGTATCATAGTTTTTGGTGCTTTCAAGGAAGGTTTCAAGGCCTAGGCTAAATATTAGAGATGTCTTATAGAAGGGAGATCCCCAAGCTTAACAAAGACAACTTTACTGCATGGAAAGATTTGATGAGGATACATATATCTACTATTGGAGACACTAGTTTTCAATTCCTAGATCACAAGTATGTGGAACCGCCGAGACCTATGTTTATGGAACAGATGATGGACATGAAGAATCATAACATAATGATGATTGATATAGATTCCTCACTCAGCTATTCCAGATTTGATGAAGTCAAGGACTGCCCTACTGCCTATGATATGTGGAAGAAACTACATGAGATACATGGAGGAGATGACAATGTAAAGAGAGCCAAAGTAGAAAGTCTCAGAAGTCAGTTTGATGAGATGAAAATGAAAGAAGGAGAAAACATTACAAAATACACTGAAAGAATCAAGAAAAGTGTTAGCGCCATCAAAGCTGTCGGTGGACCAATTGAAGATGAAATAGTGGTTAGTAAGGTATTAATAACTTTTCTTCCTATCTATGCTATTAGAGTTTCAGCTATTCAAGAGATGAGGTGCAGTAATGATATAACCCTAAATGCATTGGTTGGAAGGCTTACAACTTTTGAGTTGGATAACTTTGGCAATTACTCTCCTAATCCTAGAAATTTTGAGTCTGCATTCAAATCTAAATTAAACCTTGGTAAGATGAAAGGAAAACATATTGACAATTATAGCGATGATGATTCTGATCATGAAGATCTAGAAATCATTGAATCATTACTTGCAAAGAGAGTTTCCCAAGGAAAGTACAAAGGAAGAATACCATTGATTTGCTTTTCATGTAATGAGGTTTGTCAGATTGCTGATAAGTGTCCAAACAAAGAAGACAAACATGATAAAAAGTTCAACAAGTACAAAGAAAAGAAAGATTTCAAGAGTTACTAAAGCTACAATGACAAAGGTAAGAAAACTTGTTATATTGCTAAAGATTCTGATAGTGATGAAGATGAAGATGAAATGGTTTACATTTCTATTAAAGATGAGTTAGACAATGAAGATAATGAAAAGACTGCACTATACTCTCATATTAGCAAGAATGCCACTTGGATAATTGATAGTATTTTTTCTCATCACATGTCTGGTGATAAAACTAAATTTGAACATCTTGAGCACTATGATGGTGGGAGTGTCAATTTTGGGAATGATGAACCTTACTATCTGAAAGGTAAAGGTTGTATTTCTCTAACTAAAGGAATCAAATGCGATAATGCTTATTGGGTTGAAGGACTAAGGCATAATCTACTAAGTGTGGCATAGCTGAATAACATTGGTTTTAAGTTATAATTCATGAATGGTAAGGCCAAGCTCCTGGATGGTAAGAGAAACCTAGTTGGAACTGGCAGGCAAACAAAAGGTAATCTATTTTATCTTGATCTTAATGAAAGTTCGTGTTTTAATGCACAAGTAGAATAAATTTGGTTATGGAATAAAAGGTTGTGTCATGTGAATTTTGTTAACCTGATCAACATAAGCAAGAACAAAAGAGTAAGAGGTATTCCTATTTTGAAGAAACCTAAACTAGCAATGTGGAAACCATATTAAATGGGAAGATGGGAAAGACTAGTTTCAAGAGAAAGAATTACCATATAGAAGAAGTCTTGGAGTTAGTGCATACTAATTTGTGTGGACCAATTGGAACAACAAGTTACATAGGTGAAGTATTTGATTCTATTTGTTGATGACCATTCTAGAATAATGACTGTTATATTTCTCAAAGAAAAATCAGAATCTTTTCAGAAGTTTAAGTGGTAACTTTCCAGAGTTCAATGAAAGAGGAATCAATTGACAAGTATCTGCTCTAGGTACACCGTGATAGAATAGCATAGTATAAAGGAGGAATCTATCCATTATGGATTGTGTAAGAACCTTGATGTTTGAAAAGAATATTACTACCAAATACTAGAAGGAAGCCATCAGCACTACAATTCACACCTAGAACAGAGTTCAACTGAAGAAAGGTACTGAGAAGACACCTTTTGAATTATGGTATGGCTATAAACCTAATGTTAATTATTTCAAAGTATTTGGAAGTAAATGTTACATCTTGAAGGAAGAAAGAAATGGAAAATTTGATGTAAAAGGTGATGAAGGTATATTCCTAGGTTACTCCTGCAAAAGAAAAGCATATAGTTGTTTTAACCTTGCTACTCATAAAGTCATAGAAAGTGTACATGTAAAGATTGATGAGTTTACAGAGAGAAGTGAAGAACAAAGCATTAAAGAGCCTACGGACTACATAAATTTTGTATATTATGAATCTGATAGTATACCTAAGACATAGGAAATAGTGATTAGACAGCAACCATGTCAACCACTAAATTTATCAACACAAATTTTGTTGCAGCCTGTGCAACCCAAGCTTCTAACTGAAGAAACTGAGTCTCAGACTGAAGAAATTGAGTCACAAATAGAGGGAACCAAGTCGTAGATAGAGGCACCTAAGTCTTAGACAGAGGTGCCCGAGTCTCAAATAGTGGAACCTGAGTACCAGTTGGAAGAGTAGAACAAAATATTTGAACATGGTGAACCAATTGGATTAAGCCAAGAATCAAAGAGGAAGGAACCTGTACTTGCAAAACATGTCAGAAGGCATCATGCACCTGAACAAATAATTGGAGACTAGATAGAAGGTGTAATGACAAGAAACAAAATTAAAGGTACATGTTTGCTTAGTGAAATTGAACCTAGATCTATTAAAGATGCATTGAATGATTAAAGATGGATAGAAGCCATGAATGAAGAGATTGATAAGATAGAAAATAATAGAACCTAGACTCTTGTACCTAGACTAAAAGACAAGAATGTAATTGGTACTAAATGGGTTTTCAGAAATAAGATGAATGAAAAAGGTGAAGTTTCTAGAAAAAAAGCAAGTTACTATGTAAAGGATAGGCTCAAGAAGAGGGTATTGATTATGGAGAAACTTTTTCTCCTGTTGTAAGACTTGAAGGAGTCAAAACTCTTTTGGCATATGTTGCACACAAAGGATACAAGGTATATCAAATAGATGTAAAATCTGCATTCTTGAATGGAATTCTTGAAGAATAAGTCTATATTGAGAAACCTGAAGGTTTTGTTGATCCCAACAAAAGGAATATGGTTTTCAAACTACACAAAGCCCTGTATGGACTGAAGCAAGCTCCTAGAGCCTGGTATGAAAGATTGCATGGTTACCTAATAAGTATTGGATTTCAGAGAACTAATGACAATAGTAGCTTGTATATCAAAGAAGGACCTCAAAACAAAATACTATTAGCAGAGATATTTGTTGATGATATACTGTTTACTGGATATGATGATTTATGCAAAGCATTCTCCAAAGCTATGAGTAAGGAATTTGAGATTTCTATGTTTGGTGAAATAAAATTATTTTTTGGTCTACAAGTTTATCAGATGAAGGATGGTATCTACATTACCCAATCTAAATACATCAAAGAGATACTGAAGAAATTCGGAATGGAAGATTCCAGACCAATTGGAACACCTATGCCTACTAGACATAAGTTGTCTAAGGATGATGATTCAAAGGAGGTAAATTAGACTACCAAAAGATCCATGATTGGTAAACTTCAATATGTTGTTCACACTAGAACTGATATTATATTATCAATTGGTATTGTTGCAATGTTTTCAGCTAATCCTAGAGAGAATCACTTGATGGCTATCAAAATGATTCTGAGATATCTTAAGGGTACTAAAGATTATGGATTATGGTATAAGAAAGGAGGAAAATTTGATTTGAAGACTTTTACTAATGCTGATTGGGTAGGAAGTGTTGATGATAGAAAGAGCACAATTGGTGGAAAATTATTCCTTGGAAAGAGATTAGTCTCTTGGACCAACAAGAAAAAGAATTGCATTTCTCAGTCTACACCAGAGGCAGAGTATGTTGTTGCAGCAGTGAATTGTTAAAATATCATATGATTCAAACAGTTGTTGTTAGGTATGAAGGAGGAAATCAAAGAACTAGTTATTATCTACTGTGAAAACACTAGTGCAATTAACATTTCAAAGAACCCTATGATGCACATGAAAACTAAACATATTGCAATAAAGTATCATTTCTTGAGAGATTGGTTTAGGACGAGGAATTAAGGTTGGAATATGTGAATACTAAACAACAAATTGTAGACATATTCACAAAACCGTTACCTAAGGATGCATTCTTGTATCTTAGAGGAAAGATAGGGGTGATTCCCCTAACTGAGGCTCACTAATGGATAGATTAGTGATGCATCAACCGAGCTACAGAACAGATTTAACATGTTGATTTAGATATTTAGAGCTCATTGCATATAAATCAATACAAATAGGTACATTACAACTTCATTGGATGTGTATTGGATGGTATCGTTGGCATTGGTTGTCAAAGAGGGATAGATTATTGATGTCATGCCAAAGAAATTATTAAAGAAAAGATTACTGAGGGAGAGATTAATGACAAAGGGAGAAATTTTATCAGAAACAAAGATTAATGTAAGAGGGAGAAATCTGTATTTCAGCGATTGTGAAGACAAAGGGAATTTTTTGGATGAGGATTAGAATGAAGCTAAAGACATTAATAAAATTTTATCCTTGTTACTATTGCTCTATAATTCTTAGTATTATGACATGTTGTGTTTCCATCAATGCCAAAGAGGGAGATTGTTGATGATAATTATTCAATTATGTATTGTCATTGATGTTTACACAAATATAGTGATGACTACACAAATGTATAATCTTATCTGAGCATAGTCACTGTATGCCAAGCTCTCTCAGGCATTAAAGAAGACCAAAGCGATTCTCAGTTCTAACTGAGTTCACTCGGGCATTACAATATTGGTCAGGCATTGAAGGATTTTAGTATTAACTGAGTTATGCTTTTAGTGACAGCCGACTAACAGCAGTTTATATTTTATGGTTAATTGGTTATATGCAACCGACAGACTTAAGTTTTATTGATTATTTGAAAGGTTATTCAGGCCAACTTGACAAGGCTTATCATATATATACAAGGTCAAGTTTGGATTGAATGTGTGTGAGATGTGTGTGTTTATGACATGAAGTGTGGAGGCAAAATCAGATCAGATTTTGATTGAGAACAGAACATATAGAGTTGCAAAATAATATTTGATCAGTGAGGATCAAGTTTTATAAGCCAGAGAAGATATTTGAATCAGCAAAGACATTTTCTTCAATAAACAAGTCAATCCATTATTACTCTCTAACAATTGTAGCAGTGAACCAAAATCTCTTAACAAAGTAGACTTAATAGTCTTTTGTAAATCCTCTCACAAGGTGACATTTCTACATTGAAGTGTTTGAAGACCTCTCACAAGGCCACTCCTTACAGGGTGATTAAATCGTCTAACGGGGTCACACCTAACAGTGTGTATTGTAACCTTTAACAAGGTTGGCTCCTAACAGGGCTCACTTTAGAAGAGTGAAAAATAGTAACTAGTTGCAATTGGTGGTTTTTCCCATATTGGGTTTCCATGTTAAATCTTGGTGTTATCTATGTACATGTTATTTTCTTTATGCTTTATATTTATGCAATTAATCACTAAAGGATAATCATAGTTAATATCTTAAGATTTTCTTTGTTAACCGAGTGACAGTAGAATATATGTATTAATCGAGCAACAATGATAAGTTTGTTTAAGACATCTAAGGGACATAGATTTATTTTTGTGGTAACTGATTTACCCCTCCCCTCTCAGTTACTCAACTCATTTCCAACAGTTATGTTGTACTACACCACTGCTATGTTATTTTCCTATTGGTGCTAGTACAAAGTGAGACAGATTCATAGTCACTTGCTTGTGAGACGTACACGATGTCTCATTCTCATTCAATGTGATAATGTGTTTGTTTGTGCTTCGACTATTTATATGTTGAGCATCTACACTTGATGTTTACTGAATAGGTACCAGGTACATTCATCCTGATTTATAATATTTAAGTGAGTACCTATATCCCTGGTAGTGGCATCAAGAGATAGTGACCTTGACCTTTCATGTTGAGCCAATATCGTCCCTGTATGGGTGACATATCCATAATATAGTTATTATTATTAACCTTTTATTTATTGTGGTAAATCCAGATTCGGAATGTATTATGTGATTTGACCAGTCAATTTGTCTATGCATTTTGGGTAAATGAAAGGCTGATTTAATTATGTTTTGGGGAATTTTAATGATTTATTTTATTTTATTTATTTTCTGGCTAATTTGTTGTATTTGAATTCCAAATGCCTGGAATTGTTTTAATTAATTTTGGAAAAGGGATAATTAGTTAATTAAGTGGCTTAATATTCTAATTTATAATTCATTTTCTTAAAAGTGCTTATATTAGGCAAAAAGTGAGTTTTGGGCTTCACTTCTCATTTTTATGTTTTGAAAGTTTGAGTTTTCCTCCGAAAATCCTCTTTGGAGATTTTAGTGTTTTTCTCGGTGTGCAAGATTGGCTTGTCAAATTTCCATGAGGATAGGCTTTTTGGATTCATATCATGGATCTCCATCTTCTCCAAGATTTTTAGCTCATTTGAAGTCTTATTCATTTTCTTCTCTTCATTCCAGTTTTTGAGCATTTGGAATGAGGTAGGGTTTTCTCATTTTTATTGTTTTACTTCTTTTTGTTGAGTTATTTTGATTTCTAAATGTTTGGGGGTTGAGAACTAGTGTTCTCCTTTGTTTTCATGTATTTTCATGATTCGATTGGGTAGGCATGAGCATCTATGCATTTTCATGTTTTAGAAATTGAAGTGTTTACCTAGTTGTGCTACCGTATTTTGTATGTGTGCCTGGAAGTTTCAAATTTTATTTGATTTTTGAGAGTTTGGGAATATTTTAGAAATGGGTTTTCAATTTTGTCAAATTACAGAATTTTTGAATTTTGGGTGTTTTTGGTGTTGCCTCATTTTGTGTCACCCAGTATTTACCTCTCACCTTGTTGGCTTGATTTGAATTATTATTTTAGTAGCCTCTTCTACAAGGAGTGGGATCATGTACTTGGAATGGACAAATAAAATTCCAAGTATTTTTATATCGCGATACAAAAGTGCTCCATCAAACTTAAATTATGGATTTTGCCTTTTGTCAGATTTGGCAGAATTTGAGTTATTGGTTTCTTTTGGGCATTGTGTACCATCCTCATATGCTAATGAGATGACTTACGGAATCCAAGGGAATCTTTTCTATTGGAGATATGGTCAATTGAGCCATATGTTATTGTTTATCCTTATGGTTTCCACTCGGTCATGTTTTTCGGAGTGTGTTTGTGCTTTTATCATATGGTTTCTTTTCCGAGATCTAGCCCCTTTTGTATTTTTGTTTCATTGTTTATGTGGAGCTGGTTGTGCCCACCCATGTGCACATGGGTTTTCCTATGATAGATCTTGGGAGATCTAAACTCCAAGATATAAGTCAGTTGAGTATTTGATCATTTGGGGTTGGGTTGGGAAATTGCATTACCTTATGGCACTCATCGTGTGGCGAGAAAGGATATGTACGGGTAGACATGTGGAGTGGCTTCTCATGGTTATCCCGGCATAAAAGTGGCCAACAAGGTAGCATGAAGAGGTTTAAAATTTCATAACCAAATAACACATGGGTAATAAAACTTAATGCAAGATAATAGAACACTTGTATGGTAGTCGAGTGTCCTGCGTGAGCCGGTGTGAGCATGTGGTGTCTGTACAGTAGCTAGTCTCATGCATGAGATAGTGAGAGGAAATGGTATAAGGCCTCCTAAGGGAGTTAATTGACCATACCACATAGCACTTGGGCTAGTACAAGCCAAGCAATGACACTCCACTAGAGTCCCTACATAGTATCCTACAGTGTGTTCTGAGTAGTGACCTGGAATACTACATTTTCATTTATGATCATATGTGTACCTTGATTCATACATTGGTTGGTGTGTGTTTAGCCTCTTGTGTGTGTGTGTCTTATGTGACTGTGGTCAGGTCATTATCTTCATGAGAATGACAGGGTGGGCCGGTAGGTTCCATGTGGTTGGGAGGCTTTGCTAACCTATACCACTACTAGGGATTGGAGTATAGAGATGATCTTCCTCTAGCTTCAACATTGGAGCTTGAAGCTCATTTACTTCTTTATGTTGCTTTCAGTGATTTATGAAGTCATTTTATGGTCATGTGTATGTATTTTTTGTAGCTAACTAGATGCTTATATTCTTTCAGTAATGTTTAAAATATGCTTTTGGAGCTATCAAGTGTCTACCTCCTTGATTTTTCTATTCCTAGCACTCCCTATTGTGGAGTTTACTTTCTTGTTTTTCTTAATTTTCCCTATATTTGTTTCTTTGGCGGGAGATGTAGCTTCTCGGATGAGTAGCTATATGCTCTCATATGAGTTACAGTATGTTTTCATATGGTATCTTGTAGGATCTCGTACGAGATCCTATTTCTCATATTGGTATTTTGGTTCAAGATAACCCTAGAACTTAGGGTTTCATGAAGGTCCTAGCGGCCTCTAGATCTTGTTAGAATAAAGGTTTCATAATTGGCACATCTTTGTAAGACCTAGTTCCAAGATTGGCAATTATAAGCCCTTGGTAAACTATTGGTCAACTAGTGTCCCAAACCTTAGTAATAGGTTTAATTATTATTATTTTATTTTTTTTACATGTTTAGGTCTAATCGGGATCATAATATCTAGTTTAGACCAAGTTTGGTCACTTAGAATGCAAAGTTGCAAAATCTTGCAAAGTTACTCAAAAGTTGTCAAGCAACTTTTTACAAACTTTTGATAAAAAATTGTAAATAAGCTCCCAAATAGCTAGTTAGTTCAAACATGAGATGTAACCATTTTTAGTACCTACGAAATCCCTTATAGGTGGTTTTTAGGCTAATCGGATGTAATTTTTGGCATCCAATCAATAAAAACAACCATTTTTCTACATTCCCGAGGAACAGTCAATTTGTATGGATAGGTACAAAAGAATTTGAGGGAAAGGATGACTGATTAAGGTAGTCCTATTTATTATCCTTCTTTTTCACTTTTTCTCATGGTCTAATACTATGTCCATTGAGAGTAATCTTATTTTTACTCCTCCTGCCCTGGATTGTAGGCCCTAAATCAGGGTTTCATTTATAATTGTGTTTTCTCTTCAATTCCACCATGGGAATCTAATGCCCCTTGGTCAAATTCAAAAATTGTAAATTTAATTTAAGAATATGCTGGATGGGTTTGTCCAAGTGCAACGAGATGGTCTTTCCATGACGCCCTAGGTGTACATGTCCATGTGTGCACCATTCACTAAATTAGGACAGTCTACATAAAAAAAATTTGGGGATTCATCAAGACCCAAAAATCAGTGTAGAAGACCCTTATACATGCCCTCACATGATCCAATTATTTTTTTTTTCATTGGATACAAGGACGGAGTACTTTTAGTGTAAGTGCAGACCTAATTAGGCCTAATTACAATAGCACTTTTGTGTGTTTTATTGTTTTCCTTTCATCTTCATGTTTTGGTGCTTAAGTATAATATTTTAGGCCATAAAGGGTATATAAATCCCTAATTTTATCAAGGTTTTATGTGGAATTATTTTTTATAAGAGAAAAAATCATTTGAGAAAAGGCTACAAGCCAATAGGAGGGTTTCCAAAGAAACTATGTTCAAAAGGTTGCATGTGTTTAATAGGATCATGGAATCCTTGTCTTAGGGACCTAAATAGGCCACATCCATGAGTGTAGGTCACCCCTATTCCTTGGATTCATTTCATGGGGTATTGGATATAATTTGATATAGATGAATTTTAGCCAATCATTGGGAATTGGTGTTCTAGCCTTGGTTATGATAACCTAGATCCAAGCCATTATTGTACTTGTGATAACTCTAGAGCACTTTTGCCTCTTGGAGTTGGGGTATTGAAGGAGACATTTCCCTTTTGATTCCTTTTGATGCCTCCGGCTATCCACTCTACATCAAGTGGTATCAAAGCTATGTCTGCTCCTAAGGATGAAGAGATCCCTTCAAGGGTTACAAATATTGAACTAGAAAAGATGGTGAGAGAACAGAGGGAAGAGAATGCAGCCTTGACTAGGAGGCTTCAAGAATTGGAGAGAAAGGTAGAGAGGGGGAAAAAGACACTTCTGGTCGTGAAGAAGGGAGTAAAGAGGAAGATGATGCCCCTGATTAGGATGTGAACATTCCTGCAGACCAGAGACCCCTCATAGATTCCTTGAAATCTATGGGAAGAAGAACCGTGGAGGATAATTTGGATTAACCAACTTTCAATGGGAAGATGAATGTAGATTTGGCCTTGGACTGTATTGAGGCCTTAACAAGCTTCTTTGAATGTGAGGACATCCCTGAGAAGCAAAGAGTAAAAATGGAAAGATCCAAGTTGAAGGGGTCAGCCCTAACTTGGTGGAACTTCATCCAAACAGATAGAGTGAAGAATGGGAGAAGTATGATTACTTCATGGAACAAGATGATAGCATTGATCAAGGAGACATATGTGCCTAAAGATTATGGGGTTTAGCTCCATAGAAGGAAGAAAAAATTAAAGAAAAAACACATGGATGTAGGCTCATACATCGAGGAGTTCTTGAAACTATGCATGAAGACAAATGCAATAGAGGATGAGGAAGAAAAGTTATCAAGATACATGAATGGTCTTAAGGTATCCATTCAAGAAGAACTTAGCCTATACTTCCCTCTATCAGTAAAAAAATGTTACCGAATGGCACTCAAAGTAGAGGAGAAGTGGAAGATAAAACAAGATTTTGGCAAGGGAAAGAACAATGATAGTGGAAATAATTTTAGAGGCAGAGGTACCTCTTGAAATAGAGGAAAATATAATGGAAGCAATAGCAGGACCCCTGACCAAGGCCAAGAAGACAAAGAAAATGGTGAGCCAAATTTCAGAGGGAACATTAGAGGAAGGAGACCCTTCAATAGAGGGAGAACAAATACAGGAAGAGGTAATGGACCTCTAAGATGTTACTACTACAACCAACTTTGACACCATGCAGGGAGATGCCTTGAGAAAAGGAACAACAACAATCAAGGGGAGAGAAGGACACAACTCATCCAAGAAGATAGACAAGAATATAATGCCAATCCAAGGGATCTAGAACCAGAGCAAGGACCATGTTTGATGATGAGGCGAGTATTCCTTTAAGTACCACAGAATCAAGAACCTCCTCAAAGGAATAACCCCTTCAGAAAAAAGATCAAATGCAATGGAAAGGTATGTAATCTTTTGATAGATTCTGGTTCAACTAAAAATTTAGTATCTCTTAAAATGGTTCAAAAGTTAAATCTTCCTAAGAAGCCACACTTCTATTAAAAACTTCAAAGAGTTCATTGGGATTGAAAGCAATTTATATGAATTAATTTATTGTTATGCATTTTATTTTGTTATCATTCTATATTGGTGGAAGTAGGTTTAAGCATTGAATTTGTGTTTTATGGTTGTTCTTAGGTTCTATGTTTCTTTAGACATTTTTCTATACCAATAGAATGAATGAAAAAGGAGAGAAGGGATCATCTTGTCTCACTCCTTGTGCAGTACCAAAATATTTGGCTAGAAAACCATTGATGAGAACGAAAAACCTAGCACTGAATAAGAAAGACAAAATTCACTTGCACCATTTCCTTGAAAAACCTAGCTTGTTAAGAAATCTATCCAACAATCCCCAATTAACTCTATTGTTTGCTTTCATCATGTTCAGTTTAATAATCAGAACTTTCTCTTGATGGATTGAATGTAGAATCTCATGTGCTATAATTGCACCTTTAGCTATCTCTTTTTTAGTCAAAAATCCTCCTTTTTCTTAAGAGACTATTCTTGGGATGAGTGTTGTCAGTCTTTAAGTGATAGCTTTGGAGAAAATTTTGTGATTGTATTGCATAAGGAGATGAGACAAAAATCAGCAAAGATGGAAGGACTATAATTTTTCAATATTTAAGCAATATGAGAAATATTTAGATCTTTTCATGATACTTCTAAGGTCAACTAGATATCTTGTTCAATGAAATCCTAACATTTTTGAGAAAAAATAGTAGTAAAACCATCTGGTCCTAGAGCTTTGTTAGGAGAAAGTGAAAAAATTGTCTCTTCCACTTTTTCTTGTGTAACAGGCTTGAGAAAAAATTTATTGTCCTCAACTAACACCAATTGTAGAGTAAATTAAAAAAATCCATCTCATTTTCCTGAAGATTTGATAAAATTCTACTAGTTTCCTTTATACAACTTTCTCATCTTTAATAATCCCCTTTGAACCAGACTTCATTGAGAAAATAGCATTAGATTGGTGTATAATTTTAATTGAGGCATGAAATAAATTTGTATTTTCATCACCCTCTTTGATTCATAATGTTAGGGATTTTTCTTGTATTAATCACAATGCTTGAAATGTCTATGTGAACCTTGTACCTTTTACTCCTGATTCAGAGACAAGAAAAGCCTAATTGCTAAGGACTGGATAAGGTCCTTCTTCGTTTTTGAGCTCCACATATGCTCAGGCAGGTTTTACCTTGAAAGATTACTGTTATCATAGTATTTGTTATTGTGGACACCGATTTGTCATGTATCTCTATTGAACCAACTTTATAAAATACCTTGTAAATGATCAAGCATAATCATATATAGGATTTAACCATACAAATCATAATCTTAAATATGACAGAAAACTAGTGATACAAGGATTTCAATCCTTCTTCCTTTTCTT
>MU228286.1:2100216-2112120 GCA_018584345.1 Thuja plicata | reverse complement strand
AGCTTGTTGATACATGAAAAGTTTACACAGCTCTAAAAGATAAACAAGAACCAGAATATCTGAGTCCTGTTGTATATTATCTCTTCTTTACAAAATGTTCCAAAAAATCAAAGACCTCTAAAAAGATCAAAGACTTGTAATTATCAAAGACACATCCTATTACAAAATTTTACATATATATAGGTTTGGGACTACCTTGGAATCACTAAGGATGCAACAAGCTTTGGATAGTCTCAAAACCCTAACCCTAAAGATGTAAGACAGAGAAAGAGAGAGAGAGAAGAAATGAAGAGGTGACCAAATCAAAAAGGCGAAATCTGATATCTTTGTTGTTCTCCCGACCTAGCGACTGCAATCTGATTTGTAAGTGGCAGCTGGTGTAGTTATGTAAGTCCTGAAAGTTGTTCTCGCCTGCTCACCTACATTTATTTTGAAATAACTGTCCATCAAGTCCATGAACAGTGCAGTACCAAGTGGTACCTCATTCATCATCCAAAATCTCCTCCTCTATTACAGTTTTCTTTTTCTTCGGTGTAGTCATGACTTCCCATGCCTTTACTTCACCGCCTGGTAGCTACCTGAAGTCAAGAATACATAGTGCCTCTGCAAAATGAACAACCTGGTTTTAGACATGGTGAACATGATGAACGCACATTGAATGCACCATCAACCCCTTTGACAAATTCTTCTCTATCAATTCACACATTCTGTCTGCACTGCTGCAACATTTTCACCTTTGGAAAAATCCCCGCGAGTGAGCGACACATCTTTTTTATTTCTCATCGCATAGTCGCCATCCATTTTCACTGCACTTTTTTCCTTTTGCGACTGAGTGATGTGTTGTCTTTGATCCTTATTTCATGTTAGTCACACACCCACACCACTTTTATATTTTACTCTTTGATCCATGCGAGTAAGCGATGCATTAACTTTTGAACTTTATTTTGTGTTTGTCGCATACTCGCACCACTTTTCCTTTTATCTTTTTGATTCCTGCGAGTAAGCGACGCCTCCCTTACTGACAGCTCATCGCTAACTCATGAGCTAACTTTCCATACCACTTGAGCCTCGGTGACTGAGCGACATTCACTTTTTCATTGCAAACTTTGTCTAGTCGCTCACTCGCCATCTTAACATTCCAGCTTTTATTTTATGTGCGGGTGAGCGATGCATTCTGTCCTTTGGCTCGTCGCACGGTCGCGAGCCCTTTTATGTTACTTGATACTTGACCGCGAGTGTGCAACATCTATCTTCTTTTGGCTCATCGCATACTCGCGAGCTTTATTACCTTTTTATTTTTTGATCAGCGAGTATGCAACAGCTATCTTTTTTCCTCGTCGCACAGTCGCGAGCTATTTTCCTTTCTCCTTTGTTTACTGGTGACTGCGCGAAACCTTCCCTTTTTACCTCATCACATAGTCGCGAGCTGTATTCCTTTCATCTGAAAACATTAGCGAGTAAGTGATGTATTGAACAGTCCTTCAGTCGCTCTATCGCGTGATCTTGTGTCTTTATCTTTAACTTGAAGCACGTGCCTTTTTCTGTTCACAGCGACCTCGTGACATACCTTAATCACTTAGTCAGAAGGACTTTCTCCCTAGGGCACTTTTATCACCAGACTTCGCGACCACCGTCAGATCCTTTCATTCCTTCATCGAACGGCCGTCGCATAATCACCTCAGAAATTCATATACCCTTAAAATATCAAGAGACTTCACGACTGAGGGCAAACATACCCTAGTCTTGTTATCGCGTGATCCTCCTCCTTCATCAAGCGATCAGGCAACAACCATTAGTTCTTTAACAAGTGTCATCTTCTCTTTCGTCCACTTTATGCATACTTGAAATCTGACTCACCGCCCTGATCTGGCGACATCCCGACTGAGGGAAATCTCTTAGCATGAAACTGTTAGTCGCTGAGTCATGATTGTTATCCACTAACCGCCAATTATCATGAGACCACGCGACTGAAGAAAAGCCTTAACTGTTTGACCAAGCTGATCCAGTGACCATGCGACATGAAGTGAATCGCAAAGTCGGGAGACATTTCTTTGACTTGCCAATTCTTCTCGCGATCACCCGACTGAAGGTGGGTCCCATTCCTTTTAAAGCTCATAACATGAAATCAAGCGACAACCTGACTAAAAGGAAATCGCTAAGTCTTGATACATAGATGGAATATTCAATTTTTTACAGAGACTACGCGACATAAGGCAAAAGCGAAGTCGGGTAATGATTTAGCATATTCGATCTGGGTTAAGTGATTAAGTGACCTGACTTAAAGCACATGTCTTTAGTGATTGAAAAAGGTACCGAAGAAATATAAGACATGGCTAAGGGTTTAAACATGCATCGTTTAATACTAGGCTTTAGGGTTTTAGCAGGGTTTTTACAATTTGGGCAAGGAATAAGCATGAAAACCTGAAAATTTTCAGAGGGGAGGGCAAGGAACCAGGCATATCAGCAAAAACACGAAATAAAACCAACACATAATTCCCTTAATTTAAGTCTCCAATAAATTTCCTCCCTTGTGAGAATCTCTTCCATCTCCCTCTGCAACTACTTATGTTTCTCAAAGCAAGAAAAATTCATTCCATATCTACTTACACTTTCATTTAAATCGTAAACTTGCTCTTGTATATGATGTTTTCTCTAAAAAAAGTAGAATGGTTGTGATTCTATTCTTTAATATGTTCTTCCTATTTTGACCAATTTAGCTCACTTCCTTACATTTTTTGTGAACGCATGCTAGGTTCATCCTTCAAGTTTTTACTATAACACTTCTCCTTACATTTGTTGTTCCTAATATGTCTTTGTCACATTTCACACCCATTCTACTCATTGTCTTATCCTCGAGGCTTTCTTCCATGAGGAAAAACTTATGGGGATGTAATTGGGAGTAGCTACTCGTGTTTCCTATTTTCACTTGTTCCTATTCTACCATCTTACACAACATTAATAATATTTATTGTGTTCCCTTACATCCCCTGTTCACACATATATGATTCTCTCATCTTATGTACCTTCTACCATGCCATCATAATTATACATCAGCATATCATCCATCCTCTACTTTATTAGCTAGTTTACATTATGCCTTTCTCTTCCATTTTCAAGACAACTTCCTATGCATACCCTTCTATATCATGCTTTTCCATTTTATTATATATCACTCATATTGTCACTTTCCTACGTTACCTATTACCACCATACTTTTCCTACCTTATATTGTACCATCCACATTCTCTTTCTTCATTCACTTTAGTTGACTTCATCTTATTTACATTTTCTTTCTTAATTTTATTTACATATTATTTCTCGATTCACTTAGTTGAATTCATTTTATTTCCATTATGCATTTTCTAGCTTTGCTCTCAATCGATGAACTACCTATCGATTATATTCATCACCATTTCCATTTTTTGGAATAAATTGATTCCTTTTCATATTCTATCAATTGAAATGGGGTGTGCATTCCACATAAAAAAACAACAAGGGATCTTTTCAAAACAAGTACTAGTTTTGATGTTAAAAAGGTGGCTCCATCATAGATATCATTTTTATTCTTATAACTTTGTCACAACCATTTTGATCTTGGTGGCTCCATCATAACCATACTATTTCAATTTAAGTGGCTCCTTCACAACCAAATCTATGTAAGGAAGCACCTTCACAACTGTGCATATTCTCATGTTAGCTCCACTGTAGCCTCATATGATTTCTAGTTCATATAATCCTCAAATGAACCCTCACTTTCCATATTTTTTGGCTCAACAAAAAGAAAATAACAATTCTAGATATGTGAAACTTTTCCAAGTACAAATATTTACCTATTCACTTGTGTGGATTTTAAATTTGAACTTGATGCTTGCACGAAAAAAAATAGATGATAAAACAATGGCTTTTCAACATCCTTTTATCAAATATTTCAATGTTTTACTTTTATTTGCTCAACATGTTTGATTAATTATAATGTATAAGCCCACTAAAGTGAGGATAGAATATAAATTCCAAAAGTGCATACTTACATTATTCTCTCCATGTTTTGCACTAATTTAGTGTCCATCAACTCAAGTCACATAGGTATTATTTTGAATATTTCTAAACCTATAACCACTCAATATATGTTCCAAACCATCCAATCATGACCCCTTTTACTATCAAGTCTCCATATCACTCTATTCTCACTATTGTGTCCTATACACAAACATGTTTACACTATTGTCTTCTATCAATTTGAATCTCTTTCTCCCACAAGTGGTCACTTAGACCCTAACCTTCACCTTTAATTTTTATAATGATCCACTGCTCCAAATTTACATAACAAACCATTCCTAATTTGAAAAGTCTCATTCTTCTAAATGTCTTTAAAGTCTTTACATGTTTGTTTAGATCTTGAATTATCTAGCTCTCATACTTTTTTCATGCACTCTTGCATTCCCATACTAAGTTTTTCACTTGAAAAATATTATATTGCATGGATTCTATTGTATATTCAAATTAAATCTCTATAGAAAACCCTTGGTGGACCTTTGACCCTCCATTTATTACTCTTGTCTCTCCATACACGAGCGCTACACACTTTCATAATATAGAAACCTTATAAGGCATCTCCAACATCATCTTGCATCACTCCTACATCTACACCCTTGGATTTACACTCCTAAAATTATGAAATCTACATGAGTGGAAACATGCTCAATAGGGACTTGAGTGTGATGAACTCTTAAACTTAACAACTATATTTTCTTCTCTTAGATTTTTAGTTGTTTCAAGATTGGAAATTATAAAGCCTTGGTCAACTATTGGTCAAATATTGTCCCAAACCTTAGTAATAGGTTAAATTATTATTATTTTATTGTTTTTACACATTTTGGTCTATTTGGGATCATAACATCTAGTTTAGCCCGAGTTTGGTCACTTAGAATGCAAAGTTGCAAAATCTTGCAAAGTTGCTCAAAAGTTGTCAAGCAACTTTTTAGAAACTTTTCACAAGAAGTTGTAAATCAACTCCCAAATGGCTATTTAGTTCAAACATGAGATGTAACCATTGAGATTTCCTAAAAAATCCCTTATAGGTGGGTGGTAGGCTAATCAGATGTAATTTTTGGCATTCAATCAATAAAAACAACAATTTTTTTGCATTCCTAGGGAATAATCAGTTTGTACAGAGAGGGACAAAAGCATTTTAGGGAAAGGATGACTAATTAAGGTAGCCCTATATATTAGCCTTCTTTTTCACTTGTTCTCATGGTCTAATACTCTGTCCATTGAGAGTTATCTTATTTTTACTCCTCTTGCCCTTGATTGTAGGCCCTAAATCAGGGTTTCATTTGTAATTGTGTTTTCTCTTCAATTCCACCATGGGAATCTAATGCCCCTTGGTGGAATTCAATAATTTTCAATGTACTTTAAGAATATGCAGGATGGGTTTGTCCAAGTGCAGGGAGATGGGCGTTTCATGATGCCTTAGGAGTACATGTCCATGTGTGCACCATTCACTGAATTAGGATAGTCTACATAAATTTTGTTTGGGGATGTTAGTAATAACTAAGAGGGGGGGGTGAATCAGTGGCCTCAAATTTTAAGCCTTAAATCAACCCTTTAACTCTTATAACCACTAATTATTTCTCAGGTTATCTTTTGTCCTAAAAGATGAATGCCTTGAACAACTTATATCAATTTACTACTTGTTGGATTGCTCTGTTAAACCTTCTTCTTAATGTTTACCGATAAGTAGTCATCTATTTACCGAAATACAATAAATATGCAGAGTATACTGATATATCCAGAATGAATTATGTAAGATACAAAATAGTAAATAAATGCATCATACACACATATAACACATGGAATTTAACATGGAAACCCTGTTAAGGTAAAAAACCACTAGGACTGGTACCCCAAATTTTCACTCTTCTGAAGTGAGCCTTGTTAGGAGCCAACCCTGTTAAAGGTTACAAATGCACTATTAGGTGTGACCTTGTTAGAGGATTTTACACATATAGGTTGTCACTTAGTATCAGGCATCTAATGTTGCCATTCTTGAATCAGCCTCTCTCTTAGACTGTCAATAGGCATCAGGCATATCCAATGCTACTTTCATGAATCAACCTTTTTGGCACTCCTTGGGATGTACCTCAATATATAGAAGATTGTTAAGTCCTACTCTATTAAGAGACTTTATGCTTCAATGGTTAAACTGAAACAATATGATCTATTTCTAATGCAACTTAAATTGCAGATTTTCAGATCTATTTAAGTACATTACCTCCTGATCAATGTATCAATTAAATTATTTTGTGCTCCACACTTTCTTCTCTATGATGTTGTGCTCATTGTCCATCGGTGTCTACAGAATTCCTTAGCTCTCCTTCAGCTTGATTGATCAGTACTGCATGAAGTTGTTCTTCATCAGTTTCTCTTCACCATCATCTTTTCATTCACTCCCCTTAATCCCTTTTCCGTGAATGTGATATCGAAAATGAATTAAGTCTGTCTCTTATATAGACATGATATTCATTGTTTCTTGATTCTTGATTCTTGGCATGAAAAACAATGCATCCAATTAGATTTAAAGCATAACTCCTAATTTTTCTTGTAGTTATCTTCATGCCAACTGTACAAATCATCTTTAAATCAATCACTTGACTCTGGTCAAATAAAACAAAGAAAACAACCAGTTAAGTCTATCTTTAGCTCTTGCCAGCTAGATATTTTGTCATTTTCTAAACTCTCTGTTCTGTCGGTCAACTCTATAGTTAGTTGTCAGTGACAACTGTCAGTTCTATCGGTGTGACTCCAGTTAGCTTTGGGATCTCTGTCCGTCGGGCATCATTGGATTTTTTTACTTGTCGGGAAACTCTATTTTCAAATCGTCGGGCATCATGTGGTTTTGCTTCATTGGGAAACATTGTTTTCTTCTCATCGGGTATCACTGTGACTTTTATTCTTTGCCTTTTCCGATGGTGTGCACTCTGTCGGTGTTGTCTGTCACTTAGTGAATACTTGACTTTTATGCATTGCTGAAAGAATAACCTTTGTTCCATTGATTCTCTGAACTCTTTGGCATTATTTTTAACTATGAAATACTAATAATGATTAACTGTCTATCAGTTTCCTCTATCAATCCTTATTATTTCTTGATTATCGATAAGCAATATAACTATTTACCGAAACTCAGTAAATAAGCAGAGTATACTGATCAATCCAGAGTTAGCTATGTAATATGCAAAATAGTAAAGAAATGAATCATACACACATAACACATGAATTTTAAATGTCAAAACCCTATTA
Organism: Thuja plicata; assembly: GCA_018584345.1. Lineage (NCBI taxonomy): Eukaryota > Viridiplantae > Streptophyta > Pinopsida > Cupressales > Cupressaceae > Thuja > Thuja plicata. The sequence goes on along the minus strand of MU228286.1, from coordinate 2,104,824 downwards.
AGGGAAAAACCACTAGGACCATTACCCCAAATTTCAGCTCTTCTAAAGTGATCTTTGTTAGGAGCCAACCCTGTTAAAGGTTACAAACACACTGTTAAGTGCGACCTTGTTAGAGGATTTTATACATAGAGGTTATCACTTAGTATCGGACATCTATTGCTACCATCCTTGAATCATCCTCCTTCTTAGACTATCAATAGGTATTGGGCAAGTCCAATGCTACTTTTATGAATCAACCTTTTTGGAACTCCTTGAGATGTACCTCAATATATAGAAGACTGTTAAGTCCTGCTTAGTTAAAAAACTTGATGCTTCAATGGTTAAACTAAAACACTATGATCTGTTCATATTGCAACTTGAATTATAGATTTTTAGATCCATTTAAGTACATTACCTCTCTAACCAATGTATCAATTCAATCCTTTGTGATCCATAATTTCTACTCTATGATGTTGTGCTCACTGTTCGTTAGTGTTTGCAGAATTCCTTAGCTCTTCCTTCAGCTTGTTTGATCAACACTGCCTGAAGTTGTTCTCATCAGTTTCTCTTTAGCATCATCTTTTTATTCACTCCCCTTAATCTCATTCATAAATGAATTAAGCTTTTCTCTTACATAGACATAATATTCATTGTTTCTTGGTTCTTGATTCTTAGCGTGATAAACAATCCAGCCAATTAGATGTAAAGAATAACTCCTAATTTGTCTCATATATATCTTCTTGACAACTATACAAATTATCTTTAAATCAATCACTTATCTTTGGTTGAATAAAACAAAGTAGACAACCAGTTAAGTCTTTATTTAGCTCTGCCAGCTAGATATTTTGTCATTTTCTGAACTCTCTGTTCTGTCAGTTACCATTGCAATTAGTTTTCATTGACAAATGACTAATCCATCAGTGAGACTCTAGTTAACTTCATGATTTCCATTCGTCGAGCATCATTTGAATTTTACTTGTCGGGCAACTCTGTATATTTGGTCTTCGGGCACTTTGAGTCTTTAGCTCATTGGCCAACCTTCTGACTTTGCTAGTTGGGCATTTTTTTATTTTGCTTCATCAAGAAACACTATGCTTCTAATCATCAGGTATCACTGTGACTATTCTTCTTTTCTCTATCTGATGGTGTGCACTCCGTCGATGTTGTTTGTCACGTAGTGAATACTTTACTTTTATGCATTGTTGAAAGCATAACTTTGGTTCCTTTGGTTCTCTGAAGTCTTTGGCATTATGTACATGACCGTATAGATGATATCAATTTGAAATCAATGACAATGTAGTCCATTAATTGATTTAATGACTTGCATTATCTTTCAACTTAACATTATCAAACATTCAATAAGTTACATGTCATCAATCTCTCCCTTTGGCATTGATTTGCAACATACTATATTATCACACTGTACTATTTCTTATACAATATAAAATACAATCATTGAGATTCATCAAACTACCAATCTTTTTGTTTGATAACCGATAAATGTCTGAACTCTGGTAAGCTTTGTTTTATCTTAGATTTGATTCTTGCAGCTCTTTGTCTTCTGATGTGTTGAGTCCTCTTCTTATGTCAATTTCTCTCCTTTGACTATTCTCTCTCTTGTGATGTCTTTTTCTCTTGACAGCACCTATCCCTTTGTATAATATTTTATACAATTTTCTCTCCCTTAGATTATCATCTCTTCCTGTTGGAGTAATCTGGTGATGGATAATCTATCTCTCTTTTTCCTGAAGGATGTGATAATATGGATAATCTCTCTCCCTTTGACAGCAATGCCAAATAAATATTTTACAGATATTTGACATTCATGTCAAGCAATGATTTTCTCCTATCCATAATATATTCCTTGAATTTCCCTTATCCATTAGTAATACAAAAATATGCTATGGTGCTCGGTTATGATATATACCTGTTTATATATAGATGTATCTTTTGAAGTTCATCTCTTTGCTTGCATCAACATGATTGATATTCTGATAATATATAGGCTGATGTAGCCTTCAGTCATTTTACTGACTGGTAGACAAGGGTTTGACCCCTAGTCTCTTTCTTAAGTACTCAAATGTATCCTTGGGCAGTGGCTTGGTGAAGATATCAGCCAATTGTTCTTTTGATTGCACATACTCAAGTATCACCTCTTTTTCTTGAACTTGTTCTCTCAAATAATGATACTTGATGGCAATGTGTTTAGTCTTAGCATGCATGACTGGATTCTTAGAAATGTTTATTGCACTGGTGTTATCACAATAGATAATCATTGGTTATGAGATCTTCATATGCATACCTTCCAGCAACTGTTTGATCCATGCAATATTTGAGCAATTTGCAACAGCAACAACATATTCTACTTTTGTAGTAGACTGAGAGATGCATCCTTGCTTCTTGCTAATCCATGTGACAAGTCTGTCGCCCATAAATAATTCTCCTCCAGTTGTGCTCTTTCGGTCATCAAGACTTCCAGCCTAATCAGTGTCGTTAAACACCTTAAGTTCAAATTTGCCTTCTCTTCTATACCATAACCCAAATTCCTCAGTATTATTTAGATATCTTAGAATTCTTTTCATAGCAGTCATATGTGATTCTCTGGGGTTAGCAGAAAATATAGCAAAAATTCCTACTGTATGTGCAATATTTGGTCTAGTGTGTACAACATACATGAGTTTTCCAATCATTGATCTGTACAAAGTCTGATTTACCTCTGTTGTCTTGTCCTCCTTTTTCAACTTACATCTAGTAGCCATCGGTGTTCCAACTAGTTTGGATTCTTCCATCTTGAATATTTTCAGGACCTCTTTGATGTACTTGGACTGTGTAATGAAAATACCTTCTCCTTGTTGCATGATCTGGAGACCAAGAAAGAACTTGATTTCTCCAAACATAGACATCTCAAACTCTTTTCTCATCTCATTTGCAAATGATTTTCATAGCATATCACTGCCTCCAAATATGATGTCATCAACAAATATTTCAGCAATCAAAGTGTTAGCATCAGTATCTTCTTTTAAATAAAGATTACTATTTTCACTAGTCCTTACAAATCCAATAATTATTAGACAGGAATGAAGTCATTCATACCAGGCTCTTGGAGCTTGTTTCAATCCATACAAGGCTTTGTGAAGTCTACATACCATGTGTTTCTTGTCTGGATCAAAAAAACCCTTCTGGTTGCTCAATGTATACCTCTTCTTCAAGTATTCCATTTAGGAATGTTGATTTGACATCCATTTGATATACTTTGAATCCTTTGAATGCAGCATAATCAAGTAATATTATTACTCCTTCTAGCCTAGCAACGGGTGCAAAGGTCTCTCCATAGTCTATACCTTCCTCTTGGGCATACCCCTTGCATACTAGTCTTTCTTTATTCCTTGTGACTTCTCCATTCTCATTCATATTATTCCTGAATATCCATTTTGTACCGATGACATTCTTGTCATATGGTCTTGGCACAAGTGACCATGTTTTTTTTTCTCAATCTGCTCAATCTCATCATTCATAGCACTTATCCATTCTTCATTATCAAGTGCAGCATTGATAGATTTGGGCTAAAACTCACAAATTAAACAATTTGAGTTTAAATACTTACTTTTTATTCTTGTACCAGCTTTCTTATCTCCTATGATCTAGACCTCTGGATGATTTCTTCTTACATATCTTGAAAGTATAGGTACAGTTCTTTGTTTATCAGTTTGATCATTGTTTTGTTCTTCATTTTTCTCTTCATCACCTTGCACATTATCTTAATCATTATCCTGACCGATGGTATTTCTAGCCTGATGCTCGGGAGCATTGATTTGTAGCTCAGGAGCTCTACATTATTGGTAGGGTAGAGTGTCAGGTTCCTCATTGTAAGTGAACTTATTGTAGTCCTCTAGTTCTTTATTGCTTTCTTGTTCATTCTTCTCTGCAAATTCATCTATCTTTACATTTACGCTTTCAATAATTTTGTTAGAGGCTTTGTTTAGACATTTGTAAGCCTTGCTCTTGGTAGAATACCCTAGAAAAATTCCTTCATCACTCTTGGAGTCAATTTTTCCATTTCTATCATCTTTTAAGATATAACATTGACTGCCAAAAATTTTGAAATAACTTACATTGGGTGTGTATCCATACCATAGCTCATAAGGTGTCTTCTTGGTATCTTTCTTCAATTTTACTCTATTCAGTGTGTAAACAGCACTACTGAAAGCTTCCCTCAAGAATATTTGGGTGATGCCTTTTTCTATCATTAGTGTTCTAGCACAATCAACTATTGATATGTTCCTTCTCTCAGCAATCCCATTTTGTTGTGGTGTTCTTGGTGCAAAAACCTGTCTCTTTATACCATGATCATTACAAAAGTTAGTGAATTAATCTGATATAAACTCACCTCATCTATCTGATCTCAAACATTTTAGATCCTTACCACTTTGTTTCTCTACCATAGCCTTATACCATTTAAACATCTTAAATGCTTCTAATTTATCTTTTAGAAACATAACTGACATCATTCTAGAGTAATCATCAACAAAGAGAATAAAATATCTATCTCCATAATAACTCTTTGTCCTCATAGGTCCACATAAATCAGTATGGACTAATTCTAGAATTGCATCAAATGTATGGGTTTTT
>MU228286.1:2034844-2099429 GCA_018584345.1 Thuja plicata | reverse complement strand
AAGTGGTAATTTACCTTTGTATTTACCTTTGCCTCTCTGCATTCTTTTGGCCATAAGTGCTTCAATTTCATCAAGATCATCTTCTTCATTTTCACTATCACTATCTTTTCTCATAGTGTTTTTGTGATTTGATTTACTTATTCTCATAGAAGTTTTGAATGTAGACTCTATGCTTGGTAACACACTATTATCAAAGTTATTCATCTCAAATGAAATTAGTCTTCCAATTAAACTATCTAGAGTAACATTGCTAATTGCTACTGCTCTCATTTCTTGAATGCTAGATACTCTAATAGCATAAGTAGGCAGTAAGGTTCTAAGAATTTTACTTACCATTGTATCTTCTTCTAGTACACCTCCAACTCCTCAGATAGCATTGACTACCTCTTTAATTCTTGTGTTTTACTGAGTGATGTTTTCTCCTTCTTTCATTTTGATATCATCAAAATTTCCTCTAAGGCTTTCTGCCTTGGCTCTCAAAACATTTTTGTCACCACCATGTACAAGCTTCAATTTGTCCCACATCTGCTTTGCAGTTTTGCATTCTTTGACATCTTCAAATTCAGCATCGGAGAGTGAGGAAGCAAGATCTATCATCATTCGATTATGCTCATACTTTTCTCTCATTTTTTCAACTATTGGTGCTCCTGTGGGCAACACATATTCAGTTTCTAGGAATTGAGTACCATCATTACCAATACCTGATAAGTGGAGTCTTATCCTGCTCTGCCATGAAGTAAAATTATCTTTGTTCAACTTGGACACATCTCGTCTGTTCATCTTGTGATCTTTGGCTTAGGTATTGAAACCTTCCTTCTAAGAACACATGCTCTGATACCAATTGTTAGTAATAACTTAGAGGGGGGTGAATCAGTGGCCTCAAATTTTAATCCTTAAATCAACCCTTTAACTCTTATAACCACTAATTATTTCTCAAGTTATCTTTTGTCCTAAAAGATGAATGCCTTGAACAACTTATATCAATTTACTACTTGTTGTATTTCTCTGTTAAACCTTCTTCTTAATGTTTACCGATAAGCAGTCATCTATTTACCAAAATACAGTAAATATGCAGAGTATACCGATATATCCAAAATGAATTATGTAAGATACAAAACATTAAAGAAATGCATCATAGACACATATAACACATGGATTTTAAAGTGGAAACCCTGTTAAGGGAAAAAACCACTGGGACCGATACCCCAAATTTTCACTCTTCTGAAGTAAGCCCTATTAGGATCCAACCCTGTTAAAGGTTACAAACACACTGTTAGGTGTGACCTTGTTAGAAGATTTTACACATATAGGTTGTCACTTATTATTGGGCATCTAATGCTACCATCCTTGAATTAGCCTCTCTCTTAGACTATCAATAGGAATCGGGCATATCCAATGCTACTTTCATGAATCAACCTTTTTGGCACTCCTTGGGATGTACCTCATTATATAGAAGACTGTTAAGTCTTTCTTTGTTAAGAGACTTGATGCTTCAATGGTTAAACTAAAACAATATGATCTATTTCTAATACAACTTGAATTGTAGATTTTTAGATCTATTTAAGTACATTACCTCTCTAATCATTGTATCAATTCAATTCTTTTGTGCTCCACACTTTCCGCACTGTGATGTTGTTCTCACTGTTTGTCGGTGTCTGCATAATTCCTTAGCTCTCCTTCAGCTTGATTGATTAGTATTGCATGAAGTTGTTCTTCATCAATTTCTCTTCAGCATCCTCTTTTCATTCACTCCCCTTAATCCCTTTTCCATGAATGTGATATCAAAAATGAATTAAGCTTGTCTCTTATATAGACATGATATTCATTGTTTCTTGATTCTTGATTCTTGGCGTGAAAAAAAATCCAGCCAATTAGATTTAAATCATAACTCCTAATTTGTCTCATAGTTATCTTTATTCCAACTGTACAAATCATCTTTAAATCAATCACTTAACTCTATTCGAATAAAACAAAGAAAACAACTAGTTAAGTCTATCTTTAGCTCTTGCCAGCTAGATATTTTGTCATTTTTTGAACTCTTTGTTTCGTCGGTCAACTCTGCAGTTAGTCATTGGTGACAAGTGTCAGTTCTATCGGTGTGACTCTAGTTAGCTTCGGGATCTCCGTCTATCGGGCATCATTGCATTTTTTTTTACTTGTCGGGCAACTCTATTTTCAGCTCGTCAGGCATCCTGTGGTTTTTCTTCGCCGAGAAACACTATTTTTTGCTCGTCGGATATCACTGTGACGTTTCTTCTTTGCCTTTTCCAATGGTGTGCACTTTGTCGGTGTTGTCTGTCACTTAGTGAATACTTGAATTTTATGCATTGCTAAAAGCATAACCTTTGTTTCATTGATTCTCTCAAGTCTTTGGCATTATTTAACCTTTGTTCCATTGATTCTCTCAAGTCTTTGGCATTATTTACATGACTGTAAAAATGATATCAAGTTGACATCAATGACAATACAAACCATTAACAGATTTAATGCCTTGCATTATCTTCAACTTAACATTATCAAACATTCAATCAGTTACATGTCATCAGGGGATTCATCAAGACCCCAAAATTGGTGTGGAAGACCCTTATACATGCCCTCACACAATCAAAGTATTTGTTTGGTTATTGGATGCAAGGAAGGAATACTTGTAGTGTAAGTGTAGACCTAACTAGGCCTAATTATAGTAGCACTTTTGTGTGTTTTCTTGTTTTCCTTTCATCTTCATTTTTTGGTGCTTAATTCTAATATCTTAGGCCATAAAGGGTATTTGAATCCCTAATTTCTTCAAGGGGTTATGTGGAAGTATTTTGTATACGAGCAAAAATCCTTTGAGAAAAGGCTACAAGCCAATAGGAGGGTTTCCAAAGCAACTATGTTCAAAAGGTTGCATGTGTTGAATAGGATCATGGAATCCTTGTCTTAGGGACATAAATAGGCCACATCCATGAGTTTAGGTCACCCCTGGTCCTTGGATTCATTTCATGGGGTATTGGATATAATTTGATATAAGTGCATTTTAGCCAATCATTGGGAATTGGTGTTCTAGGCTTGGTGGAACCTAGTGATTAGGTTGCCTTGTGGGTAGTGTTTTGTGATAACCTAGATCCAAGCCATTCCTGCACTTGTGATAAGTGTAGAGCACTTTTTCCTCTTGCAGTTGAGTTATTGAAGGAGACATTGCCCTTTTGATTCCTTTTGAGGCTTCCAGCTGTCCACTCCATATCAAGTGGTATTAGAGCTATGTCTGCTCCTGAGGATGAAGAGATCCCTTCAAGGTTTACAAACATTGAACTAGAAAATATGGTGAGAGAACAGAGGGAAGTGAATGTATCCTTGACTCAGAGTCTTCAAGAATCAGAGAGAAAGGTAGAGAGGGGAAAAGTAGACACTTCTAGTGGTGAAGAAGGGAGTGAAGAGAAAGATGACACCCCTGATCAGGATGTGAACATTCCTACAGACTAGAGACCCCTCATAGATGCCTTGAAATCTATGGGAAGATGAACCATGGAGGAGAAATTGGATTTACCAACTTTCAATGGGAAGATGAATGCAGATTTGGCCTTCAACTGGATTGAGGCCTTAACAAGATTCTTTGAATGTAAGGACATCCTTCAGAAGCAAAGAGTAAAAATGGCAGGATCCAAGTTGAAGGGGGCAGCCATAACTTGATGGAACTTTATCCAAAAAGATAGGGTGAAGACTGGGAGAAGTATGATTACTTCATGGAACAAGATGATAGCATTGATCAAGGAGACATATGTGCCTGAAGATTATGGGGTTCAACTCCATAGAGGGAAGAAAAAATTAAAGCAAAAAGACATGGATGTAGGCTCATACATCGAGGAGGTCTTGAAACTAAGCATGAATACAAATGCAACAGAGGATGAGGAAGAAAATTTAGCAAGATACATGAATGGTCTTAAGATATCCATTCAAGAAGAACTTAGCCTACACTACCCTACATTAGTAAACAAATGTTACCAAATGGCACTCAAAGTAGAGGAGTAGTGGAACAGAAAATAAGATTTTGGAAAGGGGAAGAACAATGATAGTGGAAAGAATTTAAGAGGTGGGGGTACATCTTGGAATAGAGGACAATACAATGGCAGCAACAGCAGGACCCATGACCAAGGCCAAGAAGACAAAGAAAATGGTGAACCAAATTTCAGAGGGAACTTCAGCAGAAGGAGACCCTTCAATAGAGGGAGAAAAAATACAGAAGAGGTAATGGACCTCTAAGATGTTACTACTACAACCAACTTGGACACCATGTAGGGAGATGCTCTGAGAAAAGGAACAACAACAATCAGGGGGTGAGAAGGAGACAACTCATCCAAGAAGATAGACAAGAAGATAATTCCAATCCAAGGGATCTAGAACTAGAGGATGGAGCATGTCTGATGATGAGGAAAGTCTTCCTTCAAGTACCACAGAATCAAGAACCTCCTCAAAGGAAGAACCTGTTCATAAAAAAGATCAAATGCAATAGAAAGGTATGTAATCTTCTGATAGATTCTGGTTCAACTAAAAATTTAGTATCTCTTGAAATGGTTCAAAAGTTAAATCTTCCTAAGAAGCCACACCCCTTCCCCTACCATGTCTCTTGGCTTACCAAAGGTCAACAAACTTTAGTAACTGAACAAGCATGGGTAGAATTTTCTATTAAAAACTTCACAGATGAAGTACTTTGAGATGTTGTGGAAATGGATGCTTCTCACATCCTTCTAGGAAGGCCTTAGTAATATGATGTGGATGCAACACATCATTGTAGGAAGAACACCTACTCCATCACCAAAAATGGGGAAAATTTCACTATGAAGCCCCTGCCTAATCCCAAAGCAGAGATAGAACCTACTATCATCACCTTGGGTGAAAAGGAAATGTCGCAAGTGTTGAAGGAACCTAAGACTAAATCCCTTTCCCTAATCTCTAAACCAAAGGATAGCATAAGATCTGATGACAACGATCCAATGCCAAATGAATTCAAAGAACTGTTAAATAAATACAGTGACGACACTGCTAGTGACTTACCCACAAGCCTCCCTCCCTTTAGAGATATCAGTCATCAATTAGATCTGATACCTGGCTCCTCCTTACAAAATAAAGCACCTTATAAGATGACCCCTACCAAAAATATAGAGATTGCAAAACAAATCAGTGAGTTGCCTGAAAAATGACTGATCCAAAGGAGCCTTAGCCCATCTGATGTCCCATCAGACCTAGCCCCCAAGAAAGATGGAAAATGGAGGTTATGTACAGATAGTAGGGTGATCAACAAGATCACCATAAGGTATAGATTTCCCATCCTAAGAATGAAGGACTTACTGGACCAATTGGGAAATGCATGTTACTTCACTAAAATTGATTTAAAATCAGGATATCAGCAAATCAGAATAAAGCTAGGGGATGAATGGAAGACTACATTTAAAACAGTTGAAGGCCTTTTTGAATGGTTGGTAATGCCATTTGGGCTGATCAATGCCCCAAGCACATTCATGAGACTCATCAATGAAATTTTTATTTAATTTATTGGCAAATTTGTACTCATGTATCTTGATGACATTTTAATATTCAGTCATAGAAGGGAAGAGCGTCTCTACCATGTTGAATAGGTTTTGAGGAGACTTCATCAACACAAGTTAGTGATTAACTTGGAAAAGTGCATGTTCATGAAGAAGGAACTTGTGTTCCTAGGGTTTGTCATCTCACAAGGAATCCTAGAAATGGACCCTAAGAAGGTTCAAGCAATTGTCAACTAGCGTGATGTTAGAATTTTTCATGGTCTTGCCATTTTTTATAGGAAATTCATAAAAACATTCAACCATGTTTGTGCACCTATGTTGGATACTATTAAAGGTGATAAGAAGATTAAGTTTATATGGACTAAAGAGGCTAATGATGCTTTCCAATACCTCAAGAATAGGGTATCTCAATATCCCATCTTAACTCTTCCTTATTTCAACAAAGTGTTTTTTGTGGAGACAGATGCAAGCAATTTGGAAATAGGTGTTGTCCTAAGCAAAGAAGATAAGGTTGTGGCATTCTTTTCTGAAAAACTAAATGATGCAAAGAATAAATACTCTACTTATGATTTAGAGTTATATGCCATGGTTCAAGCACTTAAAAAATGGAGACATTATTTTCTCCCAAAAGAATTTATAGTCTTTACTGATAACCATGCATTGAGTTTCTTCAATACTCAAGACAAACTAGGGGTTAGACATCTAAAATAGATGGAACAATTGCAGGCTTACACATTTAATATAAAACACAAAAAGGGAATAGCCAACAAGGTGGTTGATGCACTAATTAGAAGGGTTGGATTAATTGAAGAAGTTCAACTTCAGAGTGTGGGAATTGACTCACTCAAACACTTATATGCAGGAGATCGATATTTTGGAGAGGCATTTGAAGTGTGCAAAAATTTGACAGGCAGGTATCACACTGATTTTTCTAATGTTTTGATACAGAATAACCTTTTGTTTAAGGGGGCTCAGTAATTCATCCCTAAGTGTTCCATGAGAACAAACATAATTAGAGAAAACCATTGTGGTGGTATGGGAGGTCACTTCGGAATAGACAAGACCAAAAACTTGGTAAAGAGAAGTTATTTTTGGGCAAAAACTGTTAAGGATGTTAGGAAATTTGTTGAATCATGTTCGATCTGTCAGCAAGCCAAAGGAGTATCCACAAATCAAGGTTTGTATCATCCTTTGCCTATACCCACTAGACCATGGGAGTCCATCTCCATGGATTTTTTAATGGGATTACCAAGAACAAGACAGGGTTATGATAGCATTTTTTTCATAGTGGACATATTTAGTAAAATGGTGCATTTTGTTCCTTGTAAGAGCACAAATGATGCTTCACACATAGCACACTTATTCTTCAAATAAGTGGTTATAATCCATGGCCTACCCCAAAAAATAGTTTCTGACAGAGATGTAAAGTTTCCAGGTCACTTTTGGAGGACACTTTTCAAGAAGTTAGGCACCAATCTGACCTACAGTTCAACATACCACCCACAAATAGATGGGAAAATAGAGGTGGTAAATAGGTCTCTTGGAAATCTCTTAAGGTGCGTCACAAAATAGTACACTCAAAGTTTGGATATGATACTTCCCCAAGAAGAATGTGCCTTTAATGACTCTTTGAATAGGTCCACAGGCAAGACACCTTTCCAAACTATCTATGGCTTACATCTGAAGGGTCCTCTAGACTTGGTAGATTTACCTTTAGATTTCAGAGTGGGTGCACAAGGTGAGGACCTAGAAAATATAATCACCAAAGTTTAGGAAGAAGTGAAAGACACCTTGCGGCAGTCCATCATGAAATACAAAGCACATGCTGATAAGAAGAGAAGAGATATTCATTTCTAGATTGAAGATAAGGTATGGGCATACCTAAGGAAAGAGAGACTACCTAAAAGCATATATTCAAAAATACACATGAAGAAAGTTGGGTCATGCACCATCCTCAAAAAAATGGGTGAAAATGCCTATGAGATATACCTCACTCCTACCCTATTGATCTCTCCTATATTTAATATTGTAGATCTAACACCTTATAAATGTGTTTCAGATATGATAAATGTGTAGGATCCACAAAGTGAGGAGGATGGAGGAGACTATGTCACAAACCTTCCACAAAGAAAACCAATGGAGTTGGAAACAATCCTAGGGTCCAAAGTGATGAAGCAAAAAATGAACCAGAAGTATATGCAATACCTGGTCAAGTGGAAAGGACTCCCTAACATTGATGCTACTTGGATGACAGAGGAACAAATTAAGAAACATGGCATCACTATAAATTAGTTAAACTCAAGTGGGAACTTGAGTTCAAAATCTCATGGGGAGTATGGTGTAGGAGCACCCTAGCCTCTAGATCTTGTTAGAATAAAGGTTTCAAATTGGGCACATCTTTGTAAGACCTAGTTCCAAGATTGGCATTTATAAGCCCTTGGTCAACTATTGGTCAACTAGTGTCCAAAACTTAGTAATAGGTTAAATTATTATTTTTTTATTTTTTTACATGTTTTGGTCCATTAGGGATCATAAAATCTAGTTTAGACAAAGTTTGGTCACTTAGAATGCAAAGTTGCAAAATCTTGCAAAGTTGCTCAAAAGTTGTCAAGCAACTTTTTAGCAACTTTTGACAAAAAGTTGTAAATCAACTCCCAAATGGCTAGTTAGTTTAAACATGAGATGTAACTATTGGAAGTGCCTATTGGAACAGTCAGTTTGTATGGACAGGTACAAAATCATTTGAGGGAAAGGATGACTGATTGAGGTATCCCTATGTATTATTCTTCTTTTTCATTTAGTCTCATGGTGTAATACTCTGTCTATTGAGATTTATCTTATTTTTACTCCTCCTGCCCTGGATTGTAGGCCCTAAATCAGGGTTTCATTTGTAATTATGTTTTCTCTTTGATTCCACCATGGGAATCTAATTCCCCTTGGTGTAATTCAATCATTGTCAATTTAATTGAAGAATATGTAGGATGGGTTTGTCCAAGTGCAAGGAGATGGGCTTGCCATGATGCCCTAGGTGTACATGTCCATGTGTGCACCATTCACTAAATTGGGATAGTCTACATAACTTTTGTTTGGGGATTCATCAAGACCCCAAATTTGGTGTGTAAGACCCTTATACATTCCCTCACATGATCCAAGTGTTTTTTTGGGAATTTTATGAAAGGAAGGAGTACTTGTAGTGTAAGTGCAAACCTAATTACGCCTAATTGTAGTAGCACTTTTGTGTGTTTTCTTGTTTTCCTTTCATATTTATGTTTTTGTGCTTAGTTATAATATATTATGCCATAAAGGGTATTTTAATCCCTAATTGTTTCAATGGGTTATGTGGAAGTATTTTCTATAAGAGAAAAAATGTTTTGAGAAAAGGCTACTAGCTAATAGGAGGGTTAGGAGGGTTTCTAAAGCAACTATGTTCAAAAAGTTTTTATGTGTTGAATAGGATCATGGAATCCTTGTCTTAGGGACCTAAATAGGCCACATCCACGAGTGTAGGTCACCCCTATTCCTTGGAGTCATTTCATGGGGTATTGTTGATAATTTGATATAAGTGCATTTTAGCCAATCATTGGGAATTGGTGTTTTGGGCTTGGTGGAACCTAGTGATTAAGTTTCCTTTTGGGTTATGGCTTGTGATAACCTAGATCCAAGCCATTCCTACACTTTTTATAAGTGTAGATCTCTTTTTCCTCTTGTAGTTGGGGTATTGAAGGAGACATTGCCCTTTTGAGTCCTTTTGAGGCTTTTGGCTGTCCACTCTGCATCAGATTTTCTATTTCCTCCTATGGATTCTGATGATTCTCATACGACACCATATGTATAATCATATTAATTCCTACTAGAGTTACTTGTACCATGGATAGAGGACATTTACATCTTTGATCGAAAGATGCAAGTTGGGCTTTTGGATACCCTTTTTTGAGATGCACCTTCCCAAGTCTGAATAGATCGAGTATCGATCATCCCTAGGGTAATTTAATGCAATCTATGTTAGACTGTGTATTTTAATTTGGCAAATGGACTTGTATGATTAACCATGGTATGAATTGTACTTTGGAATTTAAAAAGCATCGATTTTATGTTCACATAGTAATCTGGATGAACCTTGTATGTTAATCATGTAGATGGTAATTGAATCATGATTGTAGTATAGGCTTGGGAATCTTTAGCTGTTACGTTTATCCTTCCACTTGCGATATGTTTTCATGTTGGCTAACTATATCTTTAAAAAAAATTATGTTAGCTCTTGTTTAATCCTTGTGTCCAGGTATTCTCAAGCGGGAAATTACAGTAGCATTTGTTCTCTGAAGTACAATATTTGGTCTCTGAAGTGTAGCATATGGTTCCTAAAAGATCTCATTTGGTTCCATACAATTTGAACAAGTTTGAAAGTGGTTTTTGATACCCTTTCAGAATTAAGTCCTTGTCACTCAAAATAATATCAAAATTTTATCCATATCTATCCTTTGTCAAACAAGTGAATCATCATCATTGCTCCATCAACTAAATCATTTTTCAAAGTATGGTTCAAACTCCATCAATCACTGGTTTTGAAGGTTCATCATCAAGGATTTTAGGTCCTTCACCTATAACCTAATAAATTAAGGTTCCTTCTTGATTCTTCATCATATAAATAGATCTGTGTCTATTAGACTCCATCACCTTGGACATATTTTCAAATTGATCAACCAAAATTAACACCCCTTGTTTGCAAAGCCTAATCATAATTCTAGACCAAATCGACCATCTCCAAGAGGATATCAACTCAAGGTTGACTCAAGATCATTTTTTAAACCAATCTAAACTAAATGAAAACTATCATACATACACATTGATTTATTAGTTCAACAAATTTGATATGTCAAGAGACAAATTCATGACACAAAACAAGCTAAAAACATACCAACAAGAACAACTGAGAATTATCTCCGCGAAACAATGACATCATTAATAATACAAAAATTTAAGGAATACAAAAAAATTTCTACAAATCAAAATAAAAACCTCATATCTGGCACTAATTCTACAAACACATGTGAACCTAAATACCCTTTCGATAGAAATTTTACACCTTTGGGGAAATTTTATTAATCAACTTTAAAAGAGATTCTTGAAGAAAATATTATCGCATTGCCAAAAGTGACTATAGGAGAATGTGAATTATTTAGTGACTATTGTGTATATCATAGACACAAAAATCATAAGACCTTGAATTACATGGAATTTGAAACATAAAGTCCAAGATCTTATTGATGATTTCATAATCAAAGTGGAAAATCCTAATGATTCATCTAATGAAGAACAAGATGCTAATCCCAACCATGATCAAAAGCATGAATTGGTGTCTAGCAATAACTCACATGTAGCCTCTAATTATTCCACCATTCCTTTATCTCATGAAGCTTCACAACAAGCCACACTACCTCCATCAAACAATGAACCTAATGGGACCATCAAGGGATCTCTCTAAAAAATATCCAAGCTAATCCACATATTCAAGAAAGTTCCTCCCAGGATTCAAAAATATTAGATCCCAAGTTATCATATATTTCAATTCCCATCATACCTATTCAAAATTATCCTCCCATCGTCCCTCCAAGAATATCTCATACATATCCAAACTCCTACCTTTTCCTTAGAAGTGGCTCCATGTCAAGAAGGTCATTCAAAGTGTGAAGAAACATGTCTTAGTAAATATCAAGATCTATATATTATCCATTCCTATCCAACATTTGACCAAGATCCCATATCCCTAGAGTCTCATGCTGATTCCCTCATATCCTTTCACTTCTTCTAGAATGATAACATCCCATCTCAAGAACAAAGTATTCCTCCAAGTCTTATATCTTATCCACCTTCTATGTAAGATCAAGATATCTCTTTCACCATTTCCAATACGCCTATTGAAAATAAATATCACAACATCCATTTCACCATTTTCAATGATCCTATTGAAAACCAAGAGCAAATTATCCTTTCTACACCCTCCAATGATCCTCTTCCAAGTCAAGATCAAAGTATCCGACCATCTCCTTGTCAAGAACCTCAATGTCTACATAGAGAACCTCTCAATTTTCTCAATCCCTCCCATGATAATAAATCCCCTCAAGCTTCATTTTCTCCTATCAAATTTGGTCCTATCAAACATACAAGTGAGCCCATTTATATAAAAATAAGTCTTAAAGATGATGGCCTTGGCGATATAGTTCACTCTAAAGATGTTGATATCCCTTCTACACCTTATATCCCTCCATTTAATCATAATCATATACCTTCACCATCCTCAAAATCCATTCTTTGCCCCTATATTTCAAATCTAAAGTCTTCATCCCTTCCATCCATATTGGTTCCTTATATCCCTCCATCAACCATACCCTACCATTCTTGCTCAATATCCACCTACCCTATCAAAATCAAGGTCAACAAAGGTACACATACTTGATAAATTTCCAATCACCTATCCATATGAACTCTTCATATCAGCCTTATTCATCATTAACTCCCACACCTTTGGAAGCAATTTGGATGTCAAACATAAAAATAAAAAATTCAAGAATTCATCGGCATTCAAAAATTCTCGTGTCCAATCTAATCGACATGTGAATACAAAGAAAAAAGAAATATCCAAAAGGCCAAAAAAGGTCCACCAAGAAAAAATAAATATCCAAAAGGTTTCAAAGGTCCACCAAACAAAAATAAATATTCAAAAGGCCGCAAAGGTCCACCAAGCAAAAATAAATATTCGAAAGGCTGCAAAGGTTCACCAAGAAAAAGAAGAATCAAAGAAAATATGGGTTCCTAATCCCTCATGGAATAAGTGTTTTCTAAAGCATCACAAAGGAAAGAAAAATTAAAGACTGTGTGGATTCCCAAGTCACTCTTACAAGACTTGCATAAAAAACCAAAACTCAAAGTTGGCATTCAAGCTTCCAAAGGCTTCGAGTACATCTCCATCCAAACATTTTCTATCTTCCAAGTCTATTTTGGTCCATATGTCCCAAAATCCATTACCTCAGATACTTTATCACCTTTTCCATCTATTTTGGTTCCTTGTGTTCCAAAATCCACATTCTTTCCTTCATCAAAATCTCAAGCTTCCCAATCTCTTTTTCCTCTATCATTCTACCACCCTTCAAAGTATGTGGCAATGTTGATCTTTCCAAAAATTTCACTTACCTCTACAAGAACCTTGAAATTTTTCATGCATTATCCAACACCTAGTTTCCATCCTTCCATCTCCCTTGTCCAATCTATATCATCAAACCTTAACCACTATCTACCTTTATCCTCCATATCTATCCTTTATCATCACCCTATCAACATCTTTGAGCATATTTTCAATATCCATGGTCCATTATAGAATATCTTTCAAAGGGGTATTATCTAGAGAGAAATATATCTAAATTAATTCATTTCCTATCACACATTCACTATCTTCCAAAAAGTCAAAAAAAAAATTGAAAAGAAAAAAAATAAAAAAAATCATTCATCCTGTGGTGAAAACCACTTCTCTTGGTGCCTTGGGAAAGTACCATGTTGAAAACATGGAAAACAAGCATCCTTCATAGTCCGCCCTCTTGCACTCTACACTTGGGGAAAAGTTCTATCCATTTCATCTTATCTATAATATCCTCCATTATCCATCATATCCATCATCTGTCATTTATCTTATCTGCATCCATATCCCCTTTTCCACCATTGATCTTATCAAGGTTGATAATTTCCATGAACATCAAGCATCCTATCCATCAGCTTCCTTTATTTGCTTGTTGCATCCATTCTACCTTATCAAGATATTTCTTATCCTATTCATTCTTCCATCACCCCTTATCACCTTTGAGCTTCATCCTATCCATATATACCTTTTTTCCTTGAACAAAATGAAGGACATAAAATGAAAAACACGTTTTGGAAAGCCTCTTGACATGTCCACTCCTTTGGATAATACATTCCTTCCATTTCATCATGCCATTTCCCTATATGCTATCTTAAAAACACCTTATTATCCTACATTTTCATATCATTTTTTTCCCTTAGCCTCGATAATCTTAAAGGAGATCATCATTGAGGGTCGTATTACACACGCTTCTTCCATCATTTCCATATTCCCTCTAGCCCAATCTTCTCATTCATCCACTTGTAACACCCTACACCTTTTTATACATTAGGACCAAACAAATGTGATTTTGCTTGAGAATTAGTGATCAATTTTAAAAATCCAAAAAAATCATAAAATCTTTAAAAATCTAAAAAAATCATAAAATCTTTAAAAATCCAAAAAAGAAAACAAATCTTATGTTATCTCCTTCATCTATCAAGAATTTCATTTTCATTTTAACCATCCTTTTATATATCCAACAACATTTCTTCATCCATATACATAGTCATAATAAACCCTCAAAGTTGCATAGCGTAGCCATTCAAGCAAACTTTTATCATGGTTTGGAAATGGTCTTAGTCCATTATCATTGTCAACATTCAAACTAGGGCACAATTCAAACTTAATGAGATTTTCAAATCAAACGCAAGCATGACCCAAATGCACTTAATCAAAATCAAGATCATGACATTTAAATCTATGTGACTGATTCACAATTTTTGAATTTCAAATATCCAATATTTCAACCAAAATCAAATACGAATATCGAATCAAACAACTTGAACAATATCAAAATGAACAAAATGGATGAAATTCTTTTGAAACTATGGATAAAATAACAAAGGCAAAGAGATTCAAACATCTATTTCTTTATTTTCTGCATCATGTCTTTTTAGCAACTCTAGGATGTCTTTTGACAAGACGAGCAATGATGAAGCATGATATTTTCTTGGTTCTCTGCTTGTAGGATTGATTCAAATAAGTATGAAAATCAATCTAAAGACATGATCATCAAAGAATCATTGAAGATATTGGCATATGAAAGGAATTAATTCTTTGTTTGTTTATGCAAAAGGATACTTAGGCCATTTAGGTTATTCATACCTTAAAGCCAAGATCCACTTGCAACATTGAATCTGATGAAAGTGGTATTCACACCACTATGGTTTGGTAATCTCACCAGTCAAGTTTGTACTAATTTTAAATGATTCACAAAAATTCAATAATGACACTAGTCACATTGAATCTAATGAAAGTAGTATTCATACCATCATGGTTTACAAATCTGACCAGTGAGGGTTGTACCAATTTTAAAATGATCTACTAAAAAGTTCAATGATGATAATTGGAAAATATATTGAGTTGTTGAAAAGTGACAACAGTTTAGTTGCATACACATACTGCATTCATGTTAGATTAAATCTTGCATTCATAAATCATTATGGGATCTCTCAAGGAAAGGGGGATCAATCATACAAGTCAACTCATCAAAATTCTTCTTTAGGTGGAATATGTTGGACATCAACAAAAACAAGTGCATTTCATTGCTCATTATCATTAAGTTTTATCCATTAATACATCATCATTATTGCATTCCATGCATCATCTCATCTCTACATCTATATACATTTGCATCCATACATCATCTAATATTCATAATATGCATAACCACAAATAAATGCATTATATATCTATACATCCTAAATAAATAAAAAACATAAATAATTGCATAAAATCATATAGACATGCATCCACCACAATAGACTGATGCATCATCATATATCATCAAAATTACATATTCCAATGTATAATGACATCAAATAAGAGTAAATCATAAGTTTCAAAAGGGGGGGTAAGGTATATCAAATGTCCACATCAAGATACATCAAGAGTCTGTGAGTAAAATCAAGAGAGAGATACATATGTCCATCATCAAAATTTGATATCATTACTAAGATCTAGGCACGAATGCCTCCTGAATCTATAGGATGACTTATTAAAATACCACCACCTATACATGTCCCACCTGCATCTGCACCACCTGTGGATGGTCCTGCTCTTCCACCAGTCCTAGATCCTATATGATCTAGACATCTAATTAACCATGTATCATTAAGATAGCCAAGTAAGCCTATCGAATCACATCTTATCAATCAATCATCTATCGATCATCCTAATCATTCAAACATCAGACATAATCCATCCTATCTTCTCAATTGAGATTTTTATCAATCTCTATGAGCACATCTATCTTCGACTCTCTAGATCCTGAGGTCAAAACATCATATCCTATTAACTGACATCGAAATACACATCAAAATATGTTGACATATTCGTCAAAAATATATACAATATAGTCATTGAGACAGATAAATGATCTAATCTAGCTGGGGAAATTACATTTCACATCGATTTCTATCGAGAAATCAATCAAAATCATAAAGTCATAAATATTTTGAACATCATACAAATTATTCAAAATCATTTTGATTCATTTCCTGAGGAGGCATACTATCAGCACAAAGCAATTTTCAAAATCAGGGACTTTAAACATGAAAATTTCAAAATTGCAATCGGGGCATCAAAAATTAATCAAAATTCAAATATCAATATCAGATTTTTATCATCAAAAGAATCATATCAGTAGGGAAACATCATCAAAATCTAGACCTTAACATCAAATTAGGTATCAAATCAGACATCAAAAATTAGGTATTCTTTGAACTAATGTGCTTCACACATTGATTCAAAGAGGGGCAATTGTAAAGTGGTCAACACAAGTCAAAGAAAAAATCAATCAAATACAAGCTATTTTGAATTAATTGAAATCAATAAATCAAATAACTAGGTAATTGAGTTAATCATTTAATTACTTAGTTCACCAATTGATTAAATTCAATTCATTAAATCAAACATGGCTAAAGTAATTAATTCTTTTGAATTAATTAAATCTTAATATTCCTCACCCACCACTACATGATGAAAAATCACTCAACCAATGGGGAATGAGAAAAGAGAGCACATGGATTGAAAAGAGGCTTTGCTATCTTGACCACTCGATCCTATATATCAATCATACTTTGACTGTGGTTAATCAAACTCACCCCTCTACCCTTGGGAAGTCCTATAAATAAGAGGCATTTCTTAATACAAATGACCAGTTTACAACTTCAAGATGAATTTCACATATACTTACCTCTACTTTCATGTAGAGCATCATAATTATGTCATGTTTGAATAGATTTGAGCATTTAGAATAGGGAATTTATCTTAATTTGCATTTAGTTGCATCTTAGATCCATCTTTTAATTTTTCTTAGCATAATTCATGTTCTAGGGGTTGTTACTTTAGGATTGTTTTGCATCTCAGAGCGCTCTTTTAGTCCTTCTAGCTAGAGATCCATAAGATGCTCTTAATTTGCTTTCAAAATTATTAACTAGTTATATCATTGATTCAATTTGAATGTATGTTAAACTAATGTTTCATGCAGGTTTGTGAATTGGAAGTTTACACAAACACACACACACACACATACACACACACACTTCAGACACCAATGTGATAATTCATGAACTGTATGATAGCATCTACCTATGCCTTGGTCAGTTCTATTTCATTATAGTCAAATGCCTTGTTGCAATTCTCTCTAACACTCCCAGATGAGCAATCCATCCCTCATTAGATCTGTAAAATGGATTCACTAGCAACCTCTTCCCTCCACAATCTTCCAAATGTTGGTGCACACACATGGAAACACAAATCAAACCCTAATTCACCATATTTATCAAGAACTACGTCAGCAAAACCTAATCCTTAAACATTCAACTCTTAGCGCCAAAATCAATCATAAGGATCAGTGCGCGCTTTCCAAACATTTCTTGCATCCTTCATAAACACCTCAAGATCATAATCATAACCCTAAAACATTTTTTCCAATATCATAAATTATTTTATCAAATTTTCTTGACATTTCAGCTAAGAACATAAAAAAATCTACAAATCCATTGAACTTGGTCACCTTGATCAATCTAAGTTGCCAACTCATCAAGAACATAATCCTAGATCATCTTAAAGTATCAATAAGCTCAAAAAAACAATCAAATCCATCACATTCATCGAATCTGTCAGCACTTCATGCTAAACCTCAAGAACACTATTACCCCCAACTAAAATACTTGTAAATACTTTGCAGACCATCAGAATCACAAATCCCTTGAATGGTACACACATTGTTGTGTTCTCAATAGATTCCTAGTTGTACAACTAAAGATCTCACCTTGAGTACATGCGTGAAATCAGTCTTTGCATCTCTCTTACACTGGAAAATAGTAAGATAACCAGTCTTTATTCGTGACATCATAACTTGATCAAATCATCATGTCAGCAACTCAAAATTGACATGACCCATCTAGAAAACCTCTAAATTATCCCATGAGGTGCATGAATCCTCGTCTTTAGTAACATTCCTTCTCCATTCTTTTGATCATCCTAAGTTACTGGAAAAACTACACAACAAATATCTGAACTTCATAATAGACATGTTGACATCAATGAAAACACATCCAACTTGCCAACATGTGGTCCACTCCAAGAGATAAACAGAATCAAAATTCATCGTAACATGCCTGCAATAAATTTTTTTCAAATAAGTGCAAGAATCGCAACTACCTCTAAGATCATACCCAAATGAAATGTGTAGAAAATCATCAAAACACACAAACAAGCCAACCCAAAAATGCTCTCCATTGCACATGACACCATGCAAAGAACATGTCATAATAGGACCTATTTCAATCTCTTAAATTTTTCTCCAAAGAATATCCAAACTAATAAGACAAATTAATTTATTATAATCATCTAAGTCAGCTAAAGACCAACGCAAACAACAATATTGCACTCAAAATAACATATCTTCACTTGTAGAGAAAACCATCATACGAAATCTAAATTGGAACACTACACAAATGTGAGAAACATGTCCACCAAATTTCACAACCTAAAATTCCAATGAAAAGTATTCTCTGAACCCATCTTAACTATTTCTAATAGCTAGCCTTACTCTCAACAAATAGCATTACATAGATTCTTCCTCTAAACTTTTTTGGACCTAAAAATATGACAGTGCAACATTCACAAGCCATACATTACAACACCAAAACCACAATCCACCAAAAGCTTATGTGGAGTAATGTAAAGCATTCTCCCATAATAACATCAAATACTCTTTCCTGCATATTCCAATTTCTCATACTTCAATATTTTGAATATGCTCATACTAACTTGCCACCATCAACCATCATGTGAGAACTTTAAATACTCTTTCCTTCATATAAGAATTCAAATACTCTTTCCCGTATATCAAAATTTAGATACTCTTTCCCACTTTTAGACTTCAAATACTCTTTCCTACATATCAAACATCATATACTCTTTCCTACATACCTCAACATTCCATAACACAACTCTCCATACTAAACACAACTCTTATACATCTCTAAATCAAGTTGACATTAATGCACACACTATGTTGACATCAATGACAACATTTTATCCAAAATGCTAAAATTTTAATTGAGTAATTTTATTATTTAATTAAATTAGTTTCTATTTTCCCTCATAATTAAATAATTATTTAATTTATTTAACTAAGTCTTCATCATTAAACAAATTCTTTAATTATTTTAATAATTCTCTTTTTCAAAAAAGCTACTTCTAAAAAATACTCTTTATTTTATTTATTTGCCTCATGCATATGATTAAATAATTATTTAATGGTGATTAAGGTTTCTACTATTGCCTCTCTAACTGCTACTCATTCCCAATTTCATCTCTCAATCAAATCAATTAATTTCCAATCAGTTCACTTAACTCCTCAATTCACTCAATCTTTCTAAATTAGGCAGCCAATTCTACCTTATTATCATCATAATCAAGTTGTTTTATCAAATCTTAGTCGTTGGTTATCTATTGTCACATGTCAATCTAAATTATCAATTAACTCCTAGAATCTATAAAATCAACATTGATTTATTTAACAGTCTTAGAACCAAGCATTCAATTTTTTGTGCTATAACATTGTGAATTAGTGTCACGAATTTGAAAGCCAACATCATACAACACACACACACAAAAAAAAAAAAAAGAGGACATGAAGAGTTCATTGGGATTGAATGAAATTTATATGAATTGATTTATTGCTATGCATTTTATTTTGTTATCTTTCTATATTGGTTGAAGTAGGTTTAAGCATTGAATTTATGTTTTATGGTTGTCCTTATGTTCTATGTTGCTTTAGCCATTTTTCTATACCAATAGAATGAACGAAAAAGGAGAAAAGGGATCATCTTGTCTCAGTCCTTGCGCAATACAAAAATATCAAGCTAGAAAACCATTGATGAGAACTAAAAACCTAGCACTGAATAAGAAAGACGAAATTCACTTGCACCACTTCCTTAAAAAACCTAGCTTGTTAAGAAATCTATCCAATAATCCCCAATTAACTCTATTGTTTGCTTTCATCATGTTCAATTTAATAATCATGGCAAGAACTCTCTCTTGATGGATTGAATGTAGAATCTCATGTGCTATAATTTCACCTTTAGTTATCTCTTTTTCAATCAAAAATCCTCCTTGTTCTTAAGAGACTATTCTTGGGATGAGTGTTGTTAGTGTATAAGTGATAGCTTTGGAGAAAATTTTGTGATTGTATTGCATAAGGAGATGAGACAAAAATCAGCAAAGATGGAAGGATTGTGATTTTTCAATATTAAAGAAATATGAGTAATATTTAGATCTTTTCATCACACTTCTAAGGCCAACTAGATATCTTGTTCAATGAAATCCTAACATTTTTGAGAAAAAATAGTAGTAAAACTATCTGGTCCTAGAGATTTGTTAGGAGAAAGTGAAAACATTATCTCTTCTACTTTTTCTTTTGTAACAGGCTAAGCAAAAATTTATTGTCCTCAGCTAACACCGATTGTAGAGTAAATTAAAAAAATCCATCTCATTTTCTCGAAGATTTGATAAAATTCTACTAGTTTCCTTTATACACCTTTCTCATCTTTAATAATCCCCTTTGAACCAGACTTCATTGAGAAAATAGCATTAGATTGGTGTATAATTTTAATTGAGGCATGAAATAAATTTGTATTTTCATCACCCTCTGAGTCATAATTCCCTTAATTTAAGTCTCTAATAAATTTCCTCCCTTGTGAGAATCTCTTCCATCTCCCTCTGCAACTACTTATGTTTCTCAAAGCAAGCAAAATTCATTCCATATCTACTTACACTTTCATTTAAATCATAAAGTTCCTCTTGTATATGATGTTTTCTCTAAAAAAAAGTAGAATGGTTGTGATTCTATTCTTTAATATGTTCTTCCTATTTTGACCAATTAAGCTCACTTCCTTACATTGTTTGTGATCGCGTGCTAGGTTTATCCTTCCAGTTTTTACTATAACACTTCTCCTTACATTTGTTGTGCCTAATATGTCTTTGTCACATTTCACACCCATTCTACTCACTGTCTTAGCCTCTAGGCTTTCTTCCATGAGGAAAACCTTATGGGGATAAAATTGGGAGTAGCTACTCTTGTTTGTTATTTTCACTTGTTCCTATTCTACCATCTTACACAACATTAATAATTTTTATTGTGCTCCCTTACATCCCCTTTTCACACATATATGATTCTCTCATCTTATGTACCTTCTACCATGCCATCGTAATTATACATCAACATATCATCCATCCTCCACTTTATTAGGTAGTTTACATTATGCCTTTCTCTTCCATTTTCAAGACAACTTCCTATGCATACCCTTCTATATCATGCTTTTCCATTTTATTATATATCACTCATATTATCACTTTCCTACGTTACCTGTTACCACCATACTTTTCCTACCTTATATTGTACCATCCACATTCTCTTTCTTCATTCACTTTAGTTGACTTCATCTTATTTACATTTTCTTTCTTAATTTTATTTACATATTCTTTCTTCATTCACTTAGTTGACTTCATTTTATTTCCATTATGCATTTTCTAGCTTTGCTCTCAATCGTTGAACTACCTATGGATTATATTCATCACCATTTTAATTGTTTTTTAATAAATTGATTCCCTTTCATATTATATCAATTTAAATGGGGTGTGCATTCCACATAATAAAACAACAAGGGCTCTTTTCACACCAAGTACTAGTTATCATGTTAAAAAGGTGGCTCCATCATAGATATCATTTTTATTCTTATAACTTTGTCACAACCATTTTGATCTTGGTAGCTCCATCATAACCATACTATTTCGATTTAAGTGGCTCCTTCAACACCAAATCTATGTAAAGGCAGCACCCTCACAACTGTACATATTCTCATGTTAGCTCCATTGTATCATGTTATACGATTTTTAGTTCATATAATCCTCAAATGAACCCTCGCTTTCCATATTTTTCGGCTCAACAAAAAGCAAATAAAAATTATAGAGATGGGAAACTTTTATAACTACAAATATTTATCTATTCACTTGTGTGGATTGTAAATTTGAACTTGATGCTTGCACGAAAAAAAATAGATGATAGAACAATGGCTTTTCAACATCCTTTTATCAAATATTTCAATGTTTTACTTTTATTTTCTCAACATGTTTGATTAATTATAAGGTATAAGCCCACTAAAGTGAGGATAGAATATAAATTTCAAAAGTGCATACTTACATTATTCTCTCCACGTTTTGCACTAATTTAGTGTCCATCAACCCAAATCACATAGGTATTATTTTGACTATTTCTAAACCTATAACCACTCAATAGATGTTCCAAACCATCCAATCATGACCCCTTTTACTATCAAGTCTCTGCATCACTCTATTCTCACTATTGTGTCCTAGAAATAAACATGCTTACACTATTGTCTTCTATCAATTTGAATATATTTCTCCCACAAGTGGTCACTTAGACCCTAACCTTCACCTTTAAGTTTTCTAATGGTCCATTACTCCAAATTTAGATAACAAACCATTCCTAATTTGAAAAGTCTCATTCTTCTAAATCTCTTTAAAATCTTTACATGTTTGTTTAGATCTTTAATTCTCTAGTTGTCATACTTTTTTTTATACACTATTTCATTCCCATACTAAGCTTTTCACTTGAAAAATATTATATTGCATGGATTATATTGTATATTCAAATTCAAGCTTTGTCAAAAACCCTTGGCGGACCTTTGACCCTCCATTTATCACTCTTGTCTCTCCATACACGAGCACTACACACTTTCATAATATAGAAACCTTATAAGGCATCTCCAAGATCAGCTCGCATCACTCCTACATCTACACCCTTGGATTTACACTCCTAAAATTATGAAATCTACATGAGTGGAAACATTCTCAATAGGGACTTGAGTGTGATGAACTCTTAAACCTAACAACAATATTTTCTTCTCTTAGATTTTTAGTTCTTTCAAGGTTGGCAATTTTAAGCCCTTGGTCAATTATTGGTCAACTAGTGTCCCAAACCTTAGTAATAGGTTAAATTATTATTATTTTATTTTTTTTACATGTTTTGATCCATTTGGGATGATAACATCTAGTTTAGACCAAGTTTGGTCACTTAGAATGCAAAGTTGCAAAATCTTGCAAAGTTTCTCAAAAGTGTTCAAGCAACTTTTGACCAAAAAGTTGTAAATCAACTCCCAAATAGCTAGTTAGTTCAAACATGAGATTTAACCATTGGGAGTTCCTACAAAATCCATTATAGTTGGGTGGTAGGCTAATCAAATGTAATTTTTGGCATTCAATCAATAAAAACAAACATTTTTTTGCATTCTCAAGGAACAGACAGTTGTTACGGACAAGTACAAAAGCATTTGAGGGAAAGGCTAACTGATTAAGGTATCCCTATCTATTAGCCTTATTTTTCACTTGGTATCATGGTCAAATACTCTTTCCATTGAGAGTTATCTTATTTTTACTCCTCCTGCCCTGGATTATAGGCCCCAAATCAGGATTTCATATGTAATTGTATTTTCTCTTTGATTCCCTGATGGGAATCTAATGCCCCTTGGTGGAATTCAAGAGTTTTCAATGTACTTTAATAATATGCAGGATGTGTTTGTCCAAGTTCAGGGAGATGGGCTTTCCATGATGCCCTAGGTGTACATTTCCTTGTGTCCACCATTCACTCAATTAGGACAATCTACATAACTTTTGTTTGGAGACTCATCAAGACCCCAAAATTGGTTTGGAAGACCCTTATACATGCCCTCACATGATCCAAGTATTGGTTTGGGAATTGGATGCAAGGAAGGAGTACTTGTAGTGTAAGTGTGGACCTTATTAGGCCTAATTACAGTAGCACTTTTGTGTGTTTTCCTATTTTCCTTTCATCTTCATGTTTTGGTGCTTAACTATAATATCTTAGACCATAAAGGGTATCTTAATCCCTAAGTTTTTCAAGGGGTTATGTGGAAGCATTTTGTATAAGAGAAAAAATCCTTCCAGAAAAGGCTACAAGTCAATAGGAGGGTTTCCAAAGAAACTATGTTCAAAAGGTTGCATGTGTTGAATAGGATCATGGAATCCTTGTCTTAGGGACCTAAATAGGCCACATCCATGAGTGTAGGTCACCCCTGGTCCTTGGATTCATTTCATGGGATATTGGATATAATTTGATATAAGTGTATTTTAGCCAATCATTGGGAATTTGTATTCTAGGCTTGGTGGAACCTAGTGATTAGGTTTCCTTGTGGGTGGTGGGTTTGTATAGCCTAGATCCAAGCCATTAATGCACTTGTGATAAGTGTAGAGCACTTTTTCCTCTTCGAGTTGGGGTATTGAAGGAGACATTGCCCTTTTGTCCACTCTACATAAAGTGGTATCAGAGCTATGTCTTCCATTGAGGATGAATAGATCCATTCAAGGGTTACAAACATTGAACTAGAAAATATAGTGAGAGAACAAAGGGTAGTGAATGCAGCCTTGACTAGGAGGATTCAAGAAATTGAGAGAAAGGTAGAGACGGGAAAAGAAGATACTTCTAGTTGTGAAGAAGGGAGTGAAGAGAAAGATGACACCCCTGATCAGGATGTGAACATTCTCGCAGACTAGAGACCCCTCATAGATGCCTTGAAATCTATGGGAAGAAGAACCATGGAGGAGAATTTGGATTTACCAAGTTTCAATGGGAAGATGAATGTAGATTTGGCCTTGGACTGGATTGGGGCCTTAATAAGATTCTTTGAATGTGAGGACATCCCTGAGAAGTAAAGAGTAAAAATGGAAAGATCCAAGTTGAAGGGGGTGGCCCTAACTTGGTGGAACTTCATCCAAATAGATATGGTGAAGAATGGGAGAAGTATGATTACTTCATGGAACAACATAATAGCATTGATCAAGGAGACATATGTGCCTGAAGATTATGGGGTTCAACTCCATAGAAGGAAGAAAAACTTAAAGAAAAAACACATGGATGTAGGCTCATACATCGAGGAGCTCTTGAAACTATGCATGAAGACAAATGCAATAGAGGATGAGGAAGAAAAGTTAGCAAGATACATGAATGGTCTTAAGGTAGCCATTCAAGAAGAACTTACCCTACACTGCCCTACATTAGTAAACAAATATTACCAAATGGTACTCAAAGTATAGGAGAAGTGGAAGAGAAAATAATATTTTGGAAAGGGAAAGAACAATGATATTGGAAATAATTTTAGAGGCAGAGGTACCTCTTGGAATAGAGGACAATACAATGGCACCAGTAGAAAGACCCCTGACCAAGGCCAAGAAGACAAAGAAAATGGTGAGCCAAATTTTAGAGGGAACTTCAGAGCAAGGAGACCCTTCAATAGAGGTAGAACAAATATAGGAAGAGGTAATGGACCTCTAAGATGTTACTACTACAACCAACTTGGACACCATGTAGGGAGATGCCCTGAGAAAAGGAATAACAAAAATTAGGAGGAGAGAAGGACACAACTCATCCAAGAAGACAGACAAGAAGATAATGCCAATCCAAGGGATCTAAAACCAAAGGAAGGAGCATGTCTAATGATGAGGTAAGTCTTCCTTCAAGTACCACAGAATCAAGAACCTCCTCAAGGGAAGAACCCCTTTAGAACATAGATCAAATGCAATGGAAAGGTATGTAATCTTCTGATAGATTTTGATTCAACTAAAAATTGCTATCTCTTGAAATGGTTCAAAAGTTAAATCTTCCTAAGAAGCCACACCCCTTCCCCTACCATGTCTCTCGGATGACCAACGGTCAACAAACTTTAGTAACTAAACAAGCATGGGTAGAATTTTATATTAAAAACGTCAAAGATAAAGTACTTTGTGATGTTATGGAAATGGATGCTTCTCATATCCTTCTAGGAAGGCCTTAGTAATATGATGTGGATGCCACACATCATTATAGGAATAAAACGTACTCCATCACCAAAAATGGGGAAACTTTCACTATGAAGCCCCTGTCTGATCCCAAAACAGAGAAAGAACCTACTATCATCACCTTGGGTGAAAAGGAAATGTTGCAAGTGTTGAAGGAACCTGAGACCGAAGCCCTTGTCATAATCTCTAAACCCAAGGATATCATAATATTTGATGACAAGGATCCAATACCAAATGAAGTCAAAGAACTATTAAATAAATACAGTGATGTCACTTACCCACTAGCCTCCCTCCCTTAAGAGATATTTGTCAATGAATAGATCTGATACATGGCTCCTCCTTACAAAATAAAGCACCTTATAATATGACCCCTACCCAAAATGTAGATATTGCAAAACAAATTAGTGAGTTGCTTGAAAAAGGACTGATCCAAAGGAGCCTTAGCCCATGTGATGTCCCATCAGTCCTAGCATCCAAGAAAGATGGAAAATGGAGGTTATGTACAGATAGTAGGGTCATCAAAAAGATCACCATAAGGTATAGATTTACCATCCCAAGAATGGAAGACTTCCTGGACCAATTGGGAAATGCATGTTACTTCACTAAAATTGATTTAAAATAAGGATATCACCAAATCCGAATAAAGCCAGGGGATGAATGGAAGACTGCATTTAAAATAGCTGAAGGTCTTTTTGAATGGTTGGAAATGTCATTTGGGCTAAGAAATGCCCCAAGAACGTTCATGAGACTCATGAATGAAATTTTTATTGACTTTATTTGCAAATTTGTATTCATATATCTTGATGACATTTTAATATTTAGTCATAGCAGTGAAGAGCATCTTGACCATGTTGAACGGGTTTTGAGGAGACTTCATCAACACAAGTTAGTGATTAACTTTGAATTGTGTTCCCTTACATACCATTTTCACACATATATGACTCTCTCATCTTATGTACCTTCTACCATTCCATCGTAATTATACATCAGCATATCATCCATCCTCCAATTTATTAGCTAGTTTACACTATGCCTTTCTCTTCCATTTTCAAGGAAACTTCCTATGCATACCCTTTTATATCATGCTTTTCCATTTTATTATATATCACTCATATTGTCACTTTCCTACGTTACCTGTTACCACCATACTTTTCCTACCTTATATTGTACCATCCACATTCTCTTTCTTCATTCACTTTAGTTCACTTCATCTTATTTACATTTTCTTTCTTAATTTTATTTACATATTCTTTCTTCATTCATTTAGTTGACTTGATTCTATTTCCATTATGCATTTTCTAGATTGCTCTCAATCGATAAACTACCTATCGATTATATTCATCACCATTTTCATTATTTTTTAATAAATTGATTCCCTTTCATATTCTGTCAGTTCAAATAGGGTGTGCATTCCACATAATAAAACAACAAGGGCTCTTTTCACACCAAGTACTAGTTATCATGTTAAAAAGGTGGCTCCATCATAGATATATTTTTTCTTCTTATAACTTTGTCACAACCATTTTGATCTTGGTAGCTCCATCATAACCATACTATTTTGATTTAAGTGGCTCCTTCACAACCAAATCTATGTAAAGGCAGCACCTTCACAACCATACATATTCTCATTTTAGCTCCATTGTAGCCTCTTATACAATTTATAATTCATGTAATACTTAAATGAACCCTCGCTTTCCATATTTGGCTCAACAAAAAGCAAATAACAATTCTAGATATGTGAAACTTTTCTAACTACAAATATTTATCTATTCACCTGTGTGGATTGTAAATATGAACTTGATGCTTGCACGAAAAAAAATAAATGATAAAACAATGGCTTTTCAACATCCTTTTATCAAATATTTCAATGTTTTACTTTTATTTTCTCAACATGTTTGATTAAGTATAACGTATAAGCCCACTAAAGTGAGGATAGACTATAAATTCCCAAAGTGCATACTTACATTATTCTCTCCATGTTTTGCACTAATTTAGTGTCCATCAACCCAGGTCACATAGGTATCATTTTGACTATTTCTAAACCTATAACCGCTCAATAGATGTTCCAAACCATCCAATCATGACCCCTTTTACTATCAAGTCTCCATATCACTCTATTCTCACTATTGTGTCCTAGACACAAACATGTTTACACTTGTCTTCTATCAATTTGAATCTCTTTCTCCCACAAGTGATCACTTAGACCCTAACATTCACCTTTAAGTTTTCTAATGGTCCATTACTCCAAATTTACATAACAAACCATTCCTAATTTGAAAATTCTCGTTCTTCTAAATCTCTTTAAATTCTTTACATGTTTGTTTAGATCTTGAATTCTCTAGCCCTCATACTTTTTTCATGCACTCTTGCATTCCCATACTAAGTTTTTCACTTGAAAAATATTATATTGCATGGATTCTATTGCATATTCAAATTCAATCTCTATCAAAAACCATTGGCGGACCTTTTACCCTCCATTTATCACTCTTGTCTCTCCATACACGAGTGCTACACACTTTCATAATATAGAAACCTTATGAGGCATCTCCAACATCAGCTCGCATCACTCCTACATCTACACCCTTGGGTTTACACTCCTAAAATTATGCAATCTACATGAGTGGAAACATTCTCAATAGGGACTTGAGTGTAATGAACTCTTAAACCTAACAACTATATTTTCTTCTCTTAAATTTTTAGTTGTTTCAAGATTGGCAATTATAAGCCCTTGGTCAACTATTGGTCAACTAGTGTCCCAAACCTTAGTAATAGGTTAAATTATTATTATTTTCTTGTTTTTACATGTTTTGGTCCATTTAGGATCATAACATCTAGTTTAGACCAAGTTTGGTCACTTAGAATGCAAATTTGTAAAATCTTGCAAAGTTGCTCAAAAGTTGTCAAGCAACTTTTTAGCAACTTTTCACAAAAAGTTGTAAATCAACTCCCAAATGGATAGTTAGTTAAAACATGAGATGTAACCATTGGGAGTTCCTAAAAAATCCCTTATAGGCGGGTGGTAGGCTAATCGGATGTAATTTTTGGCCTTCAATCAATAAAAACAACCATTTTTTTGCATTCCCGAGGAACAGTCAATTTGTACGGATAGGTAAAGAAGCATTTGAGGGAAAGGGTGACTAATTAAGGTAGCTATATTTATTATCCTTCTTTTTCACTTTGTCTCATGGTCTGATGCTCTATCCATTGAGAGTTATCATATTTTTACTCCTCCTGCCCTGGATTGTAGGCTCTAAATCAGGGTTTCATTTGTAATTGTGTTTTCTCTTCGATTCCACCATGGGAATATAATGCCCCTTGGTGGATTTCAAGAATTTTCAATTTAATTTAATAATATATAGGATGGGTTTGTACAAGTGCAGGGAGATGGGCTTGCAATGATGCCCTAGATGTACATGTCCATTTGTACACCATTCACTGAATTAGGACAGTCTACATAACTTTTGTTTGGGGATTCATCAAGACCCCAAAATTGGTGTGGAAGACCCTTATACATGCCCTCACATGATCCAAGTATTTTTTTGTGAATTGGATGCAAGGAAGGAGTACTTTAAGTGTAAGTGTAGACCTAATTAGGCCTCATTGCAGTAGCACTTTTGTGTGTTTTCTTGTTTTCCTTTCATCTTCATGTTTTGGAGCTTAATTCTAGTATCTTAGGCCATAAAGGGTATCTGAATCCCTAATTTATTCAAGGAGTTATGTGAAATTATTTTGTATAAGAGCAAAAATCCTTTGAGAAAAGGATGCAAAGCCAATAGGAGGGTTGCCAAAGAAACTATGTTCAAAAGGTTGCATGTGTTGAATAGGATCATGGAATCCTTGTCTTAGGGTCCTAAATAGGCCACATCCAT
Organism: Thuja plicata; assembly: GCA_018584345.1. NCBI lineage: Eukaryota > Viridiplantae > Streptophyta > Pinopsida > Cupressales > Cupressaceae > Thuja > Thuja plicata. The sequence goes on along the minus strand of MU228286.1, from coordinate 2,069,760 downwards.
GAGTGTAGGTCAACCCTGGTCCTTGGATTCATTTCATGGGGTATTGGATATAATTTGATATAAGTGCATTTTAGCCAATCATTGAGAATTAGTTTTCTAGGCTTGGTTGAACCTAGTGATTAAGTTTCCTTGTGGGTGGTGAGTTGTGATAACCTAGATCCAAGCCATTCCTACACTTGTGATAATTGTAGAGCACTTTTTCCTCTTGGATTTGGGGTATTGAATGAGTGATTACCCTTTTGAGTCTTTTTGAGGCTTATGGATGTCCACTCTGTATCAAGTGGTATCACAGCTATGTTTTCTCCTAAGGATGAAGAGATCCCTTCAAGGTTTATAAATATTGAGCTAGAAAATCTCGTGAGAAAACAGAGGGCAGCGAATGCAGCCTTGACTAGGAGGCTTCAAGAATTGGAGAGAAAGGTAGAGAGGGAAAAAGAAGACACTTCTAGTTTTGAAGAAGAGAGTGAAGATAAATATGACACCCTTGGTCAGGATGTGAACATTCCTGCAGACCAGAGACCCCTCATAGATGCCTTGAAATCTATGGGAAGAAGAACCATGGAGGAGAATTTGGATTTACCAACTTTCAATGGGAAGATGAATGCAGATTTGGCCTTGGACTGGATTGAGGCCTTAACAAGCTTCTTTGAATGTGAGGACATCCCTGAGAAGCAAAGAGTAAAAATGGAAAGATCCAAGTTCAAGGGGGCGGCCCTAACCTCGTGGAACTTCATCCAAACATATAGGGTGAAGAATGGGAGAAGTATGATTGATTCATGGAACAAGATGATAGCATTGATCAAGGAGACATATGTGCCTGAAGATTATGGGGTTCAACTCCATAGAAGGAAGCAAAACTTAAAGACAAAAGACATGGATGTAGGCTCATACATCGAGGATTTCTTGAAACTATGCATGAAGACAAATGCAATAGAGGATGAGGAAGAAAAGTTAACAAGATACATGAATGATCTTAAGGTATCCATTCAAGAAGAACTTAGCCTACATTGCCCTACATTAGTAAACAAATGTTACCAAATGGCACTCAAAGTAGAGGTGAAGTGGAAGAGAAAAAAAGATTTTGGAAAGGGAAAGAACAATAATAGTGGAAAGAATATTAGAGGCAGAGGTACGTCTTGGAATAGAGGAAAATACAATGGCAACAGCAGTAGGACCCCTAACCAAGGCCAAGAAGACAAAGAAAATGGTGAACCAAATTTCAGAGGGAACTTCAGATGAAGGAGACCCTTCAATAGAGGGAGAAAAAATATATGAAGAGGTAATGGACCTCTAAGATGTTACTACTACAACCAACCTGGACACCATGCATGGAGATGCCCTAAGAAAAGGAACAACAACAATCAAGAGGAGAGAAGGACACAACTCATCCAAGAAGATAATGCCAATCCAAGGGATCTAGAACCAGAGGAAGGAGTATGTCTGATGATGAGGCAAGTCTTCCTTAAATTACCACAAAATCAAGAACCTCCTCAAAGGAAGAACCCCTTCAGAATAAAGTTCAAATGCAATGGAAAGGTATGTAATCTTCTGATAGATTTTGGTTCAACTAAAAATTTAGTATCTCTTGGAATGGTTCAAAAGTTAAATCTTCCTAAGAAGCCACACCCCTTCCCCTACAATGTCTCTTGGCTGACCAAAGGTCAACAAACTTTAGTAACTAAACAAGCATGGGTAGAATTTTCTATTAAAAACTTCAAAGATAAAGTACTTTGTGATGTTGTGGAAATGGATGCTTCTCACATCCTTCTAGGAAGGCCTTAGTAATATGATGTGGATGCAACACATCATTGTAGGAAGAACACCTACTCCATCACCAAAAATGTGGAAAATTTCACTATGAAGCCCCTGCCTGATCCCAAAATAGAGAGAGAACCTACTATCATCACCTTGGGTGAAAAGGAAATGTTGCAAGTGTTGAAGGAACCTGAGACTAAAGCCCTTTTCCTAATCTCTAAACCAAAGGATAGCATAAGAACTGATGACAGGGATCCAATACCAAATGAATTCAAAGAGATGTTAAATAAATACAATGATGTCAGTGCTAGTGACTTACCCACAAGCCTCCCTCACTTAAGAGATATCAGTCATCAAATAGATCTTATACTTGGCTCCTCCTTACAAAATAAAGCACCTTATAAGATGATCCCTACCCAAAATGCAGAGATTGAAAAATAAATTATTGAGTTGCTTGAAAAAGGACTGATCCAAAGGAGCCTTAGCCCATGTGATGTACCATCAGACCTAGCCCCCAAGAAAGATGGAAAATGGAGGTTATGTACAAATAGTAGGGTCATCAACAAGATCACCATAAGATACATATTTCCCATCCCAAGAATGGAGGACTTACTGGACCAATTGGGAAATAAACGTTACTTCACTAAAATTGATTTAAAATCATGATATCAGCAAATCAGAATAAAGCTAGGGGATGAATGGAAGACTGCATTTAAAATAGTTGAAGGCCTTTTTGAATGGCTGGTAATGCCATTTGGGCTGAGCAATGCCCCAAGCACATTCATGAGACTCATGAATGAAATTTGTATTGACTTTATTGGCAAATTTGTAGTCATATATCTTGATGACATTTTAATATTCTGTCATAGCAGGGAAGAGCATCTTGACCATGTTGAATAGGTTTTGAGGAGACTTCATCAACACAAGTTAGTGATTAACTTGGAAAAGTGCATGTTCATGAAGAAGGAACTTGTGTTCCTAGGGTTTTTCATCTCACAAGGCACCCTAAAAATGGACCCTGAGAAGGTTCAAGCAATTGTCAACTAGCCACCACCAAAGAACCAACGTGATGTTATAATTTTTCATGGTCTTGCCACTTTTTGTAGGAAATTCATTAAAACATTCAGTCATGTTTGTGCACCTATGTTGGACACTATTAAAGGTGGTAAGAAGATTAAGTTTATATGGACTAAAGAGGCTAATGATGCTTTCCAATACCTCAAGAATAGGGTATCTAGATGCAAGAAATTTGGTAATAGGTGTTGTCCTAAGCCAAGAAGGTAAGGTTGTGGCATTCTTTTCTGAAAAACTAAATGATGCAAAGAAGAAATACTCTACTTATGATTTAGAGTTATATGCCATGGTTCAAGAACTTAAAAAATGGAGACATTATTTTCTCCCAAAAGAATTTATAGTCTTTACTGATAACCATGCATTGAGTTTCTTCAATACTCAGGAAAAAGTAGGGGTTAGACATGTAAAATGGATGGAACAATTGTAGGCTTACACATTTAACATAAAACACAAAAAGGGACTAGCAAACAAGGTGGCTGATGCACTAATTAGAAGGGTTGGATTAATTGAAGAAGTTCAACTTCAAAGTCTGGGAATTGACTCACTCCAACACCTATATGTAGGAGATCCATATTTTGGAGAGCCTTTTGAAGTGTGCAAAAATCTTATACGAAGGTATCACACTGATTTTTTTTATTTTTTGGTATAGAATAACCTTTTGTTTAAGCGGGATCAGTTATGCATCCCTATGTGTTACATGAGAACAAACATAATCAGAGAAAAGCATTGTGTTGGCATGCGAGGTCACTTCGGAATAGACAAGACCACAAACTTGGTAAAGAGAAGTTATTTTTGGCCAAAATTGGTTAAGGATGTTAGGTAATTTGTTGAATCATGTTCCATCTATCTGCAAGCCAAAGGAGTATCCACAAATCAAGGTTTGTATCATCCTTTTCCTATACCCACCAGACCATGGGAGTCCATCTCCTTGGATTTTGTAATGGGATTACCAAGAACAAGACAGGGTTATGATAGCATTTTTGTCATAGTGGACATATTTAGTAAAATGGTGCATTTTTTTCCTTGTAAGAGCACAAATGATGCTTCACAGATGGCACACTTATTCTTCAAAGAAGTGGTTAGAATCCATGGCCTACCCTGAACAATAGTTTCTAACAGAGATGTAAAGTTTTCAGGTCACTTTTGGAGGACACTTTTCAAGAAGTTAGGCATCAATCTGACCTACCGCTCAGCATACCACCCACAAACAGATGGGCAAATGAAGGTGGTAAATAGGTCTCTTGGAAATCTCTTAAGGTGCCTCACAAAATAGAATACTCAAATTTGGGATATGATACTTCCCCAAGCAGAATGTGCCTTTAATGACTCTTTGAATAGGTCCACAGGAATGACACCTTTCTAAACTGTCTATGGCTTACATCCTAAGGGTCCTCTAGACTTGGTAGATTTATCTTCACATTTTAGAGTGAGTGCACAAGGTGAGGACCTAGAAAAGATAATCACGAAAGTTTAGGTAGAAGTGAAAGAAATCTTGCAGCAGTCCACCATGAAATACAAAGCACATGCTGATAAGAAGAGAAGAGAGGTTCATTTCCAGATTGGAGATAAGGTATGGGCATACCTAAGAAAAGAGAGACTACCTAAAGGAAGATATTCAAAACTACACATGAAGAAAGTTGGGCCATTCACCATCCTCAAAAAAATGGGTGAAAATTCCTATGAGATATCCCTCCCTTCTACCCTATTGATCTCTCCTATATTTAATATTGTAGATCTAACACCTTATAAATGTGTTTCAGATATGATAAATGTGCACGATCCACAAAGTGAGCGAGATGGAGGAGAATATGTTACAAACCTTCCACAAAGCAAACCAGTGGAGTTGGAATCAATCTTGGAGTCCAAATTGCTGAAGCAAACAAGGAACTAGAAGTATATGCAATACCTGGTCAAGTGGAAAGGACTCCCTAACATTGATGCTACTTGGATGACAAAGGAAAAAATTAAGCAACATGGCATCACTATTAATTAGTTAACCTCAAGTGAGAACTTGAGTTCATAACCTCATGGGGAGTATGGTTCAGGAGCACCCTAGCCTCTAGATTTTGTTAGAATAAAGGTTTCAAATTGGGCACATCTTTGTAAGACCTAGTTCCAAGATTAGCAATTATAAGCCCTTGGTCAACTATTGGTCAACTAGTGTCCCAAACCTTAGTAATAGGTTAACTTGTTTTTATTTTATTTTTTTTACATGTTTTGGTCCATTAGGGATCATAACATCTAGTTTAGACCAAGTTTTTTCACTTAGAATGCAAAGTTGCTCAAAAGTTGTCAAGCAACTTTTTAGCAACTTTTGACAAAAAGTTGTAAATTAACTCCCAAATGGATAGTTAGTTCAAAAATGAGATGTAACCTTTGGGAGTGCCTAAAAAATCCCTTATAGGAGGGTGGTATGCTACTCAGATGTAATTTTGGCATTCAATCAATAAAAACAACCATTTTCTGCATTCTTGAGGAACATCTCGTTTGTACGGACATGTACGAAAGCATTTGAGGGAAAGGCTGAATGATTAAGGTATTTCTATGTATTATCCTTCTTTTTCACTTGGTATCATGGTCTAATATTCTGTCCATTGAGAGTTATCTTATTTTTACTCCTCCTACCCTGGATTGTAGGCCCTAAATCAGGGTTTCATTTATAATTGTGTTTTCTCTTTAATTCCACTATGGGAATATAATTCCCCTTGGTGTAATTCAATCATTGTAAATTTAATTTAAGAATATTCAGGATGGGTTTGTCCAAGTTCAGGGATATGGGCTTTCCATGATGCCCTAGGTGTACATGTCCATGTGTGCACCATTCACTAATTAGGAGAGTCTACATAACTTTTGTTTGGGGATTCATCAAGACCCCAAAGTTGGTATGGAAGACCCTTATACATGCCCTCACATGATCCAAGGATTGGTTTGGGAATTGGATTCAAGGAAGGATTACCTGTAGTGTAAGTGAAGACCTAATTAGGCCTAATTATAGTAGCACTTTTGTGTGTTTTCTTGTTTTCCTTTCATCTTCATGTTTTTCTATTTAATTATAATATCTTAGGCCATAAAGGTTATCTGAATCCCTAATTTGTTCAAGAGGTTATGTGGAAGCATTTTGTATAAGAGCAAAAATCCTTTGAGAAAAGGCTACAAGCCAATACGAGGGTTAGAAGGGTTTCCAAAGCAACTATGTTCAAAAGGTTTCATGTATTGAATAGGATCATGGAATCCTTGTCTTAGGGACCTAAATAGGCCACATCCATGAGTGTAGGTCACCCCTGGTCCTTGGAGTCATTTCATGGGGTATTGTTGATAATTTGATATAAGTGCATTTCACCCAATCATTGGGAATTGATGTTCTAGGCTTGGTGGAACCTAGTGATTAGGTTTTTTTTTGGTTAGCGGGTTGCGATAACCTAGATCCAAGCCATTTCTACACTTTTGATAAGTGTATAGCTCTTTTGCCTCTTGGAGTTGGGGTATTGAAGGAGACATTGCCCTTTTGAGTACTTTTGAGGCTTTTGGCTGTCCACTCTGTATCAGATTTTCTTTTTCCTCATAATGCTTTTGATGATTCTCATACAACACCATATGTATACTCATATTAATTCCTTCTAGAGTTATTTGTACCATGGATAGAGGACATTTTCATTTTTGATCGAAAGATGCAAGTTTTTTTTTTTAATACCCTTTTTTAGATGCACCTTCCCAAGTCTGAATAGATAGAGTATCAAATGTCCCTGGGGTAATTTAATGCAATCTATTTTATACTATGTGTTTTAATTTGGTCAATGGACTTGTATGATTAACCATGGTAGGAATTGTACTTTGGAATTTAAAAAGCATCAATTTTATGTTCACATAGTAATCTGGATGAACCTTGTATGTTAAACAGTGGAAATCCCAATGATTCATCTAATGCAGAACAAGATGCTAATCCCAAGCATGATCAAAAGCATGAACTAGTGTCTAGCAATAACTCACATGTAGCCTCTAATTATTCCACCATTCCTTTATCTCATGAAGCTTCACAACAAGCCACACTACCTCCATCAAACAATGAACCTAATGGGATCATCAGGGGATCTCTCTAAAAAACATCCAAGCTAATCCACATATTCAGGAAATTTCCTCCCAGGATTCAAAAATATTAGATCCCAAGTTATCATATATTTCAATGCCCATCATACCTATTCAAAATTATCCTCCCATCATCCCTCCAAGAATATCTCATACATATCCAAACTCCTACCTTTTCCTTAGAAGTGGCTCCATGTCAAGAAGGTCATTCAAAGTGTGAAGAAACAAGTCTTAGTAAATATCAAGATCAATATATTATCCATTCCTATCCAACATTTGACCAAGATTCCATATCCCTAGAGTCTCATGATGATTCCCTCGTATCCTTTCACTTCTTCTAGAATGATAACATCCCATCTCAAGAACAAAGTATTCCTTCAAGTCTTATATCTTATCCACCTTCTATGTAAGATCAAGATATCTCTTTCACCATTTCCAATGCGCCTATTGAAAATAAATATCACAACATCCATTTCACCATTTTCAATGATCCTATTGAAAACCCAGAGCAAAGTATCCTTTCTACACCCTCCAATGATCCTCTTCCAATTAAAGATCAAAGTATACGACCATCTCCTTGTCAAGAACCTCAATGTCTACAAAGAGAACCTCTCAATTTTCTCAATCACTCCTATGATAATAAATCCCCTCAAGCTTGATTTTCTCCTATTAATGTTGGTCCTATCAAAGATACAAGTGAGCCCATTTATATAAAAATAAGTCTTAAAGATGATGGCCTTGGTGATATAGTCCACTCTAAAGATGTTGATATCCCTTCTACACCTTATATCCCAACATTTAATCATAATCATATACCTTCACCATCCTCAAAATCCATTCTTTGCCCCTATATTTCAAATCTAAAGTCTTCATCCCTTCCATCCATATTGGGTTTTTATATCCCTCCATCAACCATACCCTACCATTCTTGCTCAATATCCACCTACCCTATCAAAAATCAAGGTCAACAAAGGTACACATACTTGATAAATTTCCAATCACCTATCCATATGAACTCTCCTTATCAGCCTTATTCATCCTTAACTCCCACACCTTTGGAAGCAATTTGGATGTCAAACATAAAAATAAAAAATTCAAGAATTCATCGGCATTCAAAAATTCTCGTGTCCAATCTAATCGACATGTGAATACAAAGAAAAAAGAAATATCCAAAAGGCCAAAAAAGGTCCACCAAGAAAAAATAAATATCCAAAAGGTTTCAAAGGTCCACCAAACAAAAATAAATATTCAAAAGGCCGCAAAGGTCCACCAAGCAAAAATAAATATTCGAAAGGCTGCAAAGGTTCACCAAGAAAAAGAAGAATCAAAGAAAATATGGGTTCCTAATCCCTCATGGAATAAGTGTTTTCTAAAGCATCACAAAGGAAAGAAAAATTAAAGACTGTGTGGATTCCCAAGTCACTCTTACAAGACTTGCATAAAAAACCAAAACTCAAAGTTGGCATTCAAGCTTCCAAAGGCTTCGAGTACATCTCCATCCAAACATTTTCTATCTTCCAAGTCTATTTTGGTCCATATGTCCCAAAATCCATTACCTCAGATACTTTATCACCTTTTCCATCTATTTTGGTTCCTTGTGTTCCAAAATCCACATTCTTTCCTTCATCAAAATCTCAAGCTTCCCAATCTCTTTTTCCTCTATCATTCTACCACCCTTCAAAGTATGTGGCAATGTTGATCTTTCCAAAAATTTCACTTACCTCTACAAGAACCTTGAAATTTTTCATGCATTATCCAACACCTAGTTTCCATCCTTCCATCTCCCTTGTCCAATCTATATCATCAAACCTTAACCACTATCTACCTTTATCCTCCATATCTATCCTTTATCATCACCCTATCAACATCTTTGAGCATATTTTCAATATCCATGGTCCATTATAGAATATCTTTCAAAGGGGTATTATCTAGAGAGAAATATATCTAAATTCCTTCATTTCCTATCACACATTCACTATCTTCCAAAAATTTAAAAAATAATTCAAAAGAAAAAAAAAATATAAATCATTCTTCCTATGGTGAAATCCACTTCTTGTGGCGCCTTGGGAAAGTACTATGTTGAAAACATGGAAAATAAGCATCATGCATAGTCTGCCTCTTGCACTCTACACTTGGGGAAAAGTTCCATCCATGTCATCTTATCTATAATATCCTCCATTATCCATCATATCCATCATCTGTCATTTATCTTATCTGCATCTATATCCGCTCTTCCACCATTCATCTTGTCAAGGTTGGGAATTTCCATGAACATCAAGCATCCTATTTATTTATCCTATCCATCAGCTTCTTTTATTCACTTATTGTGTCCATTCTGCCTTATCATGATCTTTCTTATCATATTCATTCTTCCATCATCCCTTATCACCTTTGAGCTTCATCCTATCCATATATACCTTTTTTTCTTGAACAAAATGAAGGACATAAAATGAAAAACACGTTTTGGAAAGCCTCTTGACATGACCACTTCTTTGTATAATACATGCCTTCCATTTCATCATGTCATTTCCCTATATGCTATCTGAAAACACCTTATTATCCTACATTGCCATATCCTTTTTTTTCCTTAGCTTGGGTAATCTTAAAAGAGATCATCATTGAGGGTCGTATTACACATGCTTCTTCCATCATTTCCATATTCCCTCTAGCCCAATCCTCTCATTCATCCACTTGTAACATCCTACACCTTTTTAGACATTAGGACCAAACAAATGTGATTTTTCTTGAGAATTAGTGATCAATTTTAAAAATCCAAAAAAATCATAAAATCTTTAAAAATCTAAAAAAATCATAAAGTCTTTAAAAATCCAAAAAAGAAAACAAATCTTATGTTATCTCCTTCATCTATCAAGCATTGCATTTTCATTTTAACCATCCTTTTATAGATCCAACTACATTTCTTCATCCATATACATAGTCATAATAAACCCTCAAAGTTGCATAGCATAGTCATTCAAGCAAGCTTTTATCATGGTTTGGAAATGGTCTTAGTCCGTTATCATTGTCAAAATTCAAACTCGGGCAGAATTCAAACTTATTGAGCTTATCAAAATAGACACAAGCATGACCCAAATGCGCTTAATCACAATCAAGATCATGACATTTCAATCTATGTGATTGATTCACAATATTTCAATTTCAAACATCCAATATTTCAACCAAAATCAAATACGAATATCGAATCAAACAACTTGAACAATATCAGAATGAACAAAATGTATAAAATTCTTTTGAAACTATGGATCAAATAACAAAGGCAAAGAGATTCAAACATGTGTTTCTTTATTTTCTGCATCATGTCTTTGTAGCAACTCTAGGATGTCTTTGTACAAGACGAGCAATGGTGAAGCATGATATTTTCTTGGTTCTCTGCTTGTAAGATTGATTCAAATAAGTATGCAAATCAATCTAAAGACATGATCATCAAAGAATCATCGAAGACATTGGCATATGAAAGGAATTAATTCTTTGTTTGTTTATGCAAAAGGATACTTAGGCCATTTAGGTTATTCATACCTTAATGCCAAGATCCACTTGCAACATTAAATCCGATGAAAGTGGTATTCATAACACTTTGGTTTGGTAATCTCACCAGTCAAGGTTGTACTAATTTAAAATGATTCACAAAACTTCAATGATGACACTGGTCACATTGAATCTAATGAAAGTAGTATTCATACCATCATGGTTTGCAAATCTAACCAGTGAGGGTTGTACCAATTTTGAAATGAGCTAGCAAAAAGTTCAATGATGATAATTGAAAACTGTATTGAGATGTTGAAAAGTGACAACAGTTTAGTTGTATTCACATATTGCATTCATGTTAGATTAAATCTTACATTAATAAATCATTATGGGATCTCTCAAGGAAAGGGGGATCAATCATACAAGTCAACTCATGAAAATTCTTCTTTAGGTGGAATATCTTAGACATCAACAAAAACAAGTGCATTTAATTGCTCATTATCACTAAGTTTTATCCATTAAGCCATCATCATTATTACATTCCATGCATCATCTCATCTCTACATCCATATACATCTCCATCCATACATCATATCATATTCATCATATGTATAACCATAAATATATGCATCATATATATATATATATATATATATATATATATATATATATATATATATATATTCCTGAATAAATAAAAAACATAAATAATTGCATAAAATCATATAGACATGCATCCACCACAATATACTGATGCATCATCATATATCATCAAAATTACATATTCCAATGTATAATGACATCAAATAAGAATGAATCATAAGTTTCAAAAGGGGGGGTAAGGTATATCAAATGTCCACATCAAGATACATCAAGAGTCTGTGAGTAACATCAAGAGAGATACATATGTCCATCATCAAAATCCAATATCATTAGTAAGATCTAGGCACGAATGCCTCCTGAATCTATAGGATGACTCATTAAAATACCACCACCTATACTTGTCCTGACTGCATCTGCACCACCTGTGGTTGGTCCTGCTCTTCCACCAATCCTGGATCCTCTATGATCCAGACATCTAATTGACCATGTATCATTAAGACAGCCAAATAAGCCTATCAAATCAGACACTTATCAATCAATCATCTATCGATCATCCTAATCAGTCAAACATCAAACATAATCCATCCTATCTTCTCAATTGAGATTTTTATCAATCTCTGCGAGCACATCTATCTTCGACTCTGTAGATCCTGAGGTTGAAACATCATATCCTATCATCTGACATTGAAAGAAAAATCAAAATATGTTCACTTATTCATCAAAAATATATACAATCTAGTCTTTGAGACACATAAATGATCTAATCTAGCTAGGGCAATTACATTTCACATCGGTTTCTATCGGGAAATCAATCAAAACCATAAAATCAAAAATATTTTGAACATCATACAAATTAGTAGAAATCATTTTGATTCATTTCCCGAGGAGGCATACTATCACCACAAAGCAATTTTAAAAATTAGGGACTTTAAACATGAAAATTTCAAAATTGCAATCGATGCATCAAAAATTAATCAAAATTCAAATATCAAGATCAGATTTTTATCATCATCAGCAACATCATATCAGTAGGGAAACATCATCAAAATCTGGACCTTAACATCAAATCAGACATTTGGTATGCTTTGAACTAATGTGCCTCACACATTGATACAAAAAGGGGCAGTTGTAAAGTGGTCACACAAGTCAAAGAAAAAATCAATCAAATACAAGCTATTTTGAATTAACTGAAATCAATAAATCAAATAACTAGGTAATTGAATTAATCATTTAATTAATTAGTTCACCAATTGATTAAATTCAATTCATTAAATCAAACATGGCTAAAGTAATTAATTCTTTTGAATTAATTAAATCTTAATATTCCTCACCCACCACTACATGATGAAAAATCACTCAACCAATGGGGAATGAGAAAAGAGAGCACATGGATTGAAAAGAGGCTTTGCTATCTTGACCACTCGATCCTATATATCAATCATACTTTGACTGTGGTTAATCAAACTCACCCCTCTACCCTTGGGAAGTCCTATAAATAAGAGGCATTTCTTAATACAAATGACCAGTTTACAACTTCAAGATGAATTTCACATATACTTACCTCTACTTTCATGTAGAGCATCATAATTATGTCATGTTTGAATAGATTTGAGCATTTAGAATAGGGAATTTATCTTAATTTGCATTTAGTTGCATCTTAGATCCATCTTTTAATTTTTCTTAGCATAATTCATGTTCTAGGGGTTGTTACTTTAGGATTGTTTTGCATCTCAGAGCGCTCTTTTAGTCCTTCTAGCTAGAGATCCATAAGATGCTCTTAATTTGCTTTCAAAATTATTAACTAGTTATATCATTGATTCAATTTGAATGTATGTTAAACTAATGTTTCATGCAGGTTTGTGAATTGGAAGTTTACACAAACACACACACACACACATACACACACACACTTCAGACACCAATGTGATAATTCATGAACTGTATGATAGCATCTACCTATGCCTTGGTCAGTTCTATTTCATTATAGTCAAATGCCTTGTTGCAATTCTCTCTAACACTCCCAGATGAGCAATCCATCCCTCATTAGATCTGTAAAATGGATTCACTAGCAACCTCTTCCCTCCACAATCTTCCAAATGTTGGTGCACACACATGGAAACACAAATCAAACCCTAATTCACCATATTTATCAAGAACTACGTCAGCAAAACCTAATCCTTAAACATTCAACTCTTAGCGCCAAAATCAATCATAAGGATCAGTGCGCGCTTTCCAAACATTTCTTGCATCCTTCATAAACACCTCAAGATCATAATCATAACCCTAAAACATTTTTTCCAATATCATAAATTATTTTATCAAATTTTCTTGACATTTCAGCTAAGAACATAAAAAAATCTACAAATCCATTGAACTTGGTCACCTTGATCAATCTAAGTTGCCAACTCATCAAGAACATAATCCTAGATCATCTTAAAGTATCAATAAGCTCAAAAAAACAATCAAATCCATCACATTCATCGAATCTGTCAGCACTTCATGCTAAACCTCAAGAACACTATTACCCCCAACTAAAATACTTGTAAATACTTTGCAGACCATCAGAATCACAAATCCCTTGAATGGTACACACATTGTTGTGTTCTCAATAGATTCCTAGTTGTACAACTAAAGATCTCACCTTGAGTACATGCGTGAAATCAGTCTTTGCATCTCTCTTACACTGGAAAATAGTAAGATAACCAGTCTTTATTCGTGACATCATAACTTGATCAAATCATCATGTCAGCAACTCAAAATTGACATGACCCATCTAGAAAACCTCTAAATTATCCCATGAGGTGCATGAATCCTCGTCTTTAGTAACATTCCTTCTCCATTCTTTTGATCATCCTAAGTTACTGGAAAAACTACACAACAAATATCTGAACTTCATAATAGACATGTTGACATCAATGAAAACACATCCAACTTGCCAACATGTGGTCCACTCCAAGAGATAAACAGAATCAAAATTCATCGTAACATGCCTGCAATAAATTTTTTTCAAATAAGTGCAAGAATCGCAACTACCTCTAAGATCATACCCAAATGAAATGTGTAGAAAATCATCAAAACACACAAACAAGCCAACCCAAAAATGCTCTCCATTGCACATGACACCATGCAAAGAACATGTCATAATAGGACCTATTTCAATCTCTTAAATTTTTCTCCAAAGAATATCCAAACTAATAAGACAAATTAATTTATTATAATCATCTAAGTCAGCTAAAGACCAACGCAAACAACAATATTGCACTCAAAATAACATATCTTCACTTGTAGAGAAAACCATCATACGAAATCTAAATTGGAACACTACACAAATGTGAGAAACATGTCCACCAAATTTCACAACCTAAAATTCCAATGAAAAGTATTCTCTGAACCCATCTTAACTATTTCTAATAGCTAGCCTTACTCTCAACAAATAGCATTACATAGATTCTTCCTCTAAACTTTTTTGGACCTAAAAATATGACAGTGCAACATTCACAAGCCATACATTACAACACCAAAACCACAATCCACCAAAAGCTTATGTGGAGTAATGTAAAGCATTCTCCCATAATAACATCAAATACTCTTTCCTGCATATTCCAATTTCTCATACTTCAATATTTTGAATATGCTCATACTAACTTGCCACCATCAACCATCATGTGAGAACTTTAAATACTCTTTCCTTCATATAAGAATTCAAATACTCTTTCCCGTATATCAAAATTTAGATACTCTTTCCCACTTTTAGACTTCAAATACTCTTTCCTACATATCAAACATCATATACTCTTTCCTACATACCTCAACATTCCATAACACAACTCTCCATACTAAACACAACTCTTATACATCTCTAAATCAAGTTGACATTAATGCACACACTATGTTGACATCAATGACAACATTTTATCCAAAATGCTAAAATTTTAATTGAGTAATTTTATTATTTAATTAAATTAGTTTCTATTTTCCCTCATAATTAAATAATTATTTAATTTATTTAACTAAGTCTTCATCATTAAACAAATTCTTTAATTATTTTAATAATTCTCTTTTTCAAAAAAGCTACTTCTAAAAAATACTCTTTATTTTATTTATTTGCCTCATGCATATGATTAAATAATTATTTAATGGTGATTAAGGTTTCTACTATTGCCTCTCTAACTGCTACTCATTCCCAATTTCATCTCTCAATCAAATCAATTAATTTCCAATCAGTTCACTTAACTCCTCAATTCACTCAATCTTTCTAAATTAGGCAGCCAATTCTACCTTATTATCATCATAATCAAGTTGTTTTATCAAATCTTAGTCGTTGGTTATCTATTGTCACATGTCAATCTAAATTATCAATTAACTCCTAGAATCTATAAAATCAACATTGATTTATTTAACAGTCTTAGAACCAAGCATTCAATTTTTTGTGCTATAACATTGTGAATTAGTGTCACGAATTTGAAAGCCAACATCATACAACACACACACACAAAAAAAAAAAAAAGAGGACATGAAGAGTTCATTGGGATTGAATGAAATTTATATGAATTGATTTATTGCTATGCATTTTATTTTGTTATCTTTCTATATTGGTTGAAGTAGGTTTAAGCATTGAATTTATGTTTTATGGTTGTCCTTATGTTCTATGTTGCTTTAGCCATTTTTCTATACCAATAGAATGAACGAAAAAGGAGAAAAGGGATCATCTTGTCTCAGTCCTTGCGCAATACAAAAATATCAAGCTAGAAAACCATTGATGAGAACTAAAAACCTAGCACTGAATAAGAAAGACGAAATTCACTTGCACCACTTCCTTAAAAAACCTAGCTTGTTAAGAAATCTATCCAATAATCCCCAATTAACTCTATTGTTTGCTTTCATCATGTTCAATTTAATAATCATGGCAAGAACTCTCTCTTGATGGATTGAATGTAGAATCTCATGTGCTATAATTTCACCTTTAGTTATCTCTTTTTCAATCAAAAATCCTCCTTGTTCTTAAGAGACTATTCTTGGGATGAGTGTTGTTAGTGTATAAGTGATAGCTTTGGAGAAAATTTTGTGATTGTATTGCATAAGGAGATGAGACAAAAATCAGCAAAGATGGAAGGATTGTGATTTTTCAATATTAAAGAAATATGAGTAATATTTAGATCTTTTCATCACACTTCTAAGGCCAACTAGATATCTTGTTCAATGAAATCCTAACATTTTTGAGAAAAAATAGTAGTAAAACTATCTGGTCCTAGAGATTTGTTAGGAGAAAGTGAAAACATTATCTCTTCTACTTTTTCTTTTGTAACAGGCTAAGCAAAAATTTATTGTCCTCAGCTAACACCGATTGTAGAGTAAATTAAAAAAATCCATCTCATTTTCTCGAAGATTTGATAAAATTCTACTAGTTTCCTTTATACACCTTTCTCATCTTTAATAATCCCCTTTGAACCAGACTTCATTGAGAAAATAGCATTAGATTGGTGTATAATTTTAATTGAGGCATGAAATAAATTTGTATTTTCATCACCCTCTGAGTCATAATTCCCTTAATTTAAGTCTCTAATAAATTTCCTCCCTTGTGAGAATCTCTTCCATCTCCCTCTGCAACTACTTATGTTTCTCAAAGCAAGCAAAATTCATTCCATATCTACTTACACTTTCATTTAAATCATAAAGTTCCTCTTGTATATGATGTTTTCTCTAAAAAAAAGTAGAATGGTTGTGATTCTATTCTTTAATATGTTCTTCCTATTTTGACCAATTAAGCTCACTTCCTTACATTGTTTGTGATCGCGTGCTAGGTTTATCCTTCCAGTTTTTACTATAACACTTCTCCTTACATTTGTTGTGCCTAATATGTCTTTGTCACATTTCACACCCATTCTACTCACTGTCTTAGCCTCTAGGCTTTCTTCCATGAGGAAAACCTTATGGGGATAAAATTGGGAGTAGCTACTCTTGTTTGTTATTTTCACTTGTTCCTATTCTACCATCTTACACAACATTAATAATTTTTATTGTGCTCCCTTACATCCCCTTTTCACACATATATGATTCTCTCATCTTATGTACCTTCTACCATGCCATCGTAATTATACATCAACATATCATCCATCCTCCACTTTATTAGGTAGTTTACATTATGCCTTTCTCTTCCATTTTCAAGACAACTTCCTATGCATACCCTTCTATATCATGCTTTTCCATTTTATTATATATCACTCATATTATCACTTTCCTACGTTACCTGTTACCACCATACTTTTCCTACCTTATATTGTACCATCCACATTCTCTTTCTTCATTCACTTTAGTTGACTTCATCTTATTTACATTTTCTTTCTTAATTTTATTTACATATTCTTTCTTCATTCACTTAGTTGACTTCATTTTATTTCCATTATGCATTTTCTAGCTTTGCTCTTAATCGTTGAACTACCTATGGATAATATTCATCACCATTTTAATTGTTTTTTAATAAATTGATTCCCTTTCATATTCTATCAATTTAACTGGGGTGTGCATTCCACATAATAAAACAACAAGGGCTCTTTTCACAACAAGTACTAGTTATCATGTTAAAAAGGTGGCTCCATCATAGATCTCATTTTTATTCTTATAACTTTGTCACAACCATTTTGATCTTGGTAGCTCCATCATAACCATACTATTTCGATTTAAGTGGCTCCTTCACAACCAAATCTATGTAAAGGCAGCACCTTCACAATCGTACATATTGTCATGTTAGCTCCATTGTAGCATCTTATACGATTTCTAGTTCATATAATCCTCAAATGAACCCTCGCTTTCCATATTTTTTGGCTCAACAAAAAGCAAATAACAATTCTAGATATGTGAAACTTTTCTAACTACAAATATTTATCTATTCACTTGTGTGGATTGTAAATTTGAACTTGATGCTTGCACGAAAAAAATAGATGATAAAACTTTGGCTTTTCAACATCCTTTTATCAAATATTTCAATGTTTTGCTTTTATTTGCTCAATATGTTTGATTAATTGTAATGTATAAGCCCACTAAAGTGAGGATAGAATATAAATTCCAAAAGTGCATACTTACATTATTCTCTCCATGTTTTGCACTAATTTAGTGTCCATCAACCCAAGTCACATAGGTATTATTTTGACTATTTCTAAACCTATAACCACTCAATAGATGTTCCAAACCATCCAATCATGACCCCTTTTACTATCAAGTCTACATATCACTCTATTCTCACTATTGTGTCCTAGACACAAACATGTTTACACTATTGTCTTCTATCAATTTGAATCTCTTTCTCCCACAAGTGGTCACTTAGACCCTAACCTTCACCTTTAAGTTTTCTAATGGTCCATTCCTCTAAATTTACATAACAATCCGTTCCTAATTTGAAAAGTCTCATTCTTCTAAATCTCTTTAAATTCTTTACATGTTTGTTTAGATCTTGAATTCTCTAGCTCTCATACTTTTTTCATGCACTCTTACATTCCCATACTAAGTTTTTCACTTGCAAAATATTATATTGTATGGATTCTATTGTATATTCAAATTCAAGCTCTATCGAAAACCCTTGGCGGACCTTTGACTCTCCATTTATCACTCTTGTCTCTCCATACACGAGCGCTACACACTTTCATAATATAGAAACATTATAAGGCATCTCCAACATCAGCTCGCATCACCCCTACATCTACACCCTTGGATTTACACTCCTAAAATTATGCAATCTACATGAGTGGAAACATGCTCAATAGGGACTTGAGTGTGATGAACTCTTAAATCTAACAACTATATTTTCTTCTCTTAGATTTTTAGTTGTTTCACTTTTGCCAACACAATTCTTCAATTCTACAAGCACCACATAGTAACACTAATTTTGGCGAGCAACATCAAAAATTTATAATGCATCACAATCAAGGGACACTACATGTCTAAAGAGAGGCACAACAAGAGGTCAAAACACCGTCTAGTTACTAGTGTGCTTGGAGAGTCACTAGCATGCCCTTAAGTCAAGAACACACCTTTTATGTACCTATTGTTTAATGCATTTCCCAAATTCTTCATACAAGTGCAAAGCCCATAATGCACTTCCCAAATTCTTCATACGAGTGCAAAACCCATGGCTAATTTTACAATATTTTCCAGCCTCCTATAGCAATCATATCAATCCCAAATGCTGAAATCGAACACACTTCTCCTTCTCTAATACATTAACTTCCCAACGGATGGTTAAAACCCTTTTTAAATGTTTTATTTTACTTAGTGTAGGTTTGAATTAATTACTTCATTGTTATTGACAGATAATCATATAGTCAAGTACAATATAAACATTTTGTAGTTTAAATACAACTCTTTAGAGTAGAGTGGATTGGCTTTATCTGCACCAACATTTGGGGCTTGTTCATCCCAAAACCAATGTACGCCCATTGATATTCCTTGTTACTCTCAACTATTTTGTAAAACTTATACGGACAAAGGAATGAGAGGCATTCAAAAATGATGATAGGTAAAAGCAAAGACCTCAATTTGATTTGAGACCGTCTCGGAGCTCAATGAGGTGTACAATTCTCTATACACATTCAAACTTGACCGTGTTTCCTTCATGGAGCCAACATGCCTTTGCCATCAGGCCCATTCAAATTGTACATGGCTAGATATCAATTGTAATGATTAAACATTAATATACATCCTATGAACATAGCTCCTTTTTGAAATTGTATCCCATTGACAAAGAAAACAAAGAGTTAGCTTCCAAGCTTAGCATGTTACTATACATCTCCTCCTTCAGTCCCCCAACATCTAATTCCAAAAATCCCAAAAGAGAGCAGAATGTTCTTGTAAACCAGAAGTAATAGCTACTACTTCAATATACAGAGCATTCTCATTAGTGTAAGACATCTGGTACTTATGTGCAACTGTACAACATCACCAAGTGTCACTTCTTTATTAGCAGAGATAAAATGTCACTGAATATTTCAAGAGTTCCTTTAGAAGCGTAACTTTATGGTCACCACCTTATCAGCCTGCAAAACAAGTAAAAAAGAAAAGTATCAGTATTCAGAAGCCATTGGCAACCCCTAAATCAAAATGCAGCGCTGCCTGAGAAACATGATACACTAGCACTCAAAAAATTCAGATGTAAGATAGGTTAAGCATATCATTTTTCTAAACCTCCTGCGGCATCATGGGTTAAGCATATCATTTTTCTAAACCTCCTGCGGCAAGATTTCCATGATGCTTACCCACAGTCGATGTAAAATTAATGAACAAGATAAGAATCTTCGCCACAGACCTGAATGAAACATGCATGCATCTGGGCAAATGGAACTTCATTAAAGCCTTTGACCATGCAACAGCTTTTGCATACTATATACTGATGATGTTCTATGGATGCTACCATATGGCTGCAATTCCCCATGGCACAAAATTCCTGTCTGAGATTTCAGACCATCAAAAAATTCCTGATCTTATAGAGCCACCAATGCTTTGGGAACCCATGCTTTATGCAAGCGACAGTCTGACTCTAAACCAGAACAAATTCTCAAAATTGTGAGATAAATGGAAGCAACAAATATTTCATCATGAATTTTCTGTAGAGCATCTAGGACTTTCCTCTATGCAATTTTCCATAGTGGTAACTAGTAAGCATAATGAGCTGCGATATATCTGCATGCTATCCAGCTTTATTTTGGTGGGGTGAAAACATGAAATCTGATTCCTTTCTGGAAGGACTCAGTCTGGACTTCTCAGGATCTGCCAAGTCCCTTTTTGCAAGTGAGCTTTTTATCTTCTCTTTCTCAGCTTTCTTTTTCTCAGCTTCAGCTAGCTTGATATTCTCCTCACGAGCTTTTTTGAACATATTTACAAAATTCAGCAGGGTAGATATTACTGCATACAGAATTGAAGATTTATTAAAAGTAATACATAAAGAATATAAATTTTCAACCATGTTCAGTTTAGTAAACTACCGAACTTTTCAGCCAAATCCCATTGCATATTGATTGCTAAAACCCCAGAGCATTGAAGTTAAAAATAAAATAAAGATTTCAGCTATCCAGTGTATGCAATGTATCATTTTTAGTCTCAATTAATAATAATGGCATTGCCCATTTAATTGGTCCACTCTAGAAAAAAATGGAGATACGCACTGGCCTCTTCCATGACCCATGGCCCATTTAATCGTCAAGCAAGGTCACACAGACACAAGGTGTTTTCATATATTAAAGAGAGTAGACACGTTCAATTCTAGAATACTGTTTTCTCAGTCTATGCTTTGCTTCCTTCAAAAATATTAGCCACCATAACGGACTATCAACTATACAGTTATCTGTTTTAAACAGAAAATCTAAGAAAATGTTTTTCTTAGTGACATTAATTAATATTTAGAAAACCAACAAAATCGTAGATGTTGCAAAAGGGACGTAATAAGCACTTCCACAATTTAAAAAAAGTACCTGCAACAGAAGCTGCAATAAAACTAGTGAGTTGTTACTAAGAAATCAACCATCCAAGATAGAATTGACAGAATTTTACCTGGAACTCAATAATGTGTTAAAGTTAGGTAGCTGCAGGAGATATATGCGTACATGTGATTGCATCCGCATTATATTTGAAATATTTGCTGCTGCATTATCTAATCCTTTATTATGATTAGGCTGCGAAGAGTCCTCATTTATGAAACGATCTTTCAAATGAAGAGCCACGCCTTTTGAAGATCATGAAGAGCCTTCAGCGTTGGTTAATGAAGAGTCAAGACAATGAAAGGTCAAGACAATGAAGGGGTCTTCACTTTGTAACTGCAAGATAATGAAGGGCCAAGGCAAATTAATATATTCTTGAGGAGGAATTCATGTGATAGAGATTGTTATCTTGTTTTTCTGAATATTACTTCAGTTTGAGCCTTGTGCTTGGGCTTATTGTATTTCAGACTTCTTATTCATCAATAAAGTGATTTTATTGTGTGGCTGGATTTTTCTCCCACAAGTTGGAGGGTTTTCTGGATAAATTGTTGTGTCTTAGTGTTCATTATTTTTTCCTGTTGTTCATTCTTCATTTCTGGGATGAAACATTAACAACATTGAACTTCCAAAATGAGAATAGTAACATACAAATGAATAAGGATCTGTTTGTGGTCGTAATGGACCCAACAGATAATAAGTTATGTATGCAATTGGTTTTACATATATTCCAGTGCCTTTTCTGTATTTTTGTCACATCAAGGAAACATAATAGCTACCTTACACTGTTGGACTTGTATTTTAAATATTCAAGTCATAGGGATTATAGTAGGTCAAATGTGTCGAACAAAATCCCTGGGGCAGCAATATGTCCAGATCAGTGATGTCAGATAAGATCTATGCCATTGGGTTCTTCATTGAATTTTCCAGTTGTCAATTACAAGACCATTACAGCTTGTTACTTATATTCTATGTCACAAGGTTCATGTTCGTGTTCAAGTTTGGCAAAGTTGTCTTAGTAACGGATAATGTTATTGCCTTAACTTATATGTTTATCAGTTTTCTCTTTGAATTGTGCTTGGAGTGAGGCTTGTCCAGGTCATATGAATTTTTTATTTTACTTTTAAATATAAGCCTTCTTGAGACAGTACGTATTAATTTAATCAATGTTTCAAATTACCAGTCAGATGAGCAACAAATGTTCAACCTTCCACATTTATGTAGGGCTCCTACACATCTGTCAGAAACGTATGAACAGGAAAAGGGCATGTCATAATCATAAGTGTATTTGAGTCCAGAAAAATTTTAAGTCATTTGTGTAATTTGACATGTAAAATTTAAAAATAAAACTATCATCAGTTGCCCTATACCAAAAGTATCTCCTATGCAAACCCAGAGGAAGCCTTTTGTTTCCAAATTTCTTAAAACGGTTATTCTATGGTTGCAAAGATTTCAGGTCTACTACCTTCTTTGAGATTAAAAAAAGAAGTCAGTTCAAATTTTAATGTCCTTTTGGAAGCCTTCACACGACATCAAATTAATAAACAAAGTTTTCAGATTCTTGGAGCTAGGACTCATTTTTTTTAAGTTCAAAAAATATGCATGGAAGCGATTATCATGAGCTCTCAAGCTAAACACTATAAACAGATAGTCAACCATGCTCTCTAAATTTAGGATTAATCATGTGCTCAGGACCTTATGTGAATGAGGGGCAAGACATAAGCCTAAGTTTTCTGTTTCAAATTTGGAATGTATAAATATCAGTTGTCTAATCATGTAGTATTCTCACTCTCTAAAGTTTTAATGTTTCAAATGAACTGCTATCATAACCATGCATAAGCATGAAGCATCATCTACTGAAATATATACCAGTGTCTCAATATATTCCTTTTTCACACTTTTATAATTACCTTTTATTGCACACTAAATGTTCACTTTTGTGTGCAAATTCTATGAAGAGTCCCAAGGAACATCAGAGGAGAGCCAAGCACAAATATGTCATAGCTATCTTTTCAATAAAAATTCTTGCATCCAATTATGAGCTCCTAGGGGCTGATATCAAAAGAGTGGAATTCCATTGGATATGGCCATTCCTCTGTTCTATGTTTTAAAGTTACCATCTTGGGGCAGATTCATTAGACTAAAATACAAGTAAGAATAACAATTAAGATCTTTTCACCTCACTATAAAGATATTCATTAGACAGGTTTATAACAATCAAGAAAATAAACACATGGAAAACGTATAGAATAACTATATAAAGTAATGTTTTGCTCACTGGAATTCATAATTGTTTGCAAGCAAATATGAAGCAGTCTTTATTACCTTGCTCAAATGGACAGCGTGCAGGATCCTCACCAAAATACTGGGCAAGAGAGTCAGCATTTCGCCCCTGTCATCATAAAATTGTTAAAAAACAAAACTTCATAAACTTAAAGACATGATTGGAAATCCATCCAATGAAAGAAAAGGCTCACCACTTCTGAATATAATGAGGTAAGCGATCTCACATCTGCTTCAGCCGTATGAAGAAAATCTTTCAGAACCTATTACATAATAAGAATTTTATAAATTCATCTTTTTTAAAAGGCTCAATAAAGTATACTGCTAAAAACTAAAAAGCATTCCAGTTTTGAACAGTTGATTAGCATGCAATGATTATAGCAGTGTAATCTTATTCTAGATAAAAAGATCAAACGCGGTTCCAAAAGTCTACCCTAAACAGTCAAAGAAGTCAGATATATTTCTCTGTCCATTGCATAACTACCAATATCTACAAATTACTCTAGGCTTATCCTATTAAGCTAAGTTGCCAATTCTAGTACAGGGTAAGGTATACAGTTTGGGTGGCTGGTGCACCGAAAAAAATCCTTGGGTACGATATGGCTGGGTACACTATATATATACACAACGATACACATAATTTGTCGGTAAACATAATATTTAAAATCCTCATAATTTGCAAAAGAAAAAAGACAAATTTGTAATTCGGAGACATCTCAAATGCCAAACACAATGAAAATTACAATCAATATTCAATATTCTTCATATTGCTCTTCCTCAAGAACATCAAAGACAGCATTTGGTTCAATTTCATTTGAACTACAATGGTATACAATGTCACTTCCACTAGCAATGTCATAGGTAGAAGCTGCCTCATCTGAAGAGAATCTTAGCAAGTTGTACAACAATAATGTCAAGTCAGCCCACTCAAGAGTTAGATCCCAATTCCTCAACAACCCCTAATTGTATCAAGTTCCTAATGTGACAAGAGAACCCAATAACTAGTGAGGGTCTGCGTGTGTTGACCCCAATGGGGTTGAGGGGCACACCAAATTCAGAATTTTTTTTCACTCAATGGAAAAATTAGGTATTTGGCTTATTGTTGTTTATAAAAATATTTGTAAAAAAATTATTTATTGTTTTTTTTCTTTGAGAGGCCCTTGGGCTGCCCTAGGCAAACCTGAGCTGCTCCCATCGCAAGACCAGTACCCAAACCAGTTGCGTACAAGTCTGCAACTCTATCGGGGCGTACCAGAAACATAGCTATGAAGATAAAAAAATAGATTAAAATTAATTCTTCAACTAGAAAATTATCTACAAGTTGTTAAACTTATATAGATCACTAGAGCACCCATATAACACACACAGAGATCTTTCAATTGTATGGATAATCCACAAGAGTAACTCACCAAATGGCAAAATACAAGTCAATAATCTTGATTACACAAAAACCTATGAACAGCCTCACAAGTCAGTAATGTGAAACTTAATGAACCTATGATAGGAAGACCATTAACCAACAATATCTAGGACTATGCCCCTTAAGTTTTATCACAGATTAGGCATTATTAATTTGGAAACCCAAGCAACTCAAATGTTGATCAACAAAGAAGATTCCATAGTCAAAAACAAATTCAAGAATTTCAACCCTACAGTAAATAATGTCAAATAAAATGTGAACAATTAATGAACACATTGATCGAGATCCTACGACCTTGCTGATGACACTGTCAACCATGCTAAGATCAACAATATAGTTCTCTCAACTTATCTTCCCTGAGATTCGACTTTTTAAATCAATGTAATTTATTTGTGAGATTGGGTTGTCCCCAATTACATTTAGACAATTTTCTGATTTGGAAAACCAAATTTAAAAAATTGCAAACTGAACTGAAATTTTTTTTTGATCGGTAAAAGGCTGAGGCCATATATTTTATTAATTATAAAAACAGATACATAAATCTCCATTCAATGCGGGCACTGGTAGGAAAGAATGGAGAAGAAAACCTCCAGTCTAGCCCGGGACCAAAGTCCAGATTATAACTGAACTGAAAATATTAAATAAGGGTTGATCGAAGTAAAAAATGGCTGGGAATGTCACCCCAAACCCTCAAACTGTTGGATTTTATCATTAATGCTCAAACCTCATCCAGTACAGTCAATATAAAATAAAAAAGGCGAATTATGTCAACATGTAGAGCAACCACCAATAAGGAAATAACAATATACTAATATAGGAATCCCAATTCTATTTTATTCATTCACAGAAAACTGGACACAGTACAATAACTGATAGGCTGAGCAGGAAATGTGATTTTCAGAATTACATATAGAAAAATGTCAGCTTACTGGGAAGTCGGCTGCATAGCAAACTTGGAAACAACTTTTGATAGGTGACAGCTCCTGTGATCCATCCACAAAACCCTCAGCATGGTTCGGAACAGATGTGTTCTCCTACTTATCTTCAAAGGCTCCTCCAAATGATTGTTCTAGGGTTGTGTTGTTGCTTGTAGCTAGTTCTTCTCACCTCAATGGCATTGACCTTAGTGAAACCAGCAAGATATGTAAATGAACTCTGAACTTTAGCGATGAGAACAATAACCCTTCTGAAGTTGCCACCTCAATTTAACATATGACAGAAATAAACAATGATGGATCAGCAACAGAACTGAACTCTGGAAATTCAAAGATGTTGAAGATTTGCCTCAAAATACCAATCGCTTCAGATCTCGGAACTTGTATAAAATTGTGCAAATCACTCCAATGCAACCCCTGCATGGAGATGCCCTAGAAGGAGACGTGGACTTTCATCCCAAATCCGCATATGGAAATCCAAAAGGTCAAGAACTCCAACCGGCCTTTTGACCTCAGTTGTGAAATTGAATACAAAGCTCCAAGGTGAAAATGCCAAAATGAAATCTTGATGGCAAATGAGGCTAGGCGCCCTTTTTAGATACTTTCCCAATTTGGGTCTTTGATTAAATTTTCCTCCAACTAGCATCTAAAAATTTTTTTTTATTTTTTTTACTTTATTTTTAGTATTTAAAAATACTTGTTATTTTCACATGTATCTAAAAACACTTTTTAATTTAATAAAACTATTTAAGTTTCCCCTTAAATTAAAAATTACTGAGCCCAACTTAAAACAATATTAAAATTTATTTCCCTTGCTTTCCCTTTAGCCTATGGGAAATGGAAATAGGCTAGACATGTTCTTCGTGGCATTATTTCCGAAAAGGGACATGACAGTGATACATTAATAACGCTCATCCATGGACATTTGTAGTTAGTAATTGCATAATTCCTAGGCTCGATGTGGTGCCACTCTCCCTATTTAGAAAATCATCATAGTTTATGTTGCCACTAAACTTCAAGCCACATTTTGAATGATCAATCAGTCCCACTTCATTGACAAACACCAAAAATTCCCCAAGTTGCTTCCCCTGTTATATTAGTTATTGTTTGATTTATTTGTTTCATTAAATCATCTTGTCCCTCATTCTAACATTTGTGCATGTCCCAAATCTCTAAATCATAGCAGCAAAAATCCCTCTTGGGATTGACTGGGCAAACTAAAAGATACAGATTTTTTCCAAATAATCAGGAAATTAAACAAAATTGTAAAATTCATTAAAAATGGTAAAAACAGTTTGTTTTTTTATTTCATGCCAAACAGGGATATTTTTGCAGATTAAATCTGGATTTAATTGCAATTCTACAGTTAAAATTGTGATTATTTGGTACCTTGGGGTTCTTGCCCAAGTATGACAAAAAGAACAGCAATCCAATTCCAATCACATTGGCAAACATGCCAAGTGCGTAATACAAAAATCACAAAATCTTTTGCAGAGTTTTTCTACATCGTTCTAGATGATGGTTTAGTACAATTCTAAGTTACAAGAATTATTTGGTTTACTCTATGATGGACTCATCTCCTATTTGAAAAGGGCAGAGTACTATATCTTAATTTTAATACATTTTCTCTTTAGTGAAAACTCTACTTATTTTTCTCTTACACTCATTCAGTAGTTAATGTATTTATTCCAACATTTAATGTGATGCCTTAACTTTACCTTTTAAGTTATAGCAGATCACATACGTAGGTTGGTCGGTAGCCTTGCACAGTACATAAATGCAGGAAACCAATCAAAATTAGCAGTTTGACTACATATAGCCATTGTAAAGATGCATAAAACAGAAGTTACACTACCCTCTAATCAGTCTACGAAATTTACATGTTTCCAAATCAAGCCAGATTCTAGGGATTGACTATATACAAATTATGTATAAACATAAAAGAAGACTAAAAGAGAAAGAGCCTAAAAGTCATTAACTTTAATTATCCTAAAAGGAACATGTTTCCTCTTTGTCTAGGTGTATGTGTTGTATTGTGTTGTAAATACACACACCCCATTGCAAATGGGGACCACCTCTTTTAGCTTAGTAGTTCGGTCGTTCTACTTGGGTGTAGTTGGTTTGGTAGTAGTGTTGGTCTCTAAGTTTGAGTTTTGTCTTAAAAGGTATGATCAAGTCACTTGCCCAGGTCCAAGATCCTTGAGAGAATTGTCAAAGTTGGGAATTGACAATGAAATTATATAGAATTTCGCAAAAATATAAATGTTGCAAAATGTTGTCAAAATGTTGCAAAATAATGCCAAAGTGTTGCCAAGACTATGTCGAAAGTAATACATGATTTTCATTGAAGATATGGTGGATCTTTGTGTGTTGTTTCAACATTTTACATGGTTTATACTTCTCGAAGTTTTAGTTGAAGTTAATTGTTTTTAAATGGAGAAATGTGAAGATATGTGATGAATTTCTTGGTTCGTGCCATTTGTAGTTTGTTGATTGCAAATTGCAGAGTATGGTTAGTCTGAAACTCATTTTGGGCATAGTTCGATTGTGGTTGTTCATTTGGATTGTGCCAGCATTGGGTATTTGGATGGATATTTACAATATGAAAATATTTCGCTACCTTAGAAGATTGCACTCTTTCTATGGTGGATTTCTCTGGCTAAGTAGAAAGTAGTTCCATAAGGAATTATTTATCCAAACATTATCCATTTTTATCATTGTCTTTAGGTGTTAGAAATAGAATAGATTCCCCAACCCTTTCCCTTTTATCTTTTATTTGAAGTTCGAATCAGCTTAGTATTCAAGTTCCAGCTTCTTTGAGGAAAAATATTTGATAAAATCCAGAAACAATTGCATAAGTCCCCTCGTATTAGCAGCAATATCACATCATTTCACTGAGTTTATCCACTATAAAGTTGCATGTTCGCATTGTAAACCTTGGGGTTGTCCTATTTGATCACATTGTTTAGCATTTGAGGTTTCCTTGTTCAAGAGAGGATAGAATACTTGGTGTTTTGTTCTGTGTTGGCGAGTGTCACAAAACACGCATCAACACGCTGCAGCAGGTCATTGTAATGAACTGATTAGATCTGCCATAGGATTGCATACAAAGAGTCCTCAAAATTTCATTCGTAAACAAAAATGTCTCCTAGCCTCCATGCCCATGAACCATTTGCTTAAAAATGCCACAAGGAGAGTAAAAGATTCTATCATCCTTATCATTATTAAGATGCCTTCTTGTCCTCAATGGAATGTAATTTAGATGCAATCGAAATCTAAGGAACAACTCTCTAGATGAAGGTCTAGATTTGTGTAATGTCCTCAATTTAAGAAAATTTGATTTGTGATCAGTTAGCCTGATTTTCGAGTTCTCCCGAAGGCAAATTGGTAAGGGAGAACTCCAAAGTTCTTGGAGAGCACAGGAACAGCCTTGCAAAGTTGTTCACAATTGTTAATTCAGTTGGTCTTGGTGACCCTTGTGTTACTTTCGCAATTGATTTCCAGCCTTTTGGGAGCTCTCCAAACTTCTTGGAGGATTATGCTATTTTTAGTAAGTCACCTTGTTGCTTCAGTCCAATGATTTAATGACTTCAAGATCATTTTGGTGTGATCAAATTGCATATTTGTGTCATTTAGATACTTTTCACAACTTGAAGGAATTATTGAGTTATTAAATAATTATTCACTTAAGTTGTCTAATGTTGAAAATATTAAAAGACAAATTAGTGTAATAATTGGTTAAAAAGGTGTTAAGTTGTGTTTCAATTTGGACGCCTATGCTACAGGGTCTTTTGCAAATTAGAAATATTACTTATTTTGCAAGAAAGACCTTTATGGGGGAAAAAGGGATAACTATGTCAAGTCCCCTGTTTGAAACCCTAATTGTAGCATTCCCATTATGACAATCAAGTCCTTCAATTTTGTGAAGCCTCTGGGAAAGACAAAATTGCTAAGGTATGGAAAGAGCTAGAGACAAATATTTAACAGTAAAAAGATAGCAAACATAATTTAAGCACCAACCAAGAGATAATTATGAAGGTAAGAAAATGCTTGGAAGGTGATCATCGTACTAAGCTAGCCAAGCTGAAGACTTCCTGCAAATGATATCTATCATCCACAAACAATAATCGCACCCAGTATTCATCTATAGTCTCTGAAATATTAAGGCATTGAATCAAATATTTGATAGATGTCTATATAATCACCTTGGTCAAGAAGAAGATTATCAATCAGGAATAAGCTTCTGATAAGGAACAGCAGAAGCATCTGTTGCTCTGTTATTATAAAAAACCATAAGTGAACCCTCACTAGGAAATGTTACAACTCTAAAATTTATAGCCCTGAAGCTAATCAAATTAAATATAAATAACCGTGGAACCCTGGAGCGAATATTTTTGAATAATATTTGGAGTTCTATTGTCAATTGCCGCAGCGCTGAAAACTATATTTGTCAAGTTGTAAGATTCATTAATATTTGGCGATTGAAGGCTTACATTATAAAGCAAAGACTATAGTACTATTAGATGCAAAATATAACAGTGTGTGGAAGATTAATAAATTATTTGAGATTCCTAAGTTCCCTTGTAGAACATTCTTGGTGTTTTTGGGTGGTGGGAATCCCCTGTCGAAGGACGAAATCTTTAGTTGCAAACTCAGTGATTCAATAAATTCCTTCAGCAACATTGTCTTACAAATACATTGTCTTAATAAACGTTATTAGAGATGAAAGCATGAATAAGGATCTACGTTATTCCATATCCACTAACTTCCATGGAACAATCAGAGGGAAGATTTAATCAAGACTATCGCTATTTCTAAGAGGGAGAACTAAGTTCGATCAGGACAAATTAATAATTGATTATGTTGTTAGTAATTAAAGAAGAGGTGTGATTTGACTTTGGGCTGCAACCTCTTCATTCGGACCTCTTCTAGACTTATTTAAGGGAAATCCACCACCTCTCCAAAACAGCATCAAATAAGAGATTATAAATTATATCTGGCATTCACCGTAAAGAAATTAGAAAAGAAGGATTTGCAAGTCCCAACATCTAAATTGGGTGTCAAACTTCCTAGGCTGGCAGATTACTGCAGCCACTGTTGAACATCATATTGATATGATAATCTTGATTATAAATTAGATATTTATCTTCAATTATGATTAGTCTGCAGTATACCAGAGTTAAGGCAAATATGGAACCCATAACATAAATACTATAATTATTATAATTATTCTTATCATATAGTTGATTACATAATTATTCATAATCCATTTAAGTTAGTATATCCATAGCCTATTCCTTGATCTCTCGCTATAACCCCTTTCGAGGATAGGTTGGTTGTAGGAAATGGCTGGGGTAATTCCTCACAAGGTGGGTGAATCCTGAGATAGGGTAAGGGCATGTATTTATGAAGCCTTGAGGGAGTAGTCCCAAGATGGTTATGAATATGTGTTCTGGAAAACTTTAGGAATCCTACTTGTAGATTGGTTTCTGAACGCCCTATGACAAGCATTCCCATCCTTAGGGTTGATATGTCTAGGAGAGAAGGAATTGGGCTTAAGTATCTTAGCTGTCAAATGTATTATGAACCATTGATTGTTTCTTAATTCAATTTGATTTAGATGTATAGTGATGTATGTTAAACATTGGAAATTAACAGCCTTCTAGTAGGTGACATTACAATTGGTATCAGAGCATAATCTTGCCATCCTGCGGGACAAACCTGGCATAATTGCCATCTAAATAGGGTTAACCATTCAGCCTTTTTCTTCAATAAGTTGAGAATATAATCAAGTAGGCAGACATTATGTTTCTACATGTATGTGCCTTAAATATGCTTACTCTAAGTGTTTTATATACATACTCTTCATGTGAATACCTTGTGTTTGTTTCATGCATGTTTACTCCATGAGAACATTCCTCATGTATACTTGTGTATTGCTTCATGTATGAATTTATTGCTTGCTTCATGCCTTACATGTTTGGTGTGTAATTAAGTGTATTGCCTCATGCTTAAAGTGTCTGGCGTGTATTTATTGCTTTATGCCTGACATGTATACTTTATGCCTTGCATGCATTTATATGGCTTCATGCCCGATGAGTATTTATAATTCAAGTCTCATATGTATTCACGTTACTACTTGATGCCCTATGTGGATGCCTTATGCTTCACAGATTTCTCATACCTTACATATATTTATGCTTTGTGTGTATCTATCTATATTGCTGCTTCATGCTTCCTACTTTTTGACTGCATGCATGCTTCATGCCTTAAGTGTATTTGTGTGTATCCTTCATGCGCTACATGTATGCTTCATAGCATAAGTAAATCCATATATATGCACCATGTCTATTTATACCTCCTAACTCCAGTAAATTCATGTATATGTTCCATGCTCTATGTGTCATGTGTATTCACATATATGTTTCTTAAGTGAATTCATATGTATGCTCCATGCTTTATGTTTTGTGTATTACGGTATATGCTTCTTGATTTAAGTGAATTCATATGCTCCATATATGCTTCTTGACCTAAGGGAATTCATATGTATGCTCCATGCTTTATGTGCTATGTGTATTCACATATATGCTTCTTCACTTAAAGGAATTCATATGTATGTTCCATGCTTTATGTGCTACTTGTATTCACATATATGCTTCCTGACTTTAGCAAATTCATCTGTATGATTCATGCTTTATGAACTTCATGACCTAAATAAATTCATGTGTATGCTTCATGCCTTATGTGCTATGTATACTCAAGTGTATGCTTTGTAACTTACGTGAATTCATGTGTTACATATAGTCACGTGTACAATTCATGCTTTACGGGTATCCCAATGTGCGATCACTGCCTTATGTGTATTTAGAATTCATGCCTTGCGTATATCCATGCCTTACAAATGTTTGTATGTGTGACCCATGCCTTACGTAGGTACACTTCATGCTTCATGTGTTTTTGTCATAAGCCATATCTGATTCATGTACAATATAAATATATTTTAAGTTTTTAACATATATATAATTTGCTCCAAATATAAATTTTGATATTTTAATATTTCAATATTTTGAAGTAATTTTTCAATTCCAAAATTGTAATGACTAATAATAATTAATTATTAATTCATAATATTAATAATATAATATTGATAAGGATGTAATAATCAATAATAATATATCTTATTTAATACTAATATCAATTCCTAATATTAGTATTATAATTAATATTAATATAAATTCCTGATATTATATATAATGATTAATTCCTTGTAGTATGCTGCCAATCAATAATATCTAAAGCAGCAATCATGAAAAAAAAAAGAAACGCCAGCAATCAATTCAGAGGTGGTCAATTCTGAAAAGGGAGTAATATGACAAGTTGGCAAAATGCCACATTACATGTTAATGAGACAAAAATTAATATATTAAAAAATAAAAAGAAACCATGTCTTTAAGTTATGAAGTTGTTCCTCCAAGTATAAAGTATAAGAAAGGGGCACCGATTGATTATAAATGAGTTGTATTTGATTAAGAAGAAAATAATGTATCGTTAACTAATATAAATTGTATTTATTATCCCAGAGCTGCGAACGATTTGAAGAAGGTTGTGTTTGTTCCAAAGGGTTGTCTCTTCTCACAGAGACATGATGTTGTATAAAAAGATGGGAATCTTATCTTAAAAAAAAACCCGATAGGAGTTAGGGAGAAAGGAGAATCATAGTATTGAACATATTCAATACTGATCACAAGAAGAAATCAGAAGGGAGATTGAGATTAATTAAATCTGGCATTCCTGAAGGGAATATATATATATATATATATAGGAAGACATTAATTATATTCGGTACTCTTTAGAGATATTGCTGGCAAGCATGTATACTGAATTACAGAGCATTATATCTGAATTCTATTAGGGGCAAGGGACACATACATGGTCTTATATATATGTATATAGCGTTATGTTTGTTAATAATAGTGAGATCAGAAATATATATATATATATACAAAATCAGAATTATATATCTGTTATGTTTTATATATGTCTATATATATTCATAATACATGAGCTATTAATATATACATAGTCTAGTCCTTAATCACTTGCTATAGCCCCTCAAGAGGATAGGCTGGTGTTGTGTAGGGAGCGGCGGAGTAAATCCATAGAAGGTAGGTGAATCCCAAGACGGGATAGGGACGGGGTCCCAAAGCCTTGAGGGAGCCTATTGTAGATTGGTGTCAAGCGCCCTATGACAAGAAAATTTACAATCTCTTTAGGGTTGAGTTTAGGAGAGAAGTAAGGAATTGGGGCTTAAGTATGTTAATTGTCAAATGTATTATGAGTCATTAATCTGCTTTAAATGCATAATAATGTATGTTAATCATTGAGAATTGACAAGCTTCTTAGTAGGAAGCAGAGTAACGAGAATCGCGCATGAATCGCGTGAATCGCGATTCGATTCACTGCTGCCGATTTTTTATGAATCGGTGAATCGGATCGGCGATTCACAGGCATGAATCGCATGAATCGCCAATTCATGAAAAAATCGCATGAATCGGCCCTCATGAATCGGCATGAATCGGCTGTCAAGTCAAGAAAATTTAAAAAACATTGATTTTTTTTATCTTTTTTTGTCTTTCATCGTACATTTTTGTGTCTTTCAGCTGCCCCTTGACCCCGTCTTGGGGCTTTGCCCCCAAACCCCCATTTAATTATTTGGGGTGGAAACTGCGCCGATAAAAGTGGGGAAAAATTAACCTTCGAGTCTTATTAGGCTCCATATAGAAGATGATGATGATGAAGAAGAAGAATATCAATAAA
>MU228286.1:2000157-2028796 GCA_018584345.1 Thuja plicata | reverse complement strand
GACATCATTGCTCCAGTTGTTCGTGATTCATCTGAACAAAGTTGCATATGAACATGCAAGGTACTACAAGCTGCTGAAAAAAGGTAGCTATTTTGTTGAGCCAGTAAATGGTTTCATCTAAAAAGTTCAAAAGTCGGCTAGTTTTAAATAGGTAGATTTTTCTTTGTTTTCAATAAGTGCGCTTGCACAATTTTGTGTTTTGTTTTTTA
Organism: Thuja plicata; assembly: GCA_018584345.1. NCBI lineage: Eukaryota > Viridiplantae > Streptophyta > Pinopsida > Cupressales > Cupressaceae > Thuja > Thuja plicata. Next base: position 2,028,587 of record MU228286.1, on the reverse strand, counting down.
TTAGGTTCTTTGCATCGGTCGCGTCATCCTTTTTGTTTTGTGTTTTTGATGCTTGACTATGTAGCCCAATGGATACTAAGGCACTTGGAGTTTCTGGATTCTACATTCCTCGTTGTTTCTAAAAACAAACGAGCTACGTTCCCCAGTCAGAACCAGTTGTTGTCCTCAATTTTGTATTCACAAAATTGGGGCAACCCTACGGAAAATTTTGTGGGTTAAATTCTTCAAGGTGATCCTTTGTTTGGTTTTTCTTGGTCTTGTGTTGGGTTTTTAAATCTTGATTTTCCCTCGAGTCGATAGCCTTTGAAATTCCGCTCGTTTCGAGCTAACTTAGACATCAAACGTAGTATAACTCAAGTTATGATGTAAAAGGTGGGGTTTTTCAGGCTAACTGCATATTCTTTGAAAATCATTAAAAGGTGGGGTTTCAAAATCAATTGCACGAGTTTGAATTATATTTTATATATTGAATGGATTTTGTAGTCCATTTTCAAATTTCAACTCATTGCGAATTGATTTGACTATAGTTTTTAATGTTTTTATGATGAGGTTCCTAATACAATGTGGCCCCTCTTCATAGTTAGTCTTTAAATTCAGTCACATCCAAGATATCAACATAAAATTAGACCAAACATCTCTTAAATTCTCTAAAAGATTCAGCCTCTATGCAATTTCAAGAAATCTATCTCACCAATTGTCATAAGTTCTTGAAAACCCAAAAGATATAAATTTGAGGCATGCTATCATGCAAAAATTGGTTTTTGTAAAATCAATTGGTGCCAGTATGAGATGGCCTTGATCCTTTTCTTTCAGAAATGAGCGAAAACTAGTCTACAGCTTTTCCACGTTTCTACTATCAAATCATAATTCACATTCAAAACAAGGGAGAAGACATACGATAATGTCAAAGTAGCGCAGCGGAAGGTGGATAATGGATGGGTCTTTATGATCATTAAATCATTGCTTAAGGACAAGCAATTTTGGAGAGGGAAGGATTGTCATGTCCCCCATTTGAAACCCTAATTGTGGCATTCCCATTATGACAATCAAGTCCTTCAATTTTGTGAAGTGTCTAGGAGAGAGAAAATTGCAAAGGTATGGAAATAGCTAGAGACAAATATTTAACAGTTAAAAGATATCAAACATAAGTTAAGCACCGATCAAGAGATGATTATGAAGGTAAGCAAATGTTTGGAAGGTGGTCACCGTACTAAGTTGGCCAAGCTGAAGACTTCCTGCAAATGATATCTATCATCCACGAGCCATAATCGCACCCAGTATTCATCTATGGTCTGTGAAATATTAAGGCATCAAACTATTCAAGTATTTAATAGATGTTTATATAGTCGCCATGGTCAAGAAGAAGAATATCAATCAGGAATAAGCTTCTCATAAGGAACAGCAGAAACATCTGTACCTCTGTTATTATACAAATCGATAGGTGAACCCTAACTAGGGAATGTTACAACTCTAAAATTTATAGTCCTGAAGCTAGTAGAATTGAATATAAATAACCATGGAAGTTCAACCATAGTTGAAAATCTCGGGCTCAGCAATAACTCGGCCAGCCCAAAAATTTTGAAAAACTCAGACTCGCCAAAAAACTCGGCGATAAATCGGCACTTTTATCGAACATTTAAAAATATATAATTTCTTAAAATATTCTTAAAAACACACACATATACACCAAATTTGCAGAGCATTTACAGATTTGAGTCATCTGAATAAAATTGAGTTCAATAGTAATAATACATATCGAAGTCAAACTCCATGAAACTACAACTTCTGAATACATATTAAGTTCAAGTTTCTGTATCAATGAAAACTAGGAGAAATCATAAATTACGACTAAAAATTAATCTATATTCGTAAATTTACGAATATATATTAATAAAGATTTATTAATCAGATATCTATATTCATAATTGTAGTAAAGCTTAGAAATTACATAATCGCAATAAATCTTTATTAATATATAATCGTAAATTAATAATATATAATTTATTATGAACATATATAAGATTAGGAAATATATATTCGTAAAGATTTATTAATCAGAAATATGGCCATAAAGAAATTAAGAAGCTTAGGAATATTCGTCAGATTTCTGGCTATAGTATTTACGACTATGAAATTTACGAATATATATTAATAAAGTTTTATTAATCAAAAATCTGGCCATAAAGAAATCTATATCCTTGCAGGGACATTTGTAATTTGTTATTTCTGGTCTGAGTCGTCGTCGCTTTCGCAGCCCTAACTTTCGCAATCCTCTCTTTCTGTCGCGATTTTTTAATAAATCCGAAACCCTGACATCGCTTGCAAACTTTATATATTTTACGTTTGACTTTATCAGCGATTTTTTCAAAATAAATCGCGCAATACCACAATTTTATTCTAAAAATATCGCCACGTTTTTTACATAAACTCCTTGCAGAGTTTTTCGTCGATTATATCGTCCAGGGTTTTTGCGTGCGATATATCGCGAGTCTAGCGATATATCTGCGCTTCTTTCAACCATGCATGGAACCCTGGAGTGAATATTTTTGAAAAATATTTGGAGTTCTATTGTCAATCACCTCAGCGCTGAAAACTATATTTGTGTGTTATAATATTCATTAATATTTGGCAACTGAAGGTTACCTTATAAAGCAAAGACTATAGTAATATTAGATGCAGAATCTATCATTGCATGGAAGATTAATAAATTATTTAAAATACCTAAGTTCCCTACTTAAGACCTACGACAATGGAAGACTCATATCTGCCGTTATTCTAATGTTCAACGCATAATATTTTGGGGCTATTGTGAGTGCTGGGTGCACATCCCAGGAGACTCTTCTTGGTGTTTCTGGCTGCTGCGACTCCCCTGTTGAAGGATGAAATCTTTAGTTGCAAACTTGGCAATTCAATAATTTCCTTCAGCGACATTGTCTTACTAATACAGCCGCATTATAACTAGTATAGAACTCAAGGGAGATAGAAATAGAATAATTAATCACAAAAGTTAGTAGAGATGAAAGCATGAATAAGGATCTACGTTATTCCGTATCCACTAACTTCCATGTAACAATCAGAGAGAAGATTTAATCAAGACTATCACTATTTCTAAGAGGGAGAACTAAGTTCGATCAGGACAAATTAATAATTGATTTTGTTAGTAATTAAAGAAGAGGTACGATTAGACTTTGGGTTGCAACCTCTTCATTCGGGCCTCTTCTAGACTTATTTAAGGGAAATCCATCACCTCTCCAAAACAGCATCAAATAAGAGATTATAAATTATATCTGGCATTAACCATAAAGAAATTAGAAAAAAAGAAGGATTCGCAAGTCCCAACACCTAAATTGGGTGTCGAAAATCTTAGGCTGGCAGATTACTGCAGCCACTGTTGAACATCAGATTGGTATAATAATCTTGATTATAAATTAGAAATTTGTCTTCAATTATGATTAGTCTGCAGCCTACTAGAGTTGAGGTAAATATGGAACCCATAACATAAATATTTTAATTATTTTCATCATATACATATTATTGCAAAAGTAACAAGATTTACATTAGTAATTCTAGTTTATATAGTTGATTACATAATCAGTCATAATTCATTGAAGTTAGTATATCCATAGCCTATTCCTTAGTCTCTCGTTATAGCCACTTTCGAGGATAGGTTGGTTGTAGGGAACAGCTGGAGTGGTTCCTCACAAGGTGGGTGAATCCCAAGATAAGGTAAGGGCATGTATTTCTGAAACCTTGAGGGAGTAGTCCTGAGAAAAGTATGAATATGTGTTAGAAAATTATGAATATGTGTTCCGGAAACCTTGAGGGAGCTTACTTGTAGATTGGTTTCCGAGTGCCCTATGACAAGCATTCGCTGTCCTTGTTAGGGTTGACATGTTTAGGAGAGAAGGAATTGGGCTTAAGTATCTTAGCTGTCAAATGTATTATGAATCATTCATTGTTTCTTAGTTCAATTTGTTTTAGATGTATAGTGATGAATGTTAAACATTGGAAATTGGCAGCCTTCTAGCAGGGGACATTACAATTGGTATCAAAGCATAATCCTGCCATCCTACGGGACAAACCTAGCATAATTGCCATCTAAATAAGGTTAACTATTCAGCCCTTTTCTTAAATAAGTTGAGAATATAATCAACTAGGCCAACATTATGTTTCTACATGTATGTTCCTTAAATATGCTTACTCTAAGTGTGTTTTATATACATACTCTTCATGTGAATACCTTGTGTTTGTTTCATGCATGTTACTCCATGAGAACATTCTTCATGTATACTTGTGTATTGCTTCATGTGTGTATTCCTCACATTCTTGAATGCTTTCAAATACCTAACAAATGTGCCTTCCATGCAAGATGATGATCCAAACATATTTGTGAGCGTACATATTTTATCATTTTGTGGGTCATCAAAGCATTGTTGCCAATGTGGACAAGTATTCATTCACAACCCTGAGAAAATTGTTCGGTTCTAGCCACAACCAAACCATGGGAAGCGCCACTAAAGCCTATTGTCTCAAATTCTCCAAGTAGCTCTTCTAATTTCACTAAAAGTTGTTTGATTCAGAATAAGTTTATTCTAAATGGATGAGGTCTGGATTCTTATCAATAGTTACCTGTCTAGAATCAAGATCCCTCACATTCCCAGAAATGACAATCATGAGGACAACCTTTATGATTTGTGTTGATCCCCGACAATACTTCCAATCGGCCACTTCCATGGGCTCCATATCATTGATAGTCTCTTGGTTCTGAACTTAATCAACAGTTCAATATGATATCTTTTTACCCTGAACTCTCCTAGTATATCTAAAATCTATTTCTTAGTACTATTTACAATATTTATTTGGGTTTCAGTGTTTCTAGAATTCAATTCTACTAGATTGGGGAGCTTCAGTAACAATTTTTGAGACTCTTCAGTTTTTTCATTAAAGACTGACTTAGAAGCTTTATAGAAGTGAATTTGAAATCTTCGGTAATTCTGGAATTTGGTTGAGGAGTCTACAAGTTTTCTATTGCTGAAGTGGACAGCTTTAGTTGCTAATTTTAAAGTTGTCCTTTCTAATTCAAACTAGCCGAGGAGCTCTTTCAGTTGTGAATGTAAAATATCATCAAAAGCCCAAGACTGCCTCACTCCCTTTTTTATGTTGTCCATCCCACTCTAGGTCTCCCGTTCTTAGGGAGCTTTTGGATCAATATAAAGATATTATGGTTTTCCAAGATTGCATCTATAAAAATTTCTGAGATCAAACCCTGGTCTTGATTGTTAGTAAAATAGAAGGACCAATCTATTTCTGGAACCCTTATTTCTTCATGTTCATCCTCCAATTGGACTCCTTCCTCCTCTTCTTCTAAAGCAGCTAATTAATTATTGGAGTTTGGGGGGGGAGATTCTTTTGTAACCAAACCTGTTTAACTGGGTTAAAAAATTTCACCATTTCTGAGCACTCTCTAATGACATGCACATTAGAGTGACATAATCTGTGATTTAAAGGAATATTATGATAGTCAGTGTCCACTTCTTTACTTTGTCTCTAGTTAAGGATTAGAAATTGTGGGAGAAGTTAATCAGATAAATTCTAGTATAGATTCTTGCATGTACAAAAAACCCAGTTTGTTTGTTTGTTTCTGAGATGTAATCCCCCGGACTGTTTCCACTTTCCTGCCTTTATGCCTCTAGTTTCTACACCTAATATCTCCTACATTGCCTTATTGCCACACCTCTTAAAATCACCATCCATATTTAATAAATGTTCTTTGTTGCAAGCTAGAAGATTATTATCCATGATTTAATTATATCTGCCATGATTTAATTATTTTTTTCTTGCTGGTCCTCTAGTTCTTAGTGATAACTGATAACCATTGCTATACTAAAATGTCTTTTCTAACTTCTATGTATAGGGACCTTGGATATGGAACCAATCTGCACCTGGTTTGGGATTCAATTCAGTTCAGCCAAGAAATCATCCAGCAGGTGGTTTTTCATCTGTAGCTCCATCCTGAACAAACCTAAGCAAACTCACATTGAATCCATAGGAATACCAGATAACCAACATCAATTACAACAATTTTTCAAACAAAAAGATTAATAATATTTCACATTTGATTTTGACAATGATGGATAAAAACAAATCCCTAGCCCTAACAGTGATTTCTAAAGCATTTGAAAGATTAAAAGCTAGATTTACCCGATTGTGAATGCAAAACATTTATTCTTACTTATCACCCCACAAATAAAGTTGAAAATTGTCTGGTGAAGATTTCAAAGAGATTGGTTTACTATTCCTTCACATGTGCAAGAATCTATTTGCTGCCAAGTAGATCATAGTGGAAGAAGTCTGCAAATACAAATGAACTCTCTTGTTTTGTTTTCATTCTTTTATGAAGCTTTGATGCCTTGTCTAGGAAAGTCACAGAAATGGGTTGTCACTTGATTGTATTAGCTTGAATACTTGACACCACACTTATTGCAAATCCAAACATAATCCCCAACACTTGGAACCAACTGTACCATTTCAATATACTTCCAAAGGGGAGAATTTTGACATGTTTTGAATTGGGGTCAGCCCACACAACTAATATTCATCCAGTGGGTGGTTTTTCATCTGTGGCTCTATTCTGAATAAACCTTTGCAAACTCACATTGAATCCATAGGAATCCCAGGGACTCAACATCAATTAGAACAATTTTTCAAGCAAAAAGATTAATAATATTTCAAATTTGATTTTGACTATAATGGATAAAAACAAATCCCTAGCCCTAAAAGTGATTTCTAAAGGCATTTGAAAGACTAAAAAGCTATTTTCACCTGATTGTGAATGTCAAACATTTATTCTTGCTTACCACCACATGAATAAAGTTGAACATTGACAGGTGAAGGTTCCAAAATGCCAAATTGCTTGATTTACTATTCCTTCATATGTGCAAGAGTCTATTTTCTGCCAAGGAGATCATAGAGGAAGAATTCTGCAAATTAGGTACGTTTTTGTTTTTGAACAAATTAACTCTCTTGTTTTGTTTTCATTCTTTTATAAAGCTTTGATGCCTTGTCTAGGAATGTCACACACATGGGTTTTCACTTGATTGTATTAGCTTGAATACTTGACACCACACTTATTGCAAATCCAAACATAAACCCCAACACTTGGAACCAACTGTACTATTCCAACATACTTCTAAATGGGAGAATTTTGGTATGTTTTAGAGTGGGGTCAACCCACAAAACTAAAATTGGTTACTATTGCCCCATGGCAACAAGTTTGATAAACATATTCAAAACAAAAGAGAATTGCTGAGATAAAATCAGTGAAGGAATCCCAAAATTAATAATGATATGACACAGTGAGTACAGCTTGAAGTTGATCTTTTTGATTGTGTACCTTACGAAATCCTGTTGACACAGCTCCATCATTCTCTGAAATAGTTAGTTCTTGCTCAACTTTTTCAAGGCCCTTGCTCACAGCTTGCATCTCTTCTGCCAAGGTCTTCAGTTGAATCTGTCATATATCACATTATTTTAATAAATTAAAAATATTGTAAATTAACGTAAACATGACAATAATTCTCATAATTTATTATGTGGCACAAAGAATTCAATTGACAGTACCTTTGAGGCAGCTTCAATGCGAACAAGATCCTTATCAAAATCTAGCAGCTCTGCCATCTTTTCAGCAAGTACCTGAAAACGGGCAGATCCAATATTAAACAAATTTCCAAGAAAAGATTTCAAGCGCTTAATGTTTGGAAGGAAAAACTCATAATAATGAATTATGAAAGAAAAATAATTTTACAGGTCAAAAAAACCCTGTGGAACCATTATGAAAACTAACATCAATAATGTGACATCACAACATGTTAATAGTAATGCTTGCAAATCGGAACTTTCATCTCAGTTATTCTTGGATATACCAGTGAGTTAAGCTTGTCATCAGTACATTAACTCTCATTGCATCCCCAACACAGCTTCTAGGTAACCCTCAATCCTAATTTACAAAAAGCGTACTATGAACCATAGTTGCAAGACTCGCCGAGTGGCGATTAATCGCCGATTTTTATAGCTCGGCGAGTTTTCCAGAGAAAAACTCGCAGGAAAGACTTTTAAAAACTCGCGAGCGCCTGTGCAATAGCGTTAAACTTAAAACGCTAAAAACAACATTTTCTCATTTTTTTTTTGTTTGCATAACCGCATAAAGCAAAAAAAAACGGCACAGTCAAGTTCATTTTTATGCTAAGAGGGGGAAAAAAAACTCTCGGCGCCTTTGTACAATTATCAAAGTCATTTTTGGCTTTGCGGGGCCCCTTGACCCCATCTTGGGGGCGCTGCCCCCAAACCCCTGTTGAAAAAATCTGGGGGGAAACCGTGCCGATAGAAGTGGGGAAAATTTAACCTCTGAGTCTAATTAGGCTCCATATAACAACAAAGTCACGCCCAGTGCAAGCTTCTAGGACTAGACCCTCTAGTTGTACCTGTCCCTTAGTTTTTACTAGAGATGGGAAGAGGAAGATGTAATTGTTAATTTGTAATGATGTATTTACTTTTAGTTTTACAGAAACTATTTACTATTTTGCTTGAAGCCATCAACATTCCTCATGAGAATGCGATTTTGTACCTACTTTGCGTTTAAATATATCTAGACTCAGCTTGTTTCTTTTGTGTTCTCATTAATTGACTCATTGGATGCATCTTCTCATTGAATTTTGCAAAAAAATGCATTTCTAATTAAATTTTAAGCAGTTTTTTCAGTTCCCGAGTTTTTTGCCAAGTTTTTCCAAAAACTAGCCGAGTTTTTCCCGAATTTTTTTTTCAGGCCTTGGCGAGTTTTTGCCGAGTCCGAGTTTTGCAACTATGCTATGAACAATCATAAATCCCCAAGGAAACTTGTCTCCAGTAACATTTTATTTTGTGGGAACTTTCTTGTAGCTTCATGTATTTAAGAAAGAGACCACAAAATTAAGCAACAATAATACTCTGCTAAACAGTTTGTAGCTCAGGCAAACAATAGTGACTTGAAGCACAACATTGCATTTTGAGAAATGATTTGGATTTTATCACTCTTTAGTTTCAAGGATATTGTCAATTAATAGTTGGTCCTTATGTGCATATACAAATCTGCAATGCAACCAAATGATAAAGCTGAAGCCAAGACCAATATCCATTAAATATGCATCTCTTCATTCATAAAATTCACCTCCAATACAAAATGCATATGCTGGATTAAAAAAGCAGCACTACTTATGACTCTAACCTGAAATTTGATTAGAAAATCAGGATGAATGAGAAAACTGTCATTGATTATAAGTATAAAACAATTGTTAATAGTTGTCTAAATTAATTATACCCAAACGAAATATGTACATATAACTTAGTACAACCGGAAAAGCTTATTCAACCAACAAAGCTCAGAAAAGGCCAACCTTGCCAAAAAAGATCCCATGGAATAGCACAAGATTGAATGAGGAAGAACCCCACCTTAGTCATGCATTTAGGAAGTGGTCTATCACCCACACCTATCTTCAAAAAGCTTTTAAGGAAGTTGATAGATGAACCAAAAACAGATGAGAGCAAGGCAGAAATGACAAATATAGGTGAGTTCAAGGCAAGCAAATGAATCGATAAGCGAACCAAAACTGCACAAAAGAAACTACAACCAATGACAAATATAGGTGAGTTCAAGGCATGAAAATGAATCGGTAAGCGAACCAAAACTGCACAAAAGAAACTACAGACAATTAAGTTCAAGCAACACCTAACAAAATCAACTTTTCAAGAATATGAAAGAAAAATTAATGCCTGAAAAAAAAAATTTATTAAATTTTTGAAAATATCAATGGCTATGACTTCTTAACAGATTTTTAATGGCCTTTAGAAACAATGGTGATATGAACCAGCCCCCACGAAGTTGCACTCCCATCTTCGCCAACCCAATAGTGCCACACAAACTATTCTAGCCATCATTGTGTTTGAAGGAAAGATCAATGTTGGTGCATCAGAATGGAGTGCCTCTTCACACCAAGTCTCCGGTCAAATGTTACCTTCTCCATGTTATCATCAGCAGTGGTTCCAAGAGAACATCACCATGTAGAATGTTGTCAAGCACTTAGGACTTGCAATTGAGGTGCACCCTCAGCCATACTCTTATAGTTGGCTGCATCAAGATAAACACATCCAAGTCAAGTGTCGATGCAAGTTTGATTATGTAATCAAATTCATGTGTTATAGTAACCTATAATATAGCATGTAAGAGTTATGTGACAAACTGCTCAGCAACCCATATGTCTGCAAACACGATGGTTCCTAAAAAGATAAGCCACAAATTTTCTATATTGAGGTCAATGATCACATTTTCAAACATTCCAAAATTCCCATTAGAAGTCAAAGTCACTTTGGTATCAGCCATATAATGCCACAAGCATGTGGGCCAAGCACAAAAGTTTGTGTTGCTAATGGCCTGCCCAAACATACCTAAGCACCAAAGTAACCATACATTAGTAGTGCAACAAGTGTTGCTTGCTATGGCACAACGGCTCAGACATCCATTGCAACAGTATGAGATATCTTTGAAGAGCCCAAAGATGCCACAACACCTAGACATTATTGTTTTCTAGTTGTATCTTGTACACACATGTACCATAGCTACCCATTCTCATCAACTAGAAAAGAATTATTCTGCTATCTCTTTCTCTACTATCTTTTTTGACAAGCATTATGTTGCATGTATGTTATAACTAAATAATTTAGTAGCTAGGCTATTAGGATTTCCTCTATCTCTTTCTCTACTATCTTTTTCGACAAGCATTTTGTTGCATGTATGTTATAACTAAATAATTTACTAGCTAGGCTATTAGGATTTCCTCTACACCACCATCAAAAGGCTTGCTTTGTCATCCATTGGTATCAAAGTAAGTTTCATTCGCTTCCCTAAACTAAGTTTGCAGCTAGTTTGTTCACATCTATCAATATGCATGCACAACTAAAAACTGAAGGATTAAAAACTGTGTGAGACCACAAATAAATACTGCCACAAGTGTAACATGGCTCATTTCTAGAAAGAATTTTATAATTCCTCCCTAGAAATCCAACAAATCATCAATAATGATCTTGGGGAGCAGTAAACTACACTCTTTGCCTATTTCTAAGAACTCGTGATGCAGTTGAATTCCCCCACTTTGTTGTAACCTTTGACTTCACATGCCAACGTGTATTTCCAACATCAAGGCACTTCCAAGGTCATAATCACTATGAACATCATTGAGTTTCAAGTCAAGATGTAGCATTGGATGAATATAACACATCTTCCACACAAAGTGCTTAGACAATACTTTTCCCCTCCACTTCCTCATCAACGATAGGATTGAGAACAAAATTAATGTACAAGATGTTGTCAACTACATAGAACTTGATGCACTGCACCTTCAACCATATTCTCTCAATTGACCGCAACAAGATAAAGACATTCAAATCAAGAGCTAATACAAGTTCAAGCTTGGAATCAAACCCATGCATGATAGTCACACATGACATAGTGTGGCATTCTGCTCAACAAACCTTATGGTTACAAACAAAATGATTCCTAGAGAACTAAGCCATAGATCATTTTCATCAAATGCAATGATTGCTTTTCAGCATTTTAGAATCCCTCTTTAAGACCAAAAGTCACTTTACTATCATCAACTAAATGTCGCAAGCATATGACCCAAGTAGAAAAGTGTATGTTTCTTATGGTCTGCCCTAACACACCTGGGCCATAAGGTGAGCATGCATTGGCATCATACCAAGAGTTGTTGACCATAATGCAACAATTCAAACAAACCATTGTAACAGTATGGAGATATATATGAAGAGCCCAAAGATGTCCCAACACACTGTGTGGTAAAGCAGAACTTCCACCTAGTTTCAAGATCCCAACTTCCAAACAATTTGTTTCCTCCAAATCCATTTGAAAAAAAAATGAGATCCAATGTCGTACAAAGGTCTTTGATCAAGGACATATTAAACCAAGCTTATCTCATTGTAGCAAAGCCTAATACATCTTGCACCAGAGATCAATGATTCATGGCCCTGGTGCATCGACTATCATGCACTTATAAAATGACGATGATGAATTAGTACCAACTCGTAAGCACTAACAAACTTTTAGACCAGCTCCAAAGCGCACAATTACATCAAAATTAGTTTGTAGCTTATTTATCAGCATGACCCTGTCAATCCAAAAGATGTTTGGAAGAAAGCTTTCAAGACAAAAGAAGGTATTTTATTGACGGATTGCTAAGCCCTTCAATTTGAACAATGTGCCATGAACATTTGTGTGATCCCTTTCACTAGCTACATTGCCATCATTTACTTCAATACTCTCATATTTAACAAGATTTAGGAATAGCATATTGAAAATGTCATGCACATCCTAGAAACCTTGTGTGAACACAATCAGAAAGCCAATTTAAGCAAATGTAGATTCAAAGCAATGTATATTTAGAACATGGGCTATATCATCGACTACATAGGAAAACAAATAGATACAAAGAAGATCAAGGTGATCCAAGATTGGTCAACTCCATGCAATCTCGTTGAGCTCAAGGGTTTTGTTAGACTTGAAATTTTTTATCATAGGTTCTGTTGGAGCTTAAAATTGAGCATGAGCCACAAAAATTGGAAGCTCAAGCCAACTTCACCATCCAATCAGCATTCAAAGAAGGCCAATGCATACCTACTCTTTTTTAATGCTATTCTGAACTAACATTCAAAGAAAGGGGATATAAGGAGGCAAGGGTTCAAAGAAATGCATATAAAGAGATTATGGGAGGTGATATCCAAGAATGGAGGGTAGGAAACTTTACATAGAAAATCAAAACACACAAGAACACAACCCACAAATAAGGCAAAACCATAAACTCGTGCCATATTGCATAGGGAGAGGAGTTTTGAAGACTCCAAATTAAATCTTAAATGCCCATAGATTGTACTCAATCACAATGACACTCACAAACGCAAAAGCTTTCCTTATAGTGGAAGGTGAGAAGAGAGTGTGAGGTCTCAATACCAATATCAAGCACTTGCAAAGTATGCTCAACCTCCATAAGGGAATTGAGACCAAAATGTGTAAAGAAATACCAAGAGTGCTCTTGATAGCGCCCCTTCTAAATGAGAGATCCTTATATTTGTACTTCACTCACAAAGGAAGGACAAATTCAATGGTAGACATTGAACAACAGACTACCCCATAAAAGGGGCATCTTATTTAAATTACTTGTCCCACTCTCCCCATTTGGAATAAGTATTATATTTATTTAAAAGAGCACACTAGAAATTATTCCCACTAAACATATTATGCACTACATGAGATTTTAGTAAACTGGAATTTTTTATTAAAATTCATGTAACTCACTATCGGTTCATCCTTTGATTCTCATGATTTTGTGGCCATTGAAACAAATCACGTGCCCCAAAGTTGTTTCCTAGTGGACTCTTATCCAGCAATGTACCTTTGACAAGCTCAAACAGAACCTTTTCATCACACTAGTACTAACATGCCAAACATTGTGCAACTCTTTGACATCAAAGTGCACTCAATAGTACTCATTTAGCATGGACATTCAATCAAGTATAACTCAAAGACATTCAATAACATGATAGAATTATCTTCCACCTATGAGAAAATTTGCATGCCATTGTGAATGCTACCAAACAATGGCAACATGAAATTCCATGGAAAGAGACCATCATTCACTCGTATCATAATCCACCTTATAGCTTCAACATACAAAGAGCAAGATGAAGAAAATGGATATGCAACAATTCCATGAAGTCATCAAAAACAAGAAGAGAAAAGAAAACAAAGCCACAAGCTACATCAGTTTACTTAATGTAGAAGTATTTATTGTAGTGTTTGATACAAGAGGTCACTTGTCAGATCAAGTTACATTTAACAAGTACATTAATAGGTTCCAAAGATACTCTCATGCCAACATCTACAACAAGAGCACCACAATGTGCATTGCATGTCTCATGAATACAAGGTAGGTGATAAAGTGTGGTTGCATCTTCAAAAAAGAGCAATTCTAAACTCTACATCAAACAATGAAGCCTCAATAACTTATACCATTCTCATTCCTAACTTGCCACCATGCTTGTATCTTCATCCAATATTCAATGTGGAGCTCCTTAAGCTATACTTTCCTGCTTTACTTAAGCCAACAACAACTCAACATCCTTCAGAGTTTGATCCAAAACATCAACATCCTATTCCAAAAGATAGATCATCAAGAATACACCACATTCACCATGGAACATATTAGTTGTTTGCAAAGGTCAAGACATAACAATACACTAGCCCAGGTAAGTTGCACAACCTTCAATAAATTCAATCCATTTTTTGCAACTAACCAAAGATGTAATCAAGACTAGTGATTTTAAAGAAGGGCCAAATGATCACAGCGAACTCATGTCGTCACCTTGGTCATTCTATTAGTGCCACAAAACTCCAGTGCCACATAATCCAGCATCAGGGTTCCTCAATGTTACTAGTCTTTCACATTGTGCCATGTTCTAACGGATTTCAGTTTAACTCAACACCATTATGTTTACGGATCAGCACCATCTTAAATAGCATTTCAACCAACATCCAAGTCAATAGGCTCACCTTGATTTGGCACACATCGCAAAAGAATTTTGCATAAATAAAATGAAATACAAAACCTTCACTCCATGTGTTATGATAGCATGCTTGCCCACATAGTATCAACCAAAGAGCAACATGACAACCAAACTAAGGCAAACCTTAAGTCATCATAAAGCCTTTACCATTCCACAACCATTCTCTTTGTAATCATCTTTCCTGTAATTCTACTTTTACACCTATCATAATTCTTAAGGCTGATCAACATTGAAGAAGAGCTGCATTGACATTCCTAGTTAGAAATATCATCTACTAAGAGTTTCCCACTAAATTTTTTATCATTATAGTCACTATCCTAGCCTCTTAATTTTCGTGTTCTCACGTATAGACATATTGTAATATGCTGCCCTATTGGTGTCTGTTTTTTTTTTAAGATTTGAAGAGAGAAGATAGAATAGAATAGAATGGAAGGCAGATTTATATTGAAAATTAAGACCGGAAATAATATGCTGAAAACTTTAACATATTCACTCAAAATCTGATACAAATCCGATATTGAAGTAATATTGAAAACTGTGAATTCCCAGAGGATTAAATCAGATTACAAGCACAAATTCAAAATACCCATTTGCTGGAAATGACTATGAACGTCTGCAGCAATTATAATCAGCAAATACAAAGGGTTTCAAACCCTAGCTCGCATCAATATATCAACAAAATGCCACATTTGGAACAGTTATGCAGCAAAACAATAAATATAGCAAATTAATACACTTGTCAAACTACCAAACTTCCCACAACAGCCGCTATATATCAAATCTGCAATATTCACCGTTGAAAATTGAAGTGATAACTCCCAATAAGCTCCAATGTGACTCCTGTAGTGAGCCACTCTCAATCCTCCAAATTGTATCTCTCAACAACATGGAGAATGTCGCCTGCAAGAGTTCCCATCCTCACAAACCAGCAAGAAAAAGCACCATCTCCTTCAAGAACCAAAGCATAAGCAATAACAATATTCAACCAAGCAAGAGAAATGAGCTCCACAAAATTGCTTTATATTACTCCCAAGAAGTTTGATCCTCTTCACCAATGCATGTGGGACTAAATAAAATCACTTTTTCCCCATCACTTTTTCAAGTTGCTTTTTTTTTTAAAAACACCATTTTTTGCCTTTCTCTATTGTTTCAGGATTTTGTTTTTTTCCCTATTTTTTCGCGAATGTTTTTTTCCATTATTTTTTTGGATATGCTTTTCCCCTATTTTTTTAGGAACGCTTTTCCCCTATTTTTTTACGAATGTTATTTTCGCTATTTTTCTATGAATGTTTTTTCTGCTATTTTTCCGCGAATGCTTTTTCATTTGATGTTTCCCCCCATGTCACTTTTAAATAAAAGGCCACTTTGAAACTATACACTATTTTAAATATTTGGCCTTTCCATAGTCGTTTATAAAATAAATAAAATAACTATAAAACAATAACTTATCGTTATTTAATTTAATAGCTATATCAAACCTCGGGATGAACATCAAAGCCAACTCCATCAGCATTACTAAAAATGTCAACTCACCCTGTCAGTGCTCATCACAGACTTACTAAAAATAGTAAATATAGGAGAAAGTGCCCGAAAAGACTCCAAAAAAGGGCGTTACACTCATTATACCTATCTGAACAAATTGGCGACATCGAAATACCCCTTTGATCCTACTAACTCCAACCCAGAAAACCAACACCAGTTGCACTACACGAGAACTAGAAAATGGGGACATTAGACATGCACAATGCCTAATAATTCTCATCAATTAAAGGAGCATTATTTTGCTATAACTCACTAGCCAGGTTGTTGGTGCTAGAAACTAATATTGCATAGAAGAACTTTGTAAATAACAATAATAATATACTTTTATTATTGTGAATAATAATATACCATTTTTATGGTTATATTATTGCTAGTGGTCGTTTGGTTAGGTATTTTGTTTGACCAACTATTTCCTTGTACATATTCTTTGCTGACGATTATTAAATACTATTTGTCATTCATTGCCCCTTTCAGATTCAATTCCATATCAAAGAAATAATCTTCATGTGCCTATGAATTGAAGTGAAGTAACACTACCAAAAAAATGTTATGGGGGAAGTTGCCATAACGGCAAAGAACCAGCCCAACCACATGTAGGAGTGTGAAGGTTTGCCCATGCCAAAATCATGGCGTTGGAGAAGAGTTTCCCATGAAGGATCTCCAAAGATTCTGCCACTGCCATATTTGCCATTTTGAATCCTAGAATTGCCCTTTTTGTTGTCTTCAAAGGAAGACTTGCTTTACTAAATATCATCCAAGGCAAAGAAGTTGACTGAAAGTGCCAATGGGAAAATAGCAGACGCCAAATATAGCAACCGATTGAAGCAAATCAAAAATTTATGACAATAGTATCGAAGGGATCTGTACATTGTGAATAGCAATATCCAGCATGGAAGGATGTGTAAAGCAGTCTCCACAAAAGCTTTGGAGTATTAAGATCCGCAGTAAACTTTTGTAAGTCACGAGTGTTGGAACAATAAAAACCAAAGTTCTATTACCATGAGAGAGACCACAAAGATTTGCAAGGTATATTATTTTTTTATAAATTCCTATTTTTCAACTTTCAAAAGGAGATATAAGGGATGAAGAAAAGTAGCATTTAAATTAAAAAGAATTTGTAAAAAAACACTTCAAATTTTAAATCTTTTCAATCTTGTAAAAATGCAAAATTAATATGGTTAAAGAGACCACTATATTTTTTTTATTTTTTTGCATTTAAATTACTTTAGTTATCATCCTTGGTGTGATCTTTCATGATGTGATATGCACTGAGTTTTTGTTTTCAATATTTCATGATGTATAAATAGATCTTTTAATGCTTCTATAATCTTCTATTTGCCCTTGGTTGTAGTTATGATCCCTAGTGTGATTTTTCTCTTATTGTGAACCACAGTTTTCATCCCTTACAAGATCTTCCACTTATTATAGGGAATAGCTATAGGATGCAAAATACACAAATAATATCCTACAAAAACAACTAGCAAGCTTATCCTAAATAAAATCACATTTCAACAAAGAATACATGATAAAAATGATTTAGCTTTCACAATATGACTGATTGTGGTAATTTGCTACACTACCAAATTAATAATTACATCCCTTGTAGAAGTGGAGACCATCACCAAACCAATATGACAGATAGGCATCCTTGATGTTCATTGCCATAGGGGTATCATTAATATGCTTTAACCATTACATAACAAAACGAAAAAATGAAAAATAATCCAAATAACTTCAAAGCTTCAACAATTCATCAAACTCATTCATTCTTTTCATATCTCAATAAAAAAGTATTTAGCTTAGCTACTAGTTCAAGACAAATACTACTTTAACCATCCAACACAGATTGGCTGGCTCAAAGAGTCAACAACTATAAATCCTCTGTTAGGGCTATATTCACTCATAGGGATTCTTTAACCACCCAACTTGGAAAGCATAAAACCCCAGATACATGGTGACACGTCCCCTATTAAATAATGTAATGTTTCTTTAATGGGCATCTTAGTTTAGTTTGTTTCTAATTCTGGCTTCATTTCGAGATTGTTTCTTTTAGAAACATGGTCATGTAATCTCTTATAAATAGAGCTTTTTGACTCTGTCGTATTTATCGATTTATAATAACATGGTATGAGAGTGGAATTAGAAATTTCTCAAGAAAAATCCTAATTGTTTTCTAAGAAATCGTGGTTTTGTTTTCATGGAAGGATTTTTACCACAAATAGCGTTTATGAATCTTTCTTCACATAGAATCGTGCCTTTGCAAATTGCTAAGAAATAACCCACATTTTTTGTTGGAAAAAATCAAGCAAAAAATGAAAACCCATGATTGTGAAAATGTGGATGCAAGCCCATGAATTTTTTTGGAAAAAATCAGAAAACCCTTCATGTCCTCACACTCAAAAAAGTGTAACTTCACAGGAAAAGACTGAAACTCCTCTCCTCTCATCACACAGTCTATTGTATGATGTTCACATGGCTGAAGGAGTTTTTAGATTCGCGAGAAGAGAAGGGGGCAACCTTCTATGCATTCATGACCAGAAGGGGTCAACCTTCTATGCATTCGTGACCAAAAGACCTGCAGATTGTGTCTTTTGTAGGTTAGTTAGAATTATGACAGTTAAGGGAGGGTATTAAATTATGTAATGTTTCTTTAACGGTCATCTTAGTTGGTTTAGTTTTTTTCTAATTCTGGCTTCAATTCACGGTTGTTTCTTTTAGAAACATCGTCATGTAATCTCTTATTAATAAAGTCTTTTGTCTCTATTTTATATATCGATTTATAATAACATCCCCTACCCTAGAGGCCAACATCCCCATCTCCTAGTCGTTTTGGGGATAGCATACTTGATCAAATGAAGCAAGCAATTCATCAAAAGGATCCTTATTTGCAATTCTATGAGCAGCATATGATGCCTATTGTCACAAAGAGGTGGAACACAATGAACACCCCTCTTCATATGCTCGCCTATGCTCTTAATCCAAAGTGGCATGCACCTAGACCTAGCCGATTGCTTCCTTTTGCAGATGAAGAGGTGATAGAGGGGCTTCCAACAGCCCTCCGTAAAATGTATAGCAACTAGCAGGTAACCATTCTTTGCGAGTAGTGGCTTTAGTTTTCCAGTCTTCAAGGTCCGACATTCAGCAAACTAGAGGCTAGGACAGATAGGGCCACCATTGCACCAAAAAACCCCATTGTATGGTGGAAATTTCATGGAAAGGACACACCAGATTGAAACAACGTGTCATTCATTTTCTCTCACAGATTGCTAGTTCCTCTGTTGCAAGAGGAATTGTTCCACCCCTCTGGCTTCATCCACTTCATTAAGAGAAACATGCTTACTTCCAAACGAGCTGAAAAACTAGATGCAATTCATAGTGCCTCAGTTTCATAAACTGTTGTATTTTGATGTTTGAGACTTTTGGATACATGATTGAGAGTTTTGGATATTGATTGACCATGGTTTTTTGTAATGTCCCATTTTTGGGATGATATGGTTTATGATTGGTTTAGCCTATCACTGGACCTCGTGGGCTAAGGTAATTGGATAGAGGGTCCCCTTTTGGCAAAGATCAATGTGTATTCTACGTCCAAGCTCAAGTATATGTTCAGGTTTGGCCTTCGTTGGACTCAATTTGGCTCACTTACTATTTATAGTAAGTTACTATTTCAGCGAGTCATGGTTTCTATTTATAGCAAGACACCTAGACAAGCCTCAGTTGCAGTGTTGGCCTCATATTCAATTGGTTGGGCAAAATATTAAAGGATTAATGATTAAATATCATTAAAGGGTACTTTAATGATAATTAAATAGCATAAAGTTAAATTATAAAGTAAAAGTGTACTTTATAACCAATGGGGCCATGACCCTCAATTAAATGCCACTTAAAGTACATTATTAATTGCATAAAAGTGAGTGCCCAAGTTGAGGAGATAATATAAAGTTTTTGTCAAAAACCTAAAAGTGGATTTCAAATGCAAATCAAATGCTCCCTATGAGGTCAAACTACTTGGAGAAGCTATAAAAGTATCCAAAAAGCAAATAGGAACCCTTCTTGAAGACATTTTATACTTGTGGTTTTTGGATGTGTGAGCTGTGTGTAGAAATATACAAGGGTTTCAATCATCTTCAGCCATTGAAGAACGAATCTCTCCAATGCTTATGCAATTCTGAGGCTGTGAGATACCAGCAGATATTATTGCTTGAAAGAGCTTCATTCAGGAGTACTATTTGGGCCAAAAAGGTGAAGAAATATCAAGGGTTTGTGCATCTATTTGAAGGTTTATTAAGTGCAAACCTGTAGTAACATTATCAGATTGGTGACAGCGAATTGATCAAATTTTAGAGGCCATTGAAGGCTGCCACACCCATTTCCCAGCCCTCACGTGGCTTCCTAGGGTAGGTCGTACACCTTGGAGGCAGGGGTGTCAAATAAATAAATAGCAATAGTTAGGGTTTGAATAAGGTTCGAAAATCATTATCAACAGCAGTAGTAAATAAAGAAGTGGTTTTTCCAGGCTCTCATAAGCGTACATGGTTAATATCAGCATTTCAGTGTACAAAACTTGTCAAAATTGGTGACCTTGCCTGTACGCTTGGAGGAAACTGTAGTAGATCTATCTATTTCTTCCATAATTGTTTTTGATAATTATAGTTGGTGCAAGTAAACCTCATTGGAGGCATTGTCACCATCTGGGTTCTCCTGTATTTCCAGTTTCACCAATTCGATCAATAAAAAAGCACATTTCCAGGCTAGTGTGGGACTCCCGGTATGCTATTCACTATTCTGGTTGCAATAAATTCTTGGTATTAGTGTTTGTTGTTATGAAGATCAGAATTCTGAAAATAATTTATCTTGCCTGTCAATACAACTAGAAACTCATAGAAATTCGCATTTTATCACAATTTCAAAACAAATATATCATTTGCATAGTTAGTGGTTTGGCAGAGTTAGAACCTGCAGGGGTTCTTACATTTTTTGATGTTTGAGATTGTTGTTATAATGCTTTATTGAAATTCATTATGCTGTTATACTACTGGGCTCATGATTTATTTACATATTGATATTGTTGTTATTAGTTATCGACATCTTTCTCTCTTTCCCTCTCTCTCTCTATAATATATTAATATATTTTGAAAATTCATATATAATTAAAAGTTTGTATATCATCATTCCCCATCATCCCCTAAGAATTAGTTATAACCCTCAGCCTCCCCATCCCTGAAATGCTTCCCTTGTCGCTCCCGCTCCCATCCCCTAAATGGCGTGGAACATAGCTTAAAACTTACAAGAAGCTAATGCAAACCCTGGTCATCCACTTAGCATCATCCCATACAAGACATTCCATTCATAGTGGGTTGGGGTTGTGATCCACTCTCAAGATCTTTCACTTAAATGTTTTGGGCTTTCATAAGACAAATATTTGTTCCAATTCTTTTATTAAATATTCCACAAACCTAAGCCATAGTTTCCATCCCCGGCATAATTTTCAACTTTTGTGTATCACAGCTTTTATCCCTTACAAGATCTACTTATCCTGCACCAAACTAATCATTTATTACAGGATCTTCAACTTATTTCGTAAACAGTTATGTTAAACTTACACACAAATTATACATAAAAGAATAACATTCTTCAGTTATCCTAAAGAATATCACAGCACAACATAGAATGTGAGATAGAGAAATGAATAGTATTTAAATTATGACTGTTTTCTGTAATTTTCTACACTCACAAACTACTAATTGAAATACAAATTTATTATTGAAAGCAAAGAATGTGAGCAATGAACACCACATAGAGAATGAAGAGAACAATGCTTTTATTGCATAAGTGGCATTCACTAAAGTGCAAATCTATTACACTGACATTCAAATTGCTATATGTAAAACCAGTACTTTATTGGCTGAGACAGACATCAACCCACCCGTTGATGATTAAAGAGTGTTTAATATCCAGCCAACCAGCAACACAAGAATTAACAACAAAACTGTAGGCTACCAAAATAAATATTTTATTACACACTGATATCAATACTCTAAATGACACTACCATGAATATAACAAGCCTGAAACATGACACAAACAAATTCTATCCTACCATATGTGCATATTGTTCTTGTGCTATGTAATATTGTGAGTAGAATTTAGCAATCCTACAATAGTTACGAGGGCTGTTATTCTGGTTAAAGCAAAACCAGCACATCAAAACACAGTTCTCTTCTTCAGTATGGTCAAGACAATGCAATCAAGGACAGCAGTCTTTGTTTTACTTGAAAAATCATGCTAAAAGAAACCACTATCATGCTAAAAGTAACTAATACTTCCTGGAAGCATCCCTAGTATGGTTCTGCAAGGATTTCTCCACCAACTCCAATAAACAACCCTTAGTAACCCAAGTAGCATTCCCAAGGCATGCAACATGATGAATGACAAAGCCACAGAAAACCTCCACATTGATATTACCCACCCATGAACCTTCCTCTTGTATTTTGTCACTTTGCAGGAAGTGTATCTGTCATGGGTATATATAAATCTTCAGATCAACGTCTGTTAAGGATACTAGGCATTACAGAAATTTGAAGATGTATTTCCATATCTCAATAAGCTTTTGTTGTTGTTGGTTGCTTATCACCAAATGCGGGTTGAACCACCTGGTTCTAGGTATTATTAACCTGATGAGGAGGCTTTGGGCAATCCATTTTGTTCAATTCCTTCATGGTGGTATCAGTTGTGTGAAGGAAAGTCTCAAGCTCTCCTCCACAATAGCTTTGCGTGTGCAATAGAAATTTACGGAACCTCCATAACACCCAGCAGGCTCACTGTCAAGGATTTTAGGGTTGACTTAAAGGCCTAAAATGCCACGAAGATTGGAGGATTCCATCAGATAGTCTCCATCTAAAATAATGAGGCCAAAGAGCTACAAGAACAGTAATTGGCCATATAGTGAGAAGGCAACCATTTTGATCTAGGTGGAAATAAACACGACACTTGGGCTAACATCATCCCAACTCATCAATGTCATTCACCTGCACATGAGGTATTTAAATAGAAGAGATCTTTACTTGACTAAGGCACTTGAAAAGCTTATTGGTCGCCGGCATACTGGATGTACAAGAAAGACTGTTGCCCTTGGCAAAGGGCACAAAGCCTGTTGTCAATTAAAATTGACCTGATGCTGCTGTACAAACCTTTGTTCCTATAGCCTAGCTACAGGTCACAAAATGATCTTCAAGCCTAATTACCTTCTGATCCACAGCAGTTTTCTGGACTTGCTGCTTGGCTGTTGATGAAGCCAAGAAGCCAAGACAGCATTTATTTACCAATGTTCAAAACATGTTTACAAGAAACAAATTACATACAAGAAACTACATAGTCATCATACTTATGAATGAACACAGCAAATTATAGGAATAGGAAAGTCAAAAGTAATATACATGGTCTCCAGACGTGTAAGGCCTGAATAGCTTATGATAGGCAATAAAGTTAAACTCATTGATGTCACACTCTGGTTATGATAATCTAGCCTGTTATATAGAAGAGTTGAGGTTAGGTACAAAGATTAACCATAAGATGCGATCATCTGTAACCATACCAAACCCCATATCAAGTTAAATGAAAGAACAACTATATTACAAGGATTCTTTAATGAACAACTTGTTTTATTTGTGGTTTATATAAAATGATGCCAATACTCTACTCTACACCACCATAATATGAACAATAAAAGACACTCTGCTACAACTCGAGCAAGAACATGAAGTTGAATAATTATTGATACAAAACTTTAAATTCAAACAACAGGATTGTAATTCTATCATTAATCCCTTTACCATGTCACTAAAATTGAGCAACCCAAAGACAAATTGTATACAGTCTTGTGTGAATTTCTAGTAAAAAATTGATTGCATGACTGTACACCAAAATAACATATAAAAAATCTATTTCTCACTTACTATTGAATTCTAATCTACTTTCATTTCTATTGGACATATCTTTTGATCTAACCATTACCATATACTAATGTGAAATTATAACAAAAATGTTTTCAAATTAAACATAAATTACCTTGCACAAATAGTGCATTAGAGTCATTTTGTTGTTTCGTGCACGTGTATCTATCAGTTTAAGAAGACTATCCAGTTTGAATCCAATTGCCGAACCTAGAAACATTATAGTCAAAGACATTATCACTATGTTTATGTATGCTACTAGATCAAAAACTTATATAAACTCTTCTTTTATTGAGTGCTTTTAGCAAATACCTCGTGCTGTTCCCTGATTCAATGCATTTCCCAGTGAAAGAATTGTTTGCATTATCCTTTTCAGTTTGACAGATTCCCTAACCTGATCAGAAAATTATAGAAAGAATGGTTCAGTCCTTGTAATAGGTTACAATGTCCTACACAATGAGTATGACTAATATTTATCAATCTGAAGGAAAAGTTCTGTCAAAACAGCATTACCTCTCTAGAAGCATGATTAATAATTTCTAAATTGGTACGCAATTCTTTCACCTGCAAAAAAAAAGATATGCTTCCAATGAACAGCTATCACCAAGCCAACTATATATATACCTCTTCTAATATGATAATATCACAAGGCATAAAACAGGATATATGCAGTATTACCTGGGTAGAGAATGTAATCTTGAATGAAAAAACTCTTAACTTGGATTCTACCCTTGGTACCTTCATGAGTTCAAGGAAGAACTGCATATGTATGCCCATCAGCACTACTAGTCACAAAGTGGCAACTGCCTAAATAGGATTTAAGATAGAATGCAAAGGCATTCCGAGAATCCCACAGAAGAATTGAAATGGCATACCTGTTCACACTTTCCCAACATTTCCTTGCTGCCTGAATAATTCTGGTTCACAAAATGAACACTCTTATTTGGTTAGAATCAGAAGATGGCCTAGCTAGTTCCATGTCTAACATAAATAGACATTATGAGCTATTGCAGCTTTATCAGTTGTATTAAATGTCATTTGTTTAATGAGCAGAAGCTAACATTTCAAGCAAAATAAACTCACTAAGTACACACATAATTAATTACACTATAGTAGACAGCAGATATATATGATTCAGAAAATGATATAATGAATGAACTGAAGCGGTAAAAACTGCTACTAAAAACAAGAATATGTGCTGCTTAGCTTAACCAGTTTAAAATACATAAACAATTTGCAAAGTAATAGCATGTCTATTTTCTACACTAATTTCATGCTCCGTCTACTAGCTAAGAGGTTGAAACCATTTGTTAGAGGTTTCTACAGCTGCTATTCCTTCTTTATTTAGTGCCAAGAAATTATGCAATGAAACTAATCCACTATAATGAGGTGAGAGCTTTTAAGTGCTAATTCTAAGCAAGTAAAGTGCACAACCTAACCTTTTGACAGAATACAAGGGAGAAGTTTCTTGTTTAATTTCTGTTTATGTGCATGCTGCTGTACCCAATCCCTTAATTGTGAGACATGAAACTCCTTCGTCATCAAATTGTCATTTGTGTGAAAAAATTGTGTTGTGGACAGTAATACTTGTTTTTGGCCCAAGTCAAACATTCATGTCAAAATCCAAAGATGTTGAATAACCAAATGTTTTCCATTTGTCCATTGATTTGAACTCTGATTATTAATTGATAATTGATAAAATATTATTAATTAATAGTTGAAAATTTTAGTTAAGTTTTCTTGTCACATTATCTTGATTCTTAAATTTTAATTAATAATTTAACTAAAAGAGGGGTAAAAATTTATTCAACACAAAGAGAAGTACAAAGCAAGAAAGGCCAACCGCCCCACATAGAAAAGAGCACCACATAACCCTGTCCTTATCCACTAACTGAAACAATTCTGAAAATTAATTGTCCCTTATCCACAATATTCCAACACTGCATTTGATCAGAAGCCCATTTGGCCATACAATCTGCTACTCCATTCCACTCCCTAGGAATGTGAATAAAAGTAACAAATTATAAAGAGTCACACAACCTAAGAATATGTCTAATAACCAAAGATAAGTGCCAACTGACATCATCTAGTCGTTGCTCATTCAGCAGTGTCACCACCACCTGAGAATCAATTTCACAAATAATCCTTTTCCGGCCAATAACATAGCATCGCTCCACAACATACAAAATGGCAAGAACCTCCACGTAATTAGTCATATGAAACCCTTATAAATTAAAAAAATAAACTGAACATCTCCAGAGCTATCACGTCCTACTCTGCCAATAGCAACATGAACAAGATTCCTCGAGAAGAACCATCAGTTTTAATTTCAAAACTCCTTGAGGAGAGATCCACCAACCCTCCCAATTTATTTTTCGTAAAGGATGTCTACATCCATTCCTCATAACCTGCCTACCACTCCTCAACCCAAGAGAAGGATCATCTCCCTGAAGTGGAAAATTGAACCGATTGCAAATATCATCTCCAAGATCCACACCTCCAACAAAGTACACTTGGTCAAAACAGTCTCACAAAGAGAATGAAGAATTTATCACCACAAATTTTGAACAACCATCATAGCATCATTAAAATCCTACGATTCCTCTGCAACCAAATATGCCAGATAATGAAAGTGGATCCCAAAAGCCAGGCAACCTAAAGAAAAGAAGTCTTAACTAGAGGCTTACCCCAGCTGGCCCAAAACTCAGTGAAAGAGGAGACAAGCCAATAGGCATGATGCCAAACTCCCCACCAGAAGTGTCAAATCTCCCTCAAGAAGGAACATTGAAAGAAAAGATGAGAAACACACTCCTCACTATTATAACACAAAACGCAAATTAAGGGACCAAGAAAGCCCCACTTGCACAAATTATCCCAAGTAAGACATCGATTTTGAGCCACCAGCCACATGAAAAAGTTGCATTTGGACCAAGAAAATGTGCTCTACACCTATTTCCACCAAGGCACCTCTATACCTCCAAACGACTATCTATCAAGCTCCAAGTACCCCGTAGAAACATAGTACTTACCAGACGAATCTCTTCCCCAGGCTACAATATCTTGCCCCACCAAACAGTTGCACTCATGAGAAGCAAGAATTTGAACCAACTCTTTATGAGCCTCCTTCGACCCACCTGGTGGCCATTCTCAGGAATCCTTCCATCTATAACTAGCATCCAGCCCTAAATTTTGAACAATCTTATAATTCGCAACTACATTCCAACCAACTATAGTTTAACTATCACAAAGGGTTCGTAGGTGCAAATACATGGAAAGAATGAGAGGATTACCATCTCAAGAATTGAGCCAATAAAGAGCTTCCGAGCCCTTATTGCAGATCCAAAAAAGCCCACTCTTAATAAGTTGAGCCCTTGTTTTCAAAGTCTGTCATATCATAGAGCCCCTTCCCTCCAAAGGACAAGGAACATCCAAAAGGCTGACTCTTTTTAAATAATTATGCGTGAGAATGCAAGCCCAAACCTAATTCGGACTGGTACATCACCAATATAATTTGGCTGCAAGAACAAAACTATAAATAAAAAGAGCTTGGATCACATATTGAAGAAGTCACCCTCGCAAGAGTACCAAAGTAAAAAGGTCATCTATCATGTTAACCCTAGCCTAAGATTCAAACCTACACCTAAGCTTATGCAAGGAGAAGTTGAGATGAGTCATGGTTCATCCTTCCAAACTAATGAGCAAACATAACTATACTAATGTTCCAACTGTTGGCTAAATATTTTGCAAGTCACTAAGACTACAACTTGCAAAATGTGTATTTTAGGCAGCAGTATGTGAGATTACTCTCTCCTCTCAGCAATAGGGAGGCTCCCTTCTTACCGCGGGTGGCTTCAAGTAGAACTGAACTGTAACACATACAGTTCACCTTGCAACAGTAATACCAGTGACTCGATGATTGACTTAAGAACAATCAAACGAGGCAGCAGTTGATTTATCTAAAGATGAAGTGATACAATGAGCTCAAAGTCTCCTGTCCTCACCTCAAATAAGTATTCTATTAATCTATTGTCCAATACTAAAGCCCAAAGTCTTTAGTCCTTGGAGTATATCAGCCACTACTTTTTATAGTAACCCCGATCTCCTGAAGCACAAAGTCTTCAGAAAACTTGGATTAAAGATGCTCCGATGATATAAACAAAGAAACTATTCAATTTGAACAAGGATCAACAAATGAAACATAAGAATACATTCATTGATTTTCAAGACAACAACACAAAGTCTGTCAATCTCTATTCCTTTATTCAAATGCTTA
>MU228286.1:1985414-1999606 GCA_018584345.1 Thuja plicata | reverse complement strand
CAACCTTTGAAAGAACATGAGAAGATCTTTCTTCAACTTGCAAATAGAACTTGCATCCTTGAGGGGTAGAACAAACTTGATACATCTCGCAAGTGTGTGGAAGAAAAATGAAAAACAAGGTTTTTCTATAGCACTCCATATGAATGAATGTCAAGCTTTGAGTTTATGGAAGGTGGGATTTTTAATCCACAATGCATATTGGGAAGAACTTAATATTTTTGAAGGCACTACACGTATGCGGACAGTAAGCTTGGAGTTTTGATATAATCATTTGCAGCTCATGAACGGACATGCTATGTGCACAGTGGGCTTTTTGGAAACATTTACATATTCTGGACAGCAAGTTCAAAGAGATGTGAAAAGTATTTTCACACTTGAATATGTCATGCGCATGATAAGCTTTTGTGAACACTTGCATATGAGGTCAAACAGTGAGTTTTTAGCTTCTTTGCATATGGGGCAGCACTTGGAATTTGATGTAGCTAAATCAATCCACTTGAACTTGGATTTCAAGTTCGTAATGATTTCCATTGCTTTGTCTTTGATCATGATGTTGCACTCGCACTTTGAATTCCATCTTGACTTGATTTCGGACTTGCATCTATGCATGAGCAAATTTTCAATATGCAAAGTGGGATTTTTGGAAACATTTGCATTTCATAAAAAACTATGAAAAAGCATGAAAGTGGACTTTTCGGTTTATATTGCATATCGGGAAACTTTAGCTCATTTACTCATAAGTGGGATTTTTATGCCCCATTACAAGTCATTCTTCTTTGACATATAAGCGTGGAAGAGGGCTTTTTATTGCTTTTGGGCCTTGGCACATGGGCAGCACCTTGCATCTTTTCTCCTTCATTTTGGAAGTCACCATCAAGAACGGGGTTTTTAATCCCGACTGCATATGAGGATAAATGACATCCTCATATGCAACTTAGAAGAAAATGGAAGAAAAAGACGGAAAAGGAAAGACAAGAAGAACATGTAAATCTGAAAGTAATATGCAACAAAGAAAAAAAATAAGGAAATTATACCTTCTCTTTGAATGCAAAAGGGAAGAACCACAAACTTCTCACTCAAACTTACAAGATTCACGGAATTCTGGAAATGATGTGGGAATTTCGAATTTAGTCTTGAAGAGCAAGTTGGGAGATATAAAGCTCATTATTTTGACAATTTCTTCATACAAAGTTAATGCCAATCTAATGAGTCATAGTTAGAAATGACAAATGCTCATCATGCAATCAAAATTTGCATAAAAACAGCAAACAAGAAGGAAAATTTCAATAATACATGCCCTAAATCATCTCAAACTCTTCTTTTCATTGAATACATCTACATAATTAATGCATTTTGAATTCAATGAAGAAGAAAAACGTTTTTAAATAACTCACCAAATCTCCAAGAAATAGGAGTTAAAAACGCAGTGACTTATGGCGAGATTCTTGCAAATGAAACCTTTTTCCTCTTGCACATGCTCTAGGCGGCTTCTTCTTTTTAAATGCAACTCTCTGCATGAGGAAGAAACTCAATATCTCATGTGGTTTGAGCATGAAAATCCACCATGGCTATCGAAAGAATACGCTGCTTCCCATGGAATTACAAATGGTTATGAACAAGGATTCAATATGCACTTCAAACGATATGCTATGGCCTTCAAAAACGACGCCCTGCATTTGCTATGAAGCCACGGGTTTAGAAGATCCCAGGCGTATAATTTGATATATAAAAACATGTCATGCTCATATAAAACGACGCCATGTTATATTCTGGAAAAGCAATGAGCATATCATATTTTTAAAGGCTTTTTAAAACGTACATATAACCTAAAAAAAAAAATCGATGCCTTGCATCTTAAAAATGACCATTGGCTTTCACAAAGGCTTTCGCATATGCTTTTACTCTTCAAACATATATGTTGAAACATATAAAAATGACGCCCAAGACTTTTAAACAAAACCGCGAGCTTTGGGAAGAGAAAGACACATGTTTTTCCACTAAGAACTGACGCCTAGCCACTTAAAGTCAGCCACGGGCTTTTCTCTCTTCAGAAGTTATGTAAACTCTCCCAATTTTCACGCCTCCTATCTTGAAAGGAAGCTATGTATTATAAAATGCTTTCCATATGCAATGAAAAGGAAATTCGACGCCCAATACTTATAGAGATTTTAAATAAAACATGATATGCAATTATAAAAAAAAATCGACGCCTTACCTTGGAGACAAAGAAAAACGTGTTTCTTGGAAGCATAAGACATGCAATATGTTTTGACGCCTTAGTGGTATGATATAAAAGACATCATATGCATTTATAAAAATCAAACCTCATATTTGGAAGAATAAGCCACGGTTTTCATTAAAAAAAACGATATGCTCATTTAAATGAAATAATAGCATATGGCTTTAGGATAGAGTAACGTTTTTATTAAAAAAAAACAATGCGTTAATATTAGAATAAAACTAATTATAATACCATTCGTTTTATGATATGCATCATAATTAGCTATTATTTTAATATTAACATTAATATTTTGATATTATTATTATTATTATTTTAAAATAATAATAAAAACATTGTTTTCTTTTAAAAGGAAAAATGTCGTTAAATGGTAATTCGTAATGAATTATAAGAATTATAATTAAAACTTGATTTTATTTATAAATCTTATCTTTATCTTCGTCATTTAATAAAATAAAATTCTTTAACAATATATGCATATAATGCAAATATTATTTAAAAATCTATTTTAAATGCAGAATGAACTTGAAATATTTGTATGCGTCTTTAAAATTTTAATGATTTGATATACGGATGTGATTCAGAATCCCGCTATCATTAAAATTTCTAAGCAAAACTTTGCGGAATGACGCAAAATTTTAGAATAGAGTTCAAAATCTATTTCTCATACAAAATAAGCTTTCACTTTGTGCACCTGACAAGAAAAAGACCATTTCTTTACTGACCTTGGAAGGACGTGAGAACTGCCTAAAGACCAACTGGAGCACAACGGTGACAACTAAACCGGAAACAAAAACAAGACGCAAAACAAAGCAAAACAAAAGAAAGACAAAAAGACTGGATGCTTTGTAAGAAGTAAAACGGAACAGGACCAAGGGACAACTGATCCCGTCAAATATAACTCCTTACAAAACATCGACACTCTTAGAGAAAAACTCCTAGCAATCATTGAGAATTGCGTAGGGTTGCCCCAATTTTGGGGAATGCAAAACTGAGGACAACACCAACTAATGTTAGAAGTCAGAATGAGCTATGAGTATGATTCTAAGACATTTACCTTCCATTTAACTGGTCATTTGTAACCGTTAGATGATGCAAAAATCAAGTTGAGTTAGGGTGGGTGGAAGTTGATCGCACACTTCACGTGCCATCAAGTATGAATAAAACCTTTGGCTAAGGTAACGCAAAGTTTTTTTGCACTCGTCAATTTGCCAAGACCGGATACATAACCTAGTCAAAGGGTCATACATAATTAGCAAAGTCTATAATTGTGTGACTAATTAGGGTTGTGTGGAGCTCAGATGGCAACTAGACATAGTCTTGTATTTTCACCTTCGTGAAGGGAAGGGCAACTTCCATCAAGAAGGTGTATGGGGGGATTGCCAGGTCTGTGGTTGGAGGAAAAGCGCCATAATAATGATCTCCCTCAAGAAGAACAAGTCGAGACTTGACTGGTAAGTTCAGAAAGACTTAAAGGACTTTGTAGACTTTAAGCCCTATTTTGCTTTAATTTAATTTTTAGCATAAAATCAAGTGATGGAAAAGAAAATGTTTTTGTTAGAATCTCTTTCTAGTATGCTCTCTATACTTTGGGTTCTTAATGTTCACTTGTTAGATCTAGAAAGATTAGAGTATATAAACATATATTTGCAAAATAAATTTGTTGATGACTTTTCATGCTTTCATCTTGTTGTTAGTTATATCTTTCCATTATCTTCAAGTTAGCATGTTAGTTGATGTAACATTTTAATGAGTTCCACAAACAATATAACCAATCTAGCTCAGCACCAAAGTGCAATATAAACCACAATCAACAACAATGATAGAATATGCAGCACCCAACACTTGGGAAATCTCACCTCGGTCAAACTCTATGGTTAGAATAGAGGGAAGTATGGCCTGAAAAAATGAGAAGAATCTCATCACAAACAGCACTTAAATATCTGCTAATAATATAATATTTGAATTCGGCAAAAAATCCATTCAGGCTAGATTTTGTACGACCAACTTTATCATGTAGACTGTATGATCTTTTGATGGAATAAGCTACCAGTCTAAACTGTATGGTCTGCCCTTGACTATGATAGTATGGCCTACATTGGAGGTTAATCAAGCCCAAAACAATTGACATAGATGGAATAATATTGTTATTTCGGCATTTCAATTCAACCTAGAATCTTCAAAACAAAAATTGATACTAGAAAATGGAAATCTTGATCAGCTGGAGCACAATGGCAATTCCTATGGAGAATTGCCTAAAAGGCTAGGCAGGTTGTCATCCTCTAGTGAAGAAAAAACACATGTTCGTTCTTGGAAATTGAATTTGATAGAATGAGCAAAGATCCTTTTCTTGAGACACAAACACCTTTTATAACTTTTTGGGGGGAAATGATATTTTATTTTATTTTTCCCTCAAAATTATAAAACCTAAAATTGTCTTTTGAAACACTCAATTTTAGAAACTTGGGCCTAATGACACTTATAAAACTCACTTAACGACCTTTTTTTCTCAAAATTATAAAATCTAGAAGTGTCTTTTGAATCACTCAATTCCAGAAACTTGGGCGTAGTGACACTTTTAAAACGCACTTAACGACCTTTTCTTATTATTAAATATAAGTCGCCTTTTTAAAAAACATGACATAAAATTACTTTTTGACAACATAAATTCAATTATTTAATCATTACCCATTTTACCACTGTGCCAACCTATAGGAAAAAATTTGGAAATAGGTTAGGGGTCTTCATTAATCTTATGTCCGAGAAGGGGCCTTGACACAATGCTCGTCTTCTATTACTCTGTAATCCAAATTCAGTAAGTGGGTGAACCGTGAAACACATTGTCTACAAAGGCTTCTTTGTATGTTGCCATGTTTGTTGCAAGACTGGTCACTCAACTGTCATTTGCTCAACCAATAGGCGGAAGACTTGATCATGAAGGAAAAAAGAAGTTATGAATCCTAGTCTTTCTCAGCCTTTAGCATGTTTGTGCACCGAGGTTGTGCAGAGTCCTTCTCCGAATAGATCATTCATGTCATCATGGATGGGAGGGGCTTGGAGCCAACTAGTAGGGAACATGTATATGCAGATCTGATGGATGCCTCTCTCATTTGTTTCACTTTCCAAATGTAAGCATAAAAGGAAGAAACCTACAAAGGAGAGGTTAGCAAAAAACCCTACGAATTGTTGTGATTCGGGACCAGCAATCAAAAAAGAGAATGCAGCCAGTCAAGAATTCAATGTCAATGATTTGATTGCTAGGTGTGGCAGCAATATTGTCATGTCCCAGACATGAAATACTTAAATAAGCATCAGAAAATCGTCTTATCCATATGAACTCAACATTTTCTGAGAATCCCCGGCCCTCCTTTGCACATGCTCCAATCATATATTAATAAGGTTTAAATCGACAAAGTAAATGATAAGTATCAATGAGAAAATGTGAAGGCAATGAATATATTTAAGAAATGCAGCAATTACTTTATAAGAAAAGAAGCGCTTAAATGTTTGAATAAAATAAAGGTTGACCCCTCGTGAAGTTGCCTTCCTTGGAAGAGACACTTTTTTTGAGTAAAAAGGTACGAAAGAGGTATAAGTAGAAGATGATAAGGGAGCTAGGTAGGGAAGAAAAGGAGAAATCATTGGATCTAAAAAAGAATTAAAGTAGATTTTAGAACTGGTATTTATGTAGAAGGTTTGAATGCAAAGGAAAGTTTCTCAATATAACATACAAAAAAAAGGAATTTGTGTAGACATAAAGCAGATATATATGTGAGAGATTTGCAAGTAGAAAATATTATAAATCAGTCAAAATAAGAGCAGATTTATAAAGTACAGCAGCAGATATAAGAATATGTCATAAACAGATTCGAAAGGGAGAATAATATATTGAATTTTAAAATAGATCATTCAAGGAGGAGCTTGCAATAATGGAGCAGATATGTCTGAAGGGTTTATGAAGGATATGGAGGAAGGAAGAAAGAAGGGAGCATAAGAACTAAAGAAGGAATAATGGAAGAAGAAAGGAATGGGAAGGAAATAAGGTTGTGATTCTCTTGAAAGGTTAGAATAATGAAAGGTTATGACTGTCCCATCATGAAGATATAAATAGGAGGGAAAGTCGTTTGTTGAAGGCATGGAAGAAGGGATCGTCATAAGGAAGGAAATCATAGTAAGTTCTGATCTGAAATATAAGACAGTTCTGATCTGCATAAAAGGGAGCATAAGAATTAAGGAAGGATTAATGGAAAAAATAAGGAAGGGGAAGAGAATAAGGAAGTAACTTCCAAAGGGGCAGCAATGATGAAGGGCTGTGACCCTTTCAAAGGAGGGTAATTCTAAAAGGTTACAATTCTTCCAAAGGGCAACAATGATGAAGATGTGTGACTCTCCCTCACATTGGAAGATATAAAGGAGAGAAGGTTTCATTTGAAGAGAGATCAATTTGGGAGACAAGCAAGAAGAATATCAATCAGGAGGAGAAGAACATAGATTCGGCATTACTAATTAATAATGTACAGCACATTCAAACTTCAAACATATACTGTGGTCTTTAGCATGAGTTCCTTATACATGGCATGATAAGTACCATTTAGATCTGCACTAGACTGACTGACGATGCATTGTTGTTACGACTGCTTAGCATAGCATGATAAATATCATCTGCATCTACTCATTACTGATTAGGATATGCTGTTGATAACTGATTATCACATATACAAAATACATATTGAATTCTTTATTTGTACTAATTGATTCTTAAGGTCGGCCATGGTAAAGAAACTGGGGAATTACAAGTAGGGGAACAGTGATGGGGTCATCATCTAGGTACGTCACTTCAAGGTATAAGACTGCGGAGTCCCATGGGACCAAAGGAGTACAAAGGGTACTGCCTCTGGGCTTAGAAAGGATGGACTTTCAGGGCACCCTATTGTGAATGCTCCTCATGCTCTTGATCATGGTAAGTGAATGTATTAAGAATATTCAATCATAGGAAGTAGGATAGAATTGTCAAGATTGAAGGGAACGGTAATGGGATACCTCACGAGGTACTCCACCTCATATGGATGGTATGGGCCACAAGAGGCCAAGAGGGATGGTAATATCTGCTCTTGAGCCTAGGGTAGAGAATCTCTAGAGCATCCTATCAAATCACCCTATCTCAGCTCTTCTATGTTTGAGCCTTCTTAAACTGATTTAAGCAATCTAGTGATTAGATCTATACTTCTAATATATGTTTATTTCTAGCTAAAGAGGTCTATTTTAAGAATTATGATTATAAATGATTCCAACTTGTTTGCATGGTCTCAATAAAAGTAAAAGGTATCTCTAAACCCTACTTGTTTCAATTAAAAATTGTGACCTACGGAAAAATTTGGGTATTTATAATTTGGGGACATTAAAAAATTTTATAGCTCTTTGGAGATTTTGGATTCGTGTCACCCTAATTTGGCGGTTTTATCAATGTAACCTTGAACTTCTTTCTATTCTTTTGTCCCTATTAGGATGTTCTATGGCTGTTGCCAGCTGCTTACTGCCTAATGGATTTTTATTCCATGCTGTGATCCTTTGTTGAATACTAGGCTACAATGCAATATCTAGTTTAAACCTTTACAAAGGCTTGATGATCTTTCAAAGCCCTATTTTACCCTTATCAAAAAAAAATTTATTAAATTATTACTTATCTCAAAATTAAAAACAGTTTAAAATTTTAAAAAAATAAGAAAATGACAAAAAGACCAAAGCAGGCTAAATTAAAATCGAAAAAGGCAAAAATAAAAATTAAAACAAAAAAAGGGAATTAACCAAGTCAGCATTAGCAGCCGAAAAGGTAAAAAGAATATGTTGGGCACAGCTTCTAATAAACATTACTCTCTTTTAAAAAATGTGCTCTCTGTATAGGGAAGGTGTGCCTAATTTTAGCCACATTTGTTTAAATGGGTTCGCTTTTTTTTCTAAATCTGTAGTAAAACCTTGAAAAGTGCATCCAAAACAAGTGTACTTTGCACACTCATTTGTAATTTTTTTTTAAAGTGCATTCAACTCCAAGCAAGCTCACCCAGGTATGAAAAAAGAAAGGTGCAAATTTTAGAGAGTTATGAAGTTCATAAAACTCCAAATGGTGTTTGAAAAGTACGTATTACTTTGTGTAGGCTGTAGAAATTGTTTTTAATGATAATTATTATTCTTATTCAAAATCGTAATTGATATTTCTCAAGAAAAAAACTAAGTGAATTCAAATTCATCATCTATTCAAAATTAACAAGTAAATTCGTTTTTTTGTTCATGAACAAATAAAAGGAGTTGTTTATGATTTTTCAAAGGTCTCGGAGATTGATTTCAAGCATCATAACAAAGTCAATTCAGTTGTCATAATGGTGGTTGAGGACATTCAAAATCTGAGCAAACAAAAAGAACATTTCCAATAATGGAGTTGCACAAAAATGTGTAGAAGCCCAAAACGACAATGTCAAATTCATCACATAAAGTCACAATTACTATTCTAAATCACATCAATATGCAAGAGGATCATCCAAAACTGATTCTCAGCAATCAATTTAAACTAAAAGGGTGTTTGAGGTTGAGATCTCTTTGTACACATCTAGGAGTCAAGTTCTTTGGCCCTCGCTTCAGCATGAGACCTGCCCTATAGCCTCGCATCAACAAAGGGTATGGTTCTTTGGCCCTTCTAGAGAGACAGTGTTTTCATCACCACTTCCAGGACACCACGTCCAAGATGACTCTTATGGACACTCTGATTAGACCGACGGTGCTCTATGGGTCAGTTGTTCGGGGGCCCTCTCTACTGGAGTCTGACAGGACCTCGGTTGAATGGGTCCAGACCCTCCTTTGGCGTATCATCCGATGCAAGCAGCCTACCCCTCAGTATTGTCCTTGCTGAGTTCTGTCACATCCCTCCCGACAACTGAAAACTTTTGATGTTATGTTTATATTGATGCCCTAGATGATACCCGATTTCTGTAAACAATGGTTTTGTTTAATTTGATGCCCTAAATGGTATTTGATTTTCATAAACAGTGGTCTTTGTTTATATTGATGCCCTAAATGGTATTTGGTTTTCATAAATAGTGGTTTTGTTTAATTTGATGCCCTAAATGGTATTTGGTTTTCATAAACAGTGGTTTTTGTTTATATTGATGCCCTAAATGGTATTTGGTTTTCATAAACAGTGATTTTGGTTAAATTGATGCCCTAGATGGTAAATGGTTTTCTTTTCCTGCTTGTCATGGAACACTAGTTCGGATATTTTAAAAGGAATGATGTAATGGTTACGTTTTTATCTTAAGTTGTGAAATTTAATTATTTCATATATATAATTATTTTGATAACAAAGATTACAAACTGACTACCTCCTATTGACAAGTGGTTGCAGGAATTGCTCCTCCTCCGGGGAAAAGGGGGAGAAAGTATCACCGGGAAGGGGGGTGCAAACATGGTTATGAACTGAAGCTACCTAGCACCTGGAACTAGTAAGAACTAACTAGGTCTAAGTTAGTGCTACCTAGAAGGTATAGGTCCTAAGTAGGATCCTAGATGGTCAGGTGGTGGCAGTGAGTCGTCTTTTCAGTGATCTAGATCGGATAGAACTTGCGTCTTCGACTGGCCTCTTCAACTGATATTTTAATCTTGTAGTGCTTAAAGTGGTAAACTTGATGCTATCATTTCTAAAGAAGACCTAGGTATAAATTTTACCAAGTATAATTGGTATACGAATACAAATATATTATATAAATATATCTTGTTTATATATAGTTATATCTTAAAAAAATATAATACTAAATAAACCTTAATTGTATTTTATTTCTTATTTTGTTTTTATGGTATCGATTTCCATTAAAGAATTCATGTTATGCGGATGGTTATTATCCCTACTAAGTCACGATATAACATTAGTGACTTAGAGAATTAAAAAATGAGGCCACAACTTTTAACTAATGTAAATGAGCTTGGAAACATTTCCTTCCAGCCACGTCAAAGCTTAGGTGGCATAGTAAAAACATAGTCTCATTTGAAAACTCTTATTTCTTG
Source organism: Thuja plicata (assembly GCA_018584345.1). Lineage (NCBI taxonomy): Eukaryota > Viridiplantae > Streptophyta > Pinopsida > Cupressales > Cupressaceae > Thuja > Thuja plicata. The sequence goes on along the minus strand of MU228286.1, from coordinate 1,989,318 downwards.
AAAATCTTAGTAATTCGATGGAAATATTTTCTCCATAGGCCACGATGAAGTAGTGGTGACATTGTAGAACCGGCGGAGTTAAGGAGTCGGGGGATAGAGATGAATTCTATCGTGCTTCATTATGATTATTTATCTTAGCCTTAGTTGAAATGAAATTCAGCGATTTATAAGGAAATTCAACCAAATGAAATGAAATTGGTATGAAAATAAATTGGGTAATATAAAAAACGGTCCTCTTAATGAGAACGCACGGATTGATAGTCTAGAGAATACAAAAACAGCACATTTTTCTTTACTCATGCACGAGAAAGGAAGAGGGAAGGAGTTCGCAGGTAGAGGTCAGAAACGTAGACGGTAGTTTGGAGAAGAAACAACAAGATGCCATTAGTTTATGTGCAGCAACATGGTCTACCCGTTAGAGGTAGTTGGTAGGAAACATTCATAGAATTCTAGACAAGAGCAGCGTTAAGAAATTCTAGGAGAACTTCCAGATTTCTTAGAGTATTATAAGAGTTGAGTGCTAAAGAAGGAGCAAGCAGCATTAACAATAACCAGAGAACATCCTCTTCCAAACTGCAGAGTGTAGCTCTTTATCACAGGCATGTATCATTCACGTAGACTTCTCATCTTGGTTTCATTCTGTGATGAGAATTTTCGTAAATTTGGACTCAATTACTCCAGCAATTACATTGTAGGAATGTAATTTCAATGCATGTGTATTTTCTTTTATCACAAGCTTTTCTTGTAGTAAATGGAATTATATTAACTCATACTTGGAAATATAGGGGATTTTAGTAAACTACTGGAAGAATGTCTTGTTCAGGGTGACGCATGTAAAGAATAATGGCATGCAAGACTGAGACTTTCTCCTTAGCCTATTCTTTTGTTTAAAGAAGAAATCTAGTAAGTTTAGTACCTTCTGCACTATAATGGTGAGTTTATAGGAGGTTAAGGAATATCCTTTAACTCCTCGAGTTACGCCTATGACTTCCAGCAAAGGAGAGTCTGATTTATGGAACCAATTCTGTGACAAAGTAAACAAAACCTTAGACAAAGACCTTTCGGACAATAACCAAATCATCAGACTTACAGAGTTTAGACTTAAAACTATGTTATGAGCACGATTACGTTCTAGCTGCTTAGGCATATTCTTATATGGAAATGTTGGAAATAAATTGCACCATACAGCAGTATGTTTGTCTCAATAATTAGAACAGAGACCCACTTGACTATTGCTTAGTGACATGAAATATAGAATTCTTGTCCTTGTTCACTGTACGGAGTTCAAGTAGTTCATGTAATGCTGGAATTCATTAGTGTATTGATTAAGAAGTATTAATTGAACCACCTCTTTGAATGATGAAAAACAAGCAGTTTTAATGCTGCTGTTAAGACAAGGTTAAGAGGTAACCTTGAGTTTGAAATAAAGAAATATAATACAGAAAACTGAATCAGCTAAGTAGCCAAGATAGGATGGTTAAATATGCTATTTTCTAATAACAAGTACGCCAATATTTAAGGGGAAATAGACTCAGTCACGGAGTCAACTTTTGACCATGGGTGGATAGTTAATTACTCAACTATTGTTCATTGTTTACGTGTATTTGGCTGGTTAAAACATTTGGAGTGTAAAGGGTTTGTAGCAAGACAGTACTTACATGCAAGCATGAAAGGTGCAGAGATAGGAGCACTTTCATGAGAGCAGGAAGTGCTAGAGATGTCATTAACCCAATACAAGCCAAGTGGTGTTACCATCCAAAGTGAAGACAGTGGTTGAAGTCTAAACTCATGTTGATTTAATTATAGAACTTTAAATAGAATGTTAGATGGTTAATCCACCAAAATCGATAGATACATATCGTTGGTTACAATGGACAGCTATGACATTTTGTGGAAGTGGTATGGCTAGTAAGCCTACATTCCTAAAAGTCTCATTATAAGATTTGTAAACCCTGAACTTTGTTCATGTGATATCCCAAAATGAAGGGACACTATTACTGATATTTAATTAAGAGAATGTTTATGAACTCCATTTCTATATTGTACGTCTAGAGTTAAAAGAAATTAGATAACAGAAGTCCTGTCAAGAAATGGAACCGAGTCGAATAGGGTGAGAACTAGACTACACATCCTGTACGTGCTTGTCTCTTAAAAACCTTGGCCAAGGTACGCTACGCAATGCTAGTGTTAGTCAGCTTGAATTGATCCGGATACATTCCTAGTCAGGCGTCATACTAAGTTAGTAGCAGCTATAGGGTGTGACCGACTAGAGTTATGTAGGATCACACACCAGATTCAGATGGCTTGTTCATTACCATGTTTACACCCCTTGCAAAGGGCCAGGCCACTTCGAGTAGGAAGTGTGCAAGGGGGATCAGTCAATCCGTGGTTGGGTGGAAAAAAACGCCCCAGTGATACTTTCCCCCCATGATACTTGAAGCATTCAAGAAAGACAAAATGAATTCGATAATGCTAGTACACTCTCAATAAGATTCTACATTTTGTATTTTTATGTTGAGATAATTGATCAAGATGAAAACATGATGAGATGTCTTTTCCTTAAGAAAAATTATGTTTTGTTTTGATGCAATAGCTACTATTATGTTAAAAAAAATTAGTTACAATTTTGTTTTTAAATACTAGATCATGTTCTTTTATTTTCAGCAGTTAGCTAGAATTTAATCTTGCTAAAGATTTAGCTTGTTCCAAGTTCGTTGCCCACCCTTTCAGACTTGGTACCATATTTGACCCGGTTTGGTTCTTGCATCGTCTCCGGTGTTTTGTGGACTCCACTGAGGGACATCACAAATATCCCTACCTTGCTTATCATTCCTTAGAGGCTACTGCAGTTTCGGTCTCATCGGGTCGGGCTCGTTGCTGGTTTTCTCAGGCATCAACTCTTCTGGGTTCGATTGGGATACAGATTGATCATCTTCCTCCTTTCCAGTACTCATTGGATTACCCCTCTCATATCCTTACGTCTCGGCAGGAGCTGAATATGCACATCAAAATGGACATTTACAAGCAGTATATCCACACTACTTGGGTTAATACCCTTGGGGAGCTTCACCCAAAGATGGATTTCTACTTTGAGCACTTGCTCAAAATACGAGACGGAATCATGTGGCACCAAGCGGCAGCTTGGTCCCCCTTCTGGCCATACCAAATCCGTGAGTCCTCGCAGGAATCCCAGCCTGCAGCGGTCTTCTACTGCTTCCTCTTCCTGGGGTCTTTAGAGGCGCCTAGGGGTTCCTTCTCACCCTATCGCCTATCCTTCGATTCTAGATTTTTTCTCGACTGATTAGAGGCATTCTTGGAATGTTTGTTGTTTCTTTCTCTAGTTGTTTTGTTTTCTCTCCTCGGGCACCGTTTGGTGTCCCTGTTGTGGGTTGGCCATCTGCTTTGTTTCAATAGTCCCTTGGACGGCCTTTGTGGTCTTTCGTTGGACATTAATAAATTTATCTTATCTTATCTACCTCAACTTAGGATCTTCATGAGCAATTTGCTAAGGATTTCAAAATAGAGTTGTCATGGTTAGAATCTTGATTTAAACAAAAAGGATGTTACTTTTCCTAGCCTATTAATCGTTTCACAGTCATATTTTCTTTTCTTAGTAGATAGGTTATGTTGTTATTTCCATTTATTCATTATGTTGTTATTTCCATTTATTCATAATATTCTAAGTTGCCGGTTCGGATTCCGGTTCGTATGCGGGTTCGAGATTCGGGTTCGAAATTCGTCCAAAAATTTTTTGGGTTGGGTTCGTCTGTATAAGTATATATATATATATATTAAATACATAAATAATAATATTATAATATATAATATTATTATTATTATTATTTAAATTAAAATACATATATATATTTAAATACATAAATAATAATATTATAATATATAATAA
>MU228286.1:1965861-1985267 GCA_018584345.1 Thuja plicata | reverse complement strand
TAATCATCTATACTAAAGAAATATTGTTACACCCACAATAAAATGCATTTCTAATCAGAGAAATATTGTTACACCCACTTATACATAATATAGATGATTATTATAGGTGTAATAAAGTATATGCGATGAGTATATACATTATTTCCCAAATTTGACGTAAATTCTTCCCGGGTTCCTGCGAGTGCGGGTATTGCTGGCCGACACGTCCCAAATTTGACCGAAATTCTTCCCGGGCTCGCGCAGGTGTTTGCAAAGTCGTCGAAATTCTCCTCAAATTCGTGTAGGGTCCCGCATGGAGAATTTACAGCGAATTCGTCAGTCTGATGTCGAATTTGCAGCGAATTTGCACCGTATCCGAATTTGTAGCGAATCGACTCTCGAATTCCATTGGGTCTGAGCGAATGTGGTAACTTAGATAATATTGTAATGTTTTCTCTTTCCAGTGATGTGTTTGCTTATTGTTTTGTTTTAGGTGTGTTTGAACTTCGTTTTAAATTCCAATTTTTATACTTACAAATAAGACACAAGACTAAATATTTTACAAAGATTCTAAAATTCTCGTATGGTCCATGTATGTACCATGGTCCAAAAGAGACATTGTTTGTATCCAAATTTGCTACCCCTAAAGATTGTGTTTGATCATGTTTGTAGCAAAATGATAGGTCATTCTTGTCAACCTTCCTATCAAATTGGTTATGTCCTTTGGTGTTGGTTTGTCCTAGTCTACTAACGATAGATGCAGGTTACTCCTCACAAATATTATCAAGCTATGAATACTGAAGGAGGCTCTAGCACTGGAAAAGGAAAGAATGAGTGAAATTAAAAGAAAGACTATGATTGCAAATACCAAGCATAAGCAGCAAAGATTGAGATAAAAACAAATGTTCTTCAACACATTGAGACAAAATCATTTATGAAAATCTTCTTCCAAGCATAGTATTGACACAATATGGTCCAATATTCAATGCAAAAAGTTTCAATGTATACCATTGACAAAATTTTCTACTTTTAGAAAAAAAAATGTTTTTTTCTAGTCCCAGTTTGAGGAAATAAGCACAAAACTCACAGCTTTCTATTTTTTGAAAATTCTTTTTTTCTTTATTTACTTTTTCAACAAAAAGTACTAGGTGACAATGGCAAAAGGTCCAGAGTACAAATTCAAACTCCACTTGGCAAAATTGGTTTCATGAGAAAGTTGCATCTAAGTTCTTTTGGACAACAAAATAGCATGTTTGTCTTGTCTAAAAAAAGATAAAAACAACGAAAAAGTTGCACCTAACTCAGTATATGCACTCAATTGAAGATTAAAAGGAAAAAAAAGTGATATAAAGGAGGAAAAATGATGAATCCGAGTCCTGACCCCTTCATTCAAAGTGACACCCAAGCCAAGATTGAAAATCAGTTAAGGCAAATCAAAAAGAAAATCAGAAGATCAAAGCCCTTGATTCAGATGGATGCTTAAGATGAAAAACAGAATGGAAAGAATTTATGAAAGCAATATTTTATATTATTTTCAGATTATGTGGGATTGGTTTCAAAGCAATCAATTTTATTTTATTTTTAAAAAATCAAGGAGATGTAGTTTGAAAACTATAAATGTGTCATATACACATACAATGGAATGATCAGGAAAGGAAAACTCATGCTACGAAGACACTAAAAGTTGAAGTCAAATTAATGTGTGAAATATTTGTCTAGTGAAAGACAGTAGATGTTGTGCTTATGCTACAAAACCTATTCAACTACTATGCAATAATCCTCAAATATTTCTATGTAATCCCTTGAAGATTATCAGAAATAGGTTGTTGTAAGCCAGACCTTGTATTAACAAGTAGTCGATCTAAATTGCTTTGAATGTTCTTAACAATTTAATTAATGAAATCATATGATATTAACTCATTTAATGTGTTGGTGCTAATCATTGGCCTCTATTTTAGCCAAAGACAACATCCATTAGTTTTGATGAAAATCTAAAATTTATTTGCAAGTAAAGATCAGTCTTTGTTTTAACCGGTATGAAGCGGCATGTGTTTGTACTTGAGTCAATAGACCGCCTTAATTTGAAAATATTGCAGTCTTAGTTATTGATAATTTAGTGATGCTTGTGGGGCAAAAACATAGACGAAGTAATATTTTATATCATATGCAAAAACCCCCATTGTGGATTTGTAAATTGTAAATATTTGTGGATACTGTTAATTTTAGTAAGTTTTAAGGAGCATCTCCTTCTAATTTGAAGATCAATCTTATCATATACATTCTTTATGTTTTGTGTCATCACAAAACACCAACAGACCAAGTCGTCAACATTGCTGACATGGACCAATTGGAATGAACCACCTCAAAGAAGAAAGCCGCCTATATGCCATGTATTGTGACTTGAAGGAGAGTAAGTACTGAGAAGTTGATAATGATCAAAAGGTGGAGAAATGGAGAATGAAAATATGACAGCCAGCACATGGTGGGGAAGAGATATTTATGTTGGAAAGGATTGGCCAATAATGCTGAATGGAGGAAGCAATGCAATTGGCAAAAATGCAAATCGAACAGACATTGAAACTCCACTGTGTATAGCAAGGAAATAGGAGAATGAAGCAATCAAGCAAATTGCAAAGATTGTGAGGAAGGAACTTAATCAGCCCACAATCATAAACCATTGTAACCCAAAGGTCTTAATGCAACTTCCATAATTTGTGAAATTGCACTTGGACTCCAAATGTTCAAAATGAACTAAACTTAGACCGTGATGCCCATACTAGCAAATTTTGATGCATAGGGCCCAAGGCAAAGACTAGAAGGGCATGTTGCACATTTTAAAACACAAATAAACCAATGGAAGCAGATTAATGATTTCTCTAATCGGATGTCAACAATGGGCTACAAAAGGAACATAAGCACAATGAAAGAGCCAAATGCAAATATACATTCTCCTAAGCTCTCTTGTCTAAGAGAAGACTGAGTGGAGGATTTTTCTAGCTTGGGATTGACATAGTGGATTATGTTTTTTCTATGTCCCACAGGGCTCCGGAATGGGGACGGAGGGTCGGTAGGGGATGCATTTCCGGGACATTTCCTAGAGGGCCATTTTCAGGGGACGGCAGGGGATAGCGGTATACAAATTTTTAATATATATATATATGAATTTTTCAAAATATATTAAAGATTATAGAGAGAGAGATGTAAATACTTGATAACAACAAAATCAATATGTAAATAAATCATGACAGCAATAGTATAACAGCATAATAAATTTCAATAAAGCATTATAACAGCAGTCTCAAACATCAAAATACAATGGTCTACTAATATCCAAAAGTCTTAAACACGTATCCAAAAGTCTCAGACATCAAAATACAACAGCCTATGAAACTAAGCCTCATTCAGACTATCAATATCCAATGACTTGGAACCATTTGAGTCAGTATCACCCTCTACCAAAAGTGGATCGCCCAATGCTAGCTACAATGGTCAGTACGAAATAGTAAAAATTTTCATAGTAAACAAAGTACAATCATACAACAAAATATTTTTTAATTTCAAAATTCGAGAATGAAACTTTTCAAGCATGGTATTAAGACTCGGACTTGGCATGACTCGGAAAATTAAACAACTATAACTTTTAACGTGCATTTCATTGAATATATTTGATTTTCATACATTTGAAATTACAATAGCTGTTTTGATTCTCATATAATTGATTCTCGTAAATTTGAAATTTGAATATATTGTATTTATTCTCATATGGAGGTATAGAAGCAAACAAAAAAATTTTAAAAATTGATTTTTAATGTCTAGGGGCATTCCTAATTGTAGGGGATGGTTGGCTGTCTTAGAACGCCCACAAGCCCCAAGGATGTTTTCTAGGATTTTGGAGGGTTGCGCAATTATGAAGGACAGGAGGGGGACATCCCCTCAACGTCCTACCATCCCCGAAATGGCTAGGGGATGGGGATGCCAAGTTTTGTGGCAGGGGTCATGTCCCTGTGTTTCATAGTATTTTTGGGATCTATGTAAGGGATATTTGATAATACAAATATCAAAATAATCCTTGTCCAAGCTATAAAACATAGTTTTTTAACAATAAAAGGCATAAGTCAATATTGAGGGATGACAAAAATCCTTAACTAGTCAAAGATACAAAAATCAATAAGAATCAGATACCTAGATATTAGAATTCAAAAGGCCACGGTGAGTCCCTTATCATCCACCAAAGTTCCCCTCTAGTTGAATTTTGCCTCCTCTTAGAACCCAAGCATCTAGGTTGAAAGAAAGCCTTGTTGTTAGCCCAAGATTATTGTTGAGTTTTGACCTCGGTTGGGAAACTCTGCATAGATTCAATGTGAACATGCAAGAAAAGTTCAAGTGGTTTGAGTTAGTCTATTTTGTATTTCACTTTGAAGGACTAAAGAGAAAGTCATTTATTTAGCTAAATAAGTGTGATAAAGTATAGATAAGCACTAGTGAAATAGATTTATCTTCCATTTCTTCCTTATCAGGGCTGAGAATTGTTTGGTAATTAAAACTAATTTTTGGAAGATTAGATTTTAAATTTAATCGATATGAAGATAGAAGAATGTAAGGCTTCAGAAATTTTTTGAAGGACTAAGAAATTGGAATTGTAAAATACCAAAACAACATAACTCATGTTGCTAATTCCGTGCAGCTATGAGTAATATCGGTTGTGGGGGCTGTCTTGCAAGTTTGTACAAGGAATGGAAAATAGAGTTGACATCGTAATAATTTGTGTATGTCTTTGCATTTTGAAGGTTTCATTATTGTGTGATTTATGCAATGTTATTTAGCGTTAGGACATATTGTTAATGTTTTACCAGGAATCGAAATAAGCAGCAAAACATGACAAAATAATAAGACACTAATATGTATCTTGGGAAAACCCTCCTACACGAGGGAAAAACCTAGCCACACATCAAAATGATCTGCTTTATTTAAGATAAAAGTGACTGAAAACAATATCTTCAGAATTCCAAAATACTCTATATAAACTCTCAGAATTCTTAGAAGAAAACTCTCGGCACGGCATCACAAAGAAAATATACCCAGAACTGAAAGCTCCTATCACAAGATATAATCGCTTCTCAAAATAATGAGTGTATCAATCTGTGTAATCATCAACTAAACCATGACACCAAATAGAGACCATATATATAACATAAGCTCACGAACCATCCATCATTGAGTTTAAAGGAATGTGAGGAGATAACAGCAAGACTTCTTGAAATGATAGACTATTCACATGGAAGAGATGACTCTTCGTGTGTAGACATGAGAGTCTCTTTAGTTGCCCATGATGTAGGACTCTTTCAGTTGCTCATGACGCCACATACACAGCCACCTCACCCATACTCGGTGACTTTTCATGTATCCCGACAAGAGTCTCTTCTTGAATGATCATAAAATATTGACAATAAAATTCCTTTTGAAGCTACATACTTCAACACTCCCTCTTAGCAAAGAAGGAATTTTCCAGATACTCGAGTCATGGAATCTCTCAACATAATGTCCATCATGGCTACACCCATTAGTGTCAACAACAACCTTTATCACAAATTCTCTCAACGTAATTTTGTCATCTCAACATGACGAACATAAGAAGCTGCAACAAAAATGTTAGTAATAAAAAAAAATCTCATCACAAATTTTCTCAACATAATATTGTCATCTCAGCATGACAGTCACCATAGCTACTCCCAGAGGGTGAAATAAATAAACTAAGTCATGGAGTCTCACACATGACTTCCACCATGGCTACTCCCAGAGGGTGGATCCACCATTGCTACTCCCAGAGGGTGGAACAAGGGCTTTCACCTCAAACTTCTCTCACAGAGAAGAATGCATTAACAAGGGATTGCACCTCGAACTTCTCCCTCACAGAGAAGAACTCATTAACAAGGGATTGCAACTTGAACTTCTCCCTCACAGAGAAGAACTCATTAACAAGGAATTGCACCTCAACTTCTCCCTCACAGAAAAGAACTCATTAACAAGGGATTGCACCTCGAACTTCTCCCTCACAAAGAGGAACTCATTACATCACATAATAGGAACAACTGAATGTTGAGACTCCCTCTCAGCAGGGGCAGCATTCTCACTGCTTTGATTATCACAATAAAATAGAGCTGATTTCAATATTTGACGAAACAAGGAGCTTTTGTAGTCACACTGCTACATGAGCTTGTTGATCCTCTACAAGGAGCATGGCACTCTCCATCTACCGCTCAAGCTCCCTCTAAATCTAATTTTCTCCTCTTAGAATAAACTAATCATAAGACAATCTGAATAAGTTCTTCTTCAAGAGAGATGTTTCCAGTAAAGAGCCACCAGCTCAGCTCAAGCTACAATCTCTCATCATCCTTGTGCTCCTCGATATGTCCTAGAAGCATATTAGAGAGATTAGAAATAGACTCAAACTAGATCGCAAAGAGAAATATATAGACTAATGCTAGAAGCATACATGATTCACTATTCCCAATTTTATAGCATGAATTAACTACATAAAATCCATGATCAATATTCAAGGGTATAATCATTAAATACTTATCTCTTTATTGATAAATCCGTCTTTTACCAGCTGCAAGTAGGTTTCACAACCCTTGTGCAAGCCAGGCAAGGCAACACAACCTGTGGCTCTGAGTGCTTTGAGCCATAGAACCCATGTTTATGCAGACAGATCTCACAAAAGCACTGAGATTCAATCCGAATATTTCGAACCAATATATATATAATGCAGAAAACAAAACAGCCTGATTGCTGACAGCAGAATGAATACTACTTCTAACTCCATGCACAAGATGTTTGCTTACACCCGCTCTGATACCATGTTAATGTTTTACCAAGAATTGAAATAAGAAGCAAAACATGACAGAATAAAGAATAATAAGACACTATTATTTATCCTGGGAAAACCCTCCTACACGAGGGAAAAACCCAGCCACACCGCAAAATGATCTCCTTTATTTATGATAAAAGTGACTGAATACAATATCTTCAGAATTTCAAAATACTCTATATAAACTCTCAGAATTCTTAGAAGAAAACTCTTGGCACAGCATCACAAAGAAAATATACATAGAACTGAAAGCTCCTATCACAAGATATAATCGCTTCTCAAAATAATATGAGTGCATCAATCTGCGTAATCATCAACTAAACCGTGATACCAAATAGAGACCATATATATAACATAAGCCCACGAACCATCCATCATTGAGTTCAAAGGAATGTTAGGAGATAACAGCAAGACTTCTTGAAACGGTAGACCATTCACATGGAAGAGATGACTCTTCGTGTGCAGATGCGAGAGTCTCTTCAGTTGCCCATGACACAAGAGACTCTTCAGTTGCTCATGACGCCACATACACAGCCACCTCACCCATACACGGTGACTTTTCATGTATCCTGACAAGAGTCTCTTCTTAAATGATCATAAAATACTGACTATAAAATTCCTTCTGAAGCTACATACTTCAACAATAATCACCAAGGATTTTGCAAATTCTTAAAAATCTTAGGAGAAAAGTTATCTCTCTGACCTGTCATCTAAGTCAAATTGAAGTATGTTCTTTGCAGAAAAGCTTTCTGACCCACATAAATGAACAAATATTTATATATTCTAACATTGTCCTTCTTTGAAAAAAAAACCTAAAAATAATGAGTTTTTTATCTTTTCTAAATAAACACAAATTCAAAATGATACTCAAATAACATAATCTGCCAAAGCATTATTACAAGTATATAAAAATATTAAACAAACAACTACTCCCTGTAAATTCTTAAGTGGCTATGGATTACCTTCAGCATCTCCATTTCTTCTTTAGTAGGGCAAAACTTGATAAGGTTCTCAACTTGGTCAACATCTAAAATGGAGCTATCCAAAGCCAAAACTGCACTCTGGTAATTCATAGCAACAAAGAAAAAGTTAGTATAGTTCCCTATGTTTTGTGTTTGCATTTGTCATTCAGCATTAGAGCACGAAGAGGTTTGAGCCACTAAACATGGGAAGACATTAAGTCATCTAACCATTCCTAAATGCAAGAACTAAAAAAATTTAAAACAATGATCAATTTTGGACAAACCTTAAAATGAGCATATTTGCTGCAAGAAAACTAAAAGATATGCTCCCAGAAAAAAGTTTATGATCCTGGAGGTGAGAACTTGACCCTAGTATACTTATGACACCAGTACACAACAAGTTGCCAACAAAGAAAACAAACAGAAAGTTTTTAAACTAATATGCAACAGAAAACTCAAGATATCAGTTGCGAAATGGATTTAATCATTGGCTCAAAGAAGATAACAAGTACTTTTACACATCTATTTTTCAAGAACATAAGTAAACTATCAAGCAATACCCAATGATTCTCATCCAAAATAAAAATTTGAATTGATACCATAAAAGAGGCAAATTTTAAATAAGTATATAGTGGGCTCAAGAAATATAGTTGCAACAGTATCATATCACAATCCACAAACAGGTCAGAAGCATGCGTCAACAATGTAACCAGTGTGCCAATGAAATCTCAAACAAAGAGTCGAAGACAAATGAATCACAATAATAGTAGACAAATATAGAAATTTATTAACAGCTGAAGCAAAAATGGGAGATTAGGAATCTTCCAAGTTCTCAATTTTCATAATGAACCTAGCCTTTGAACACAAATATATTAAAAGTAAAATTGGGCAATCTTTTCAGGGATAATGAGCAAATTGTTCAGCTACTTCAAATAGTTTACATGGTTCAAAAGTTCAAATATATTTTACAACAAATGTCATAGTTGTGGTGTGACAGCTAAAATGAGGAGACCCAAGCTCAAATCCCCATGCAATCATCACAAAAAAACTCAAAGGGATAACTTAAGTGCATACATTTAGTGGAGGACATTGCACCCAAAATTGTGCCAAAATACTGATATTTTTATTTTACATGGAATGTGTTATGTCCCAATTTTAATTAAATTAATTTTGTGGAGAAGATGTCCTCTCCTGTATTTCCCATGGGTTGAGAAGAAAATTCCTAGAAAATAAATTTTATTAAAGCTAATTAGTTGGACCAGAATTAACTATTGTTTCCTATTTTGGATAAAAAAATGGTTAAGCAATTTAGGGCTGGGGGCTAGCTCGATTGGTGAGAGCTTCCTGTGGTAGGTACGAGGTCACAACATCCAATCTCCCACCCACGTGGTCCCAGAGGACGTGTCACATCAGTGCCACCAGTCATTTAAAAAGTTTACCTGGCAAACTGCAGGTTACAGGGGCGCTGCCCAATTCATTTAGTCTAAAAACAAAAGAAAAAGGGCCAGGTAATTAATAAAATATCATTGTTTTTATGTATTTTGGAAATGGGATAATGTAACTCCCAAATCATTTGGCATCTTCTTTTATTGAAGTTTCTTTGGCAAGGCCATGACAATTCATACATGGAGAGTTATAGTTGGCGTTTTGTGGGTATGTTACAAAGACATATTTTTGAATGAGCATATTTGGAGGGAAACTGATGGAAAAAATAATCTTTGTCATGTCCCTGAGGCAGACTCTCAGCTCCTGAAGTGTTTTAATACTAACACTCAATAATATATATATATATATATATATATATATATATATTATATTAATACAATTTACAATTAAAATACTTTTTCTGGCCAACTAGGATAAGGGCAGCAATTGTATATTAATGCTGGTCATTTTTTTGGAAATAAGCAGAGTGAACACTAATTTAATATTCATTTTGGACGACTCCCTACAACCTTGTCCGGTTCCTCTTAATTGAAATTCAGAAAATACATTTAGATTAATATTATGTAGGCTGACCTCCATGTTTGGCACCCAAGACAAAGACATATAAAAGGAAGTTTAATGACACAAGCTTTGGAATGTATGATTAGCGCATAGCAATTCCTTAAGGCAGAGGTTCCATATTTAAGGGCAGTGATCAGCTTAAATTACAAGACAAGGAATTAACTAATGCAGCGATTAACTGGACTAAACAGCGATTAAAGTAGGAGGCATCAATCATGATAATAAAAGACGAAGTGATTCATTAGTAACTACAGCAGTGATCTTAACTTAAAATTAATCAATTACAAATCCAGCAATCCTCTAAACAGTAGGTCAGAGAAGAGGGTGTGATACATTGGGTCAAGAAGACATGACCTTTCATAAGGAACAGCTATTTGAAAGGGTCGCACGTTTTCAAATATGATAATGGGGTATAAGAAGAGAAGGATGTGATGGGAGAATGGGACAGTTAAGCATCAATCAAATCACATCTGTTTTACAGCTATCTCATTCAAGCACAGATAATCTGAACATTATCTGCAAGTTTGGATAATGAGAAGGTATCATCGGGAATATATTTGAACAGCAAATATAAAAAGCGATAAAGTTAAAGCAGTGATGTCAAATTAATGAGTAGAGATAAAGTTTAAGACATAGGGAAATAGTAATGAGCAGAGATAAAAAGGAAAACAGCGATGAATGTAATTAAGCAAAGGCAGTGATTAATATGTCAAAGGGCACCAATTATTATGCTTAATGTGCAGCGATTAATGTCTGGAAGAGAAACAGTCATAATGAAAAGGGGTTATTAACAAGGAAAATGTCCATTCAAAGAGTTATGTCTTCAAATAGACATAAAGATATATGAAGGAGAAGACTTCCTTGGAGAGAGGTATATAACCAAGGCTCACAAGCACTTATCCATAAGAGCAGATCACTTCTATTAGGATTATATCTTCCAAGATAGAATGTTTCTTTAATGGTCATCTAGTCATCTTTAGTCTATATAGGAAAGTTTCCTATTCTGTCTTTTGTCAACGTTTGTTTCTTTTAGAAACATCTTTGTAAATGTATATAAGGAACATTTGTTCCTCTGTTTAATATGACAAGATCATCCCATATTCTATCATCTGGCCTGTGTAATATTGTATCAGAGCTTAGGAAAAAAAAATCGAAAAAATTAAGAACATTATGAAATCTTATGTTTTTTTAATTTTTTTCGAAATAAATCCATTCAAATTCGTTTATTTGTAGACCCGTCTAGGGTTTCTGTTCACAAATCAATTTGCAGCATTTTCGTGGGTCTGCTCGTTCTACCTCCATTCAACTTTTTTCTTCCCGTGCGACCAGGTAATACACGATATCGGGTTTTTTTTTGTCGCAGGTTTTTTGAACACAACCCGTGGGTTGTTTTTCTCTGCAAACTCAGGTTTGTTTTCTGCCTCAGGCCGCTACGACTGTCGTTTTCTTCTGGATCTCTGTGTTGATGTTATACAGCGTCGGGAGTTATCTTTCTCCTGAAGGCAAATCACTTGTCCAAGAAATGCGAAGGGACTTGCATTTGGAAATTGAAAAGACTTGCATGGAGATGTGAAGAGACATCCATTTGTAATGAAGAGACTTGTGCTTGGAATGTAAAGAGTCTTCAGTTTCGAAGACGAAGAGTCAAGTCTTCTATATATTTTTTTGTCTTGTGCATTGGTCGGGTGTTAGACACGCATTATATTGCTGGTTCTGTGTGTAGTAGATGGATTGCAGGTTCAATTTGAAGCATTGTACACAGATCTCTATTATTTTATCAATAAAGCATCATTTCTTGTGTGGCTGGGTTTGCCCCTCAAGTTGGAGGGCTTTCCCAAGATAAATATTAGTGTTTTTTTTGTGTCATCTATTCTTGCATGTTTTGTGCTAAGAATCTTTTGTTTCTCTGCTATTCTGGTTCACAACATTAACATGGTATCAGAGCGGGTCTAAGGAAACGATCCGAACTAGAATAGAACAATTGGATTCTAGAAGAATCGTAATGTCTAATGGGAGTCAAATATGTTGTTCAAAATGAGAGATTCATATGAGAACGTGTAGCTGAAGAGCCTTGGAGGGTAGAATCTCTTATGAAGTTTCTTACCTGGACAGGGAGGATGCTGTCATGTTCGTCTATGCTTACATGTTTGGCATTCATGTCTATGAGGATAGCAAATGTACTAGTGTTCAAATTTTTCATTCTCTATAATTGTGTGATGGCGAAAGATCTATTGGTGGATTGTGAGGAAATTGAGGCAATAAAGAGATAAGTATTTGAATATTGATCATGAATTTTATGTAGTCAATTCATGCTATAATATTGAGAATAGTGAATCATGTATGCTTTTAGCATTGATCTGTATATTTTCTCTTTATGAATAGTTTGATTCTATGAACTATTGCTAATCTCTCTAAAAATGCTTCCAGGACGGATCGAGAAACAACGGGATGATGAGAGATTACATGCAAAGTCATGCAAGCTATAGAAATGAATATGGGAATGCTGCTTGCAGCCATGGGACTGAATTGATGGCACATAACTTCATTAAAGAGAAAGAACCTATTTAGATTGTCCTTGCAATTAGTTTCTTCGAAGAGGAAGAAATGACATTCAGAGGGAGACTATTCAGCTGAAGAAATCAAATTCAGAGGGAGCCTGAGTGGCAGATGTAGAATGCCAAGTCCTTTGCAGAGGATCAGCAAGCTTGTGTAGCAGTGTGACTGCAAAAGCTCACTGTTGGACAAACATTGGAGCCAATTTCCTGATATTGTGATAATCAAAGCCATGAGAATGTTGCCCTTGTTAAGAGGGAGTCTCAGCTAAGAGGGAATCTCAACATCCAGAAGATATTTTATATGTTTTAATGAGTTCTTCTCTAAGAGAGAGAAGTTCGAGGTGCAATCCCTTGCTAATGAGTTCTTTGAGAGGGAGAAGTTCGAGGTGCAATCCCTTGTTAATGAGTTTTTCTCTAAGAGGGAGAAATTCGAGGTGCAATCCCTTGTTCATGCATTCTTCTTTGCGAAAGAAGTTTGAGGTGAAAGCCCTTGTTCCACCCTCTAGGAGTAGCTATGGTGGATGTCATGTGAGAGACTCCATGACTTAGCTCTTGTGTTATTCACCCTCTGGGAGTAGCCATGGTGAACATCATGTTGAGATGACGATATCACATTGAGAGAATCCCTGATAAAGTTTTTGGTTTTCTCACAATGGGCGTAGCCATAGTGAGGGTCATGTTGAGAGAATCCATGACATGAGAATCTGGAAAGATACCTCCCTAGCTAAGAGGGAGTGTTGATGTTATATAGTGTCGGGAGTTATCTTTCTCCTGAAGGCGAACCACTTGTCCAAGAAATGTGAAGGGTCTTGCATTTGGAAATTGAAAAGACTTACATGGAGATGTGAAGAGACATCCATCTGAAATGAAGAGACTTGTGCTTGGAATGTAAAGAGTCTTCAGTTTCGAAGATGAAGAGTCAAATCTTCTATATATTTCTTTGTCTTGTGCATTGGTTGGGTGTTAGACACACATTATATTGTTGGTTCTGTGTTTAGTAGATGGATTGTTGGTTCAGGTTGAAGCAGTGTACACAGATCTCTATTATTTTATCAAGAAAAGCATCATTCGTTGTGTGGTTGGGTTTTTCCCTTCATGTTGGAGGGTTTTACCAGCGTAAGTATTAGTGTTTTTTTTTTGTGTCATCTATTCTTGCATGTTTTGTGTTAAGAATCTTTTGTTTCTTTGGTATTTTGGTTCATATCATTAACACTCTGTGCGCAGGAGTTCTCTCTGCCTGTGTCTAGTCTTTCTTCAGACATCCTGCCTCTTACAATGGTCGTTTTTGCCTAATATTTCGTCTGCAAAACCCGTTTTTCTTGGCTGCGGCTAGGGTTTCATTCTTCAGGGCAATATTTCTTCAGTTCATGGGTTCTAGGGCATCGTTTCTGAAGCTTCTATGTGGTCGTTTTTGCTAAAAAATGAAAGTTCTTCAACATTTTCAACCTTCTTCATGGCCGCCTAGGGTTTCTACAACTTTTAACTAGGGTTTTGACCCTTCAGATCAAGTCGGATTTAAAATTTGATTGAAGATTCTTTCTAGGTTTTTTTAGCCCTCAATTGGGTTGTCATCAAATTTTTCTAGGTGTCATTATTTGTGCCTCAATTTTTGTGCCAGCCGATTCACATTTTGTTCACAGATTCTTCTAGGTACTTCACGGATTTTTCTGGGTCTTCCAACAATTTTGTCTCGAAATCCGTACATGTTTGGTTTTGATCGATTTTTCTCCTCAAATTGTATCCAGTCATCTGTAATCCGCAATGTTCGCATGAGATTTTATTTTCTAGGTTTGTCGATTTTATCCTCAAAAACCGTTCTTTGGGTTATGTAATATGCAAAGTTGCATGGGATTCAGGGTTTTAACATTTTTTTTCGAAGAAAAAAAAAAACGATGCTTTGTAAAACTTCAGTTTCTAAGTTTTTTCGGTTTCTAAGTTTTTTCGGTTTTGACCACAAAAATTGTGACTTCTTGCAGTATGTTCTGAGTCGTAGTACTCTTTTGCAAAAGTTCTTGGTCTTTGACATTTTGCAGATCCAAGAAGGGTCTAAGCCGTCGCAGAATGTTCTGACATCCGTACAATGACCATTAAGGGAGGGGTATTAGGATTATATCTTCCAAGATAGAATGTTTTTTTAATGGTCATCTAGTCGTCTTCAGTCTGTATAGGAAAGTTTCCTATTCTGCCTTCTGTCAACGTTTGTTTCTTTTAGAAACATCGTCTTCGTAAATCTATATAAGGAACATTCGTTCCACTGTTTAATATAACAAGATCATCCCATTATTCTATCATCTGGCTTGTATAACAAGTTCATCAAACATCAGCGATCAGACGCATAGGTGGATCGAACCAAAGATTACTATTTACTGCAGGCTATAGCATTCCTCTCCAACGATGGTATGCATGAGATGTATGCTTAGTAAGCGTGATGAAGATGTTATCTAACATATTATTTCTTATATGAAGTGCTAATCTTTCTAGATTCTAATTAATTCATTTATTCTCCCAAAGAAACAATCAAACCATGGTAAGGTGAGGAAGGGAGTACAAAGAGGGAGAAATTGTTATGAGGTCCTCTTCTAGGCACGCCACCCCATAGTGGTGACGAATTGTCCCATGAGACCAATGGGGTACAAGGCGTGCCACGCCCTTGGGCTTAAAAGAGGAGACTCTGATTACACTATTGTAGTTTCCTCAAGTATATACCTTGGTTGACCATTATGTTAAGGGATTCTAATCATAAGGGGGAGAAAGTAAGTCAAGGAGATAAGGTTTATCAGCTCCCCCAAACTAAGTACGCCACCCCAAGGGATGTAATTGGTCATAGCTGGATATTCCTGCCCCTTGTGGGCCGAGAGGCGAATTGATCACCCCAAGGGATGAAATTGGTCGTAGTTGTTGGCATAACTGATGCAGAGTGAAGTTGAGTATGTTATGGTGTTGAACTAATGATAGTTTGTTCAGTTATGATGATGTCATTGATGTCAACTTAGTGTTTGTTGGTTGGCAGTGTGTCTGTTATGCTGATGTATGTTAAAGAGGTTAAATCCAAAGTTGTGGTAAGAGTTGGTGTGTGTGATCGTAAAGGAGGACTAAGTGATGTCTCTAGATGCTATTTCTATGACCGCACAGGTTGATCTTATGAATGGTGTGTGTTATGATTGATTGAAGGTTGACAGGTCAACAGGAAGAACAAGACCAGGCCAGGAAGGAATGATTTGATGTTAGTGTCAAATAGGTTTTGATTCAGATGTTGTGGTCATGATATGTTTATCTTTACTATGTTATGGGATTGTTGTTGCGACCGCATCATGATTTGATGACCGGAAGACAAAGTTTCAAGTGACAGAAGATCGTTCAGTAAGAAGTTAAAGATGTTCTTAGAATAGTCAATCAGATCCTTGACCGGTGATGATGCACCGTGATGCAGTAAGTGATTATGTTGTCCACGGATCATGGTGATGTTGATGATTGACGAGGATTGATGAGTTGGCATTTTCTATGATCATTATGATCGGATTTCTTGGAAGTTGTGCAAGAACATTGGAGAATGTGTTGTGGTTTGACTTTTCTTTGTCAAATCAATGTGTGATGGATTTGAAGGTCGACGTGAGTTTGTTAGAGAGTGCTATAGATTGTCAACACGTTTTAGGATTTGTTCATTGAGCGGGAACGATTTAAAACATTTTGTAAGGCAGTTAATTGCCCTAATGAACTTGTAATGTATAAAAATGTAAAATGATGAAAAGTACAAGTGTAGATTGTGGATTCAAAGGTGTGATCGAGAGAAGAGAGAAGATTGTATGTATGTAAAGCAAAGATTGAACTTGAATTGGATCTGTATTAACAAAGAGTGCTACTTTCTCAGATCATTTACTTGTTGATTCCTAACAGCTTCATCAAGCTAAATCCCTTAACCGGGTAGATCCTAACAGACCTGAATTTTAAATCCTTTAACCAGGTGACTCTAATTAGGGTTTGAAATCCTTTAATTAGGTTACTCCTAACAGGGTAAAGCTCCTAATAGGGCTAGAGGTAAATCCCTTGACCGGGTGACTCCTAACAGGGTCTTGCTCTTAACCGGGCATTTGTAAGCTTTTAACAGGGCTAAGCTCTTAACTGGGCATGCTTCAGAAGAGTGCAGATTTTAGTGGGTGCCATCCCCACACGTGGTTTTTCCTAGTTGGGTTTCCACGAGAAAAACTTTGGTGTTATTGTATTGCATGGTTGTGAATGTTTATGTATATTGTTTAGTTTTTCACGCAATGGATGTCTATTGATGCAAGTGGTTGAATGGTTAATGAAAAGTTGTAATTGTTAGAGTACTCATTGTTAAATTTTTCTGGGTGTCATTTTTCATGCCTCCATTTTTGTGCCAGCGGATTCACATTTTGTTCACAGATTCTTTCTGGGTTTTTTCGAGCCCTCTTCTAGGTACTTCACGGATTTTTCTAGGTCTTCCAACAATTTTCTCTCGAAATTCGTGCATGTTCGGTTTTGATCGATTTTTGTCCTCAAAAATCGCATCCAGTCATCTGTAATACGCAATGTTCGCATGAGATTTTGTTTTTTGGGTTTGTCAATTTTATCCTCAAAAATCCTTCTTTGGGTTCTCTAATACGCAAAGTTGTGTGGGATTCAAGGTTTTTACCATTTTTTCAGGAAAAAAAAAACAATGCTTTGTAAAACTTTGATTTCTGGGTTTTTTCAGTTTTGACCACAAAAACTGTGGCTTCTTGTTGATATTATGGCCTTTACAACAATAGATCACCCATCTTGAACTAATTAAAGGCAATAATAATACTAATAAATATATATAGGATATATATATTTATTATTGTAAAACGATATAAATAATAATAATAAATATAAGTAGTATTTATTATTTATTGTTTGATCGATTTGCATAAATAAGTTTATATTTAATTTGTACTTGGGAGGGGCCATGTCGGCCACCTTGAGGTGATGGAGTTTATTTCCAAAATCTCATATATATAATTGTTAATGTTTGTAGCTTCAGTCGTATGATCATTAGAATACATATAATATATGTTGATTAATAATAATATAATATATATGTTATATTATTAATTAATCATATGAAATTTAATATTTAATATTAAATTATTATATTATTCTTAATTAATAATTGATTGACGAAACATTATAAGACTGATTAAATTATAATTAATGGAAAGAGGCATGTCATTTCTTATAAATAATAAAGAATAGACATGTCCCATGAAGGGACATGTCTCTCCTATCCTCATTCCCAATATAAATGAAAGAGAGATTGTTGCATTTGGAAAATACATACAACATAGAGTGTTCTTACATTTGCAGCTATCCTAAAAACTTAACATGGTAACTTAACATGGTATCAAAGCCAGACTGCAAATGTAAGAGAGCAGTTTGTTGATGGTGAATGTGTGACTGTCTCAAAAAATACAATCTCAGTAAAATGACTAATCTCACAAATCCACTGTTGGATTTTGCTCAATTTTGCATATGTTAGTGAAAACCTAATTTCAGAGAATCGCACAGAAGCGATTAGAGAGAAAGTCTTGGATTCAAAAGTTATGACGGAATGTGTACGGGTCTATGTGAAATTCCTGAAAGCAACTTTCATTAAAGAGATATATTAATTTGTACAATCGTGGTCAAGCATTAACAAAGAAGAATGTATTAAAGGAACTATCTCTTTCTACAAAGAAAGAATTAATTATAGAGTGTCACCTCTCTTGGAGCAATCAATTCATTTCATAAGAAGACATGAGAATTATTCAACGATATAAGGGTGGGAATTGTACATTGTGGGGGGAGAATAATAACCAATGTTACATTTCCATGCTCAGTGTGGGGAGATAATTCAAAGGGGAGATGTCTCTCAAATAATATGATAAGGTGTTTTATGATTTGATGTTTATGGACCTTCATTGAAGCAACTTATGTCAAGGATGTTGATGCGCAGATAAGTATTTATTATCTTTAAATATTACATTTATCTACTCATTATAGTCTCTCTCTCGTCTTTATTTCTATACGTACTATAAGAGCTATTTGTCTTGATCTTTTCTGGAGATGCTCTTGAAGGAAAAAAGAATATTAGATTCAGAGGGAGTCTGACTCTTCAGAGGAAACATTGGACGAGGAGCTAAAAGATTGATATCAAACTCAGAGGGAGTCTGACAATTCATCTTAAACAATCGTGGATGATCAACATATTGATATATGCTCAATGAGTTCTTCTCTATGAGATAAGTTCAAGGTGAAATCCCTTGTTTTCACCCTCTACGCTGAGGCATGATGGATGTCATGTGTATGACTCCATATTTTTTAATGAGCCTGCCCCCTGTGTAAATCATGAGGAAGTGACATCTTCCAAATGATTATCACTTGTATTTGTTACAATAACTTGATCTTCTATCATGATAGACATCTTATGATGGCTGAAACAGATCATGATAGATGATATGAATGTTACTATGGTAAGTGCACATTGCCTATGGACATCTTTTGAGTACTTGGTGGACATCATGTGACTTGGTGTTGGTAGGCCATTACTCTGAGCACTTGGTGAATATCATGCGACTTGATATTCTGCAGGCCAATGCTCTCGATATCATGAGATGATATCTTTGTAAACATTTGAGTACTTGGTGGACATCGTGTGACTTGATGTTGGTAGGCCATTACTCTGAGCACTTGGTGAATATCATGCGACTTGATATTCTGGAGGCCAATGCCCCGATATCATGAGATGATATCTTTGTAAACTTTTGAGTACTTGGTGGACATCATGTGACTTGATGTTGGTAGGCCATTACTCTGAGCACTTGGTGAATATCATGCGACTTGATATTCTGCAACCCAATGCTCCCGATATCATGAGATGATATCTTTGTAAGCTTTTGAGTACTTGGTGGACATCATGTGACTTGATGTTGGTAGGCCATTACTCTGAGTATTTGGAGAATATCATGCGACTTGATATTTTGTGACAAATACTCCCAATATCATGAGATGATATTTATA
>MU228286.1:1859781-1871633 GCA_018584345.1 Thuja plicata | reverse complement strand
ATTTCATATAATCTATAGAGTGGTTTTTAAGTCAATATTCACAATATTCATAGATAGGTGTTGGAGCTAAGATGTAGGACCTTCTAATCTTGATGTCGATTAACCTTGGTTTTTGGAGGATTTTTGTATTGTTTGTTCAGGCAGGATTATCATTCGGATGATCAATACTTTTTCTCGACAAAGTAAGAGGATCAGATATTGTATATAATTGTATAAATGACTTAACCCTTGTGTAATCACCAGTCGATGTATATCAATCAGATCATGATTAAAAAAAAAAAGAAAAATAATCTTGAGTTTTCGAGACGTGGGTATGCCCACGAAAATATGTACAAATCTCTATAGGTATCGAGCCGTGGGTATGCCTACGAAAACATGTATTTTTAAAAATCTCAACAATCGTCAAGTCATGGGTATGCCCACATTAATTTTGTATAAGGACAGGACCTATGGTCTTGGGCAAGGCTGGAGGTTTTCTCAACCCCGCTCTTTCCTACCAGCGCCTGCAGTGAGTGGGGTCACATTGTAAATTAATTATTTATATTAATTAAAAAACTTTATAGGGTTATGGCCTTTTACCAATCAAAATAAAAATAAAAAATATATATATAACAATGTGCAAATTTAATTATAATAGTTCACTCTGCACATTGATATATAGATATTACAATATGACCAGCTAGTAAACATTAGAAAACAAACGTGGTCTGCCAAAAAAAGTCACATAGTCAAAAATAGAGGTATTGTATACTGACCAGTCTACAAAACATTACCAAATGACCAACTTGTAGACATTGGAAAATAAGCACGGTCTACAAAATAAAAGTCACATAGATGGAAAAAAGCCTTCGTATGTCCAAAACAATAAAGTCCACTTTGCATCCTCATCGGTTCACCATAAATCCAGGGAAGGGTTCTGGCTCCTCCATAGGACTATCTACAATAGGTTTTTTTGGACTAGCCAAGTCAACCTGTGGAGTGATAGGAGTTATATGGCCAAACATGTTTTCATCTAACTGTCCAACAAACTAGAATTGTTTGGTTGGAGAGTGAGGGGGGTTGTGGCTAGCAGTAGCTTGAATGTTGTTAAAGCCAACATATGTAGGGGTTAGAATGTTATACATATCTCTCAATATTTGATGATGTTCAGGTAGGGGGGTTGATGGAGTACTGTGCATCCCTACTGAATTGCTACCATAACCAACTTGGATATTATTAAGAGTACCATATGCAAGAGTTAAAATGTTGAGTAGGTCTCTTACAGTTTGGTGATGTTCACACAAGGTTGTTGATGAAGTAGTCCCCTCCTCAAACGTAGTTGCAAGTCCCTTTCTCACCTAATATTTTTCTAGCTTACCTTTTCTACAATCCTACCTTTGTTTCTTTTTCATCTCCCTCTCCTTTTTCTGTTGTACCCTTTCCTCTTGCTTCCTCTATTTTATTATTTGTCTTTCAAGTTTCTCCTCTTCTTTCCTTTTTCTCAACTCAATATGATGAATTTTCTTTGCCTCCAACTATTTTTTTTCCTTGCCTTCAATTCTTCAAGTTCGGCCTTCCTTGCTTCTTGTTGCTCTTTCAAAATTATGTACTCATTAGATGTAAGTATTTGAGATTTCCTCCCCAATCTAAGAGTAGTATTATCAGAAGGAATTGATCTCTTTGTAACCCTTTTAATTGGTAGCTTTAGAAAATTTCTTAAAGATCCTTGACTGCATACCATCTCTTCATCTTCTTTCTCAATGGATGTAGATGTCCTCAATGGTTCTAGATTGTGTTCAACTTGGGCATTTTCATCTTCATTATCTTCCAAATTTGAAGTTTTCCAATCTGTTGTTTTTACATAATAATGAACCACCTTAGATCTTGGTAATGGAGGTGGAGAATGCATGGATAATGAAATGTCTTCATTTTGGAAATCAATATGCACTCCCAAGTTTTGAGCTCCTTCTTTAACCCAATTAGGTGGATCAAAATATGTTGGTAAACTTGTATCATCATCCAAGTCACTTTCATTTAGACCATCAGCCTGTTATGTATCCATTTGTGTCAAGCATTGTTCAATAGCATCATCTTCATACCCAGCTAATCTTAAGATGCTTTCAATTCCAGTAGCATCATTTTCATCTTGTATATTGAATCCATCACTTGGTTTCATGTCATTGAAAAGAGAATCTCTATCGAATGGCCAAATTCCAGTCCTTTTAAAACCAACAGTAATGTTGTCAGACACAAGGGCAAGTTTGAAAGCTTTGCTTGCAAGTTCTGCCAATTCTGTTCTCCTTATTTCTATGTGTGGATGTTTGGCCATCCATTTTGACCTCTCAGACTTGAAATATGTCTTAAATGGAGAAAAGACACTCACATCTAAAGGCTGCAATTTATGGCTAGTGTGGGTAGGCAATGTAAGAAGATCTATGCCTAGAGATCTTGCCTCATGGATTGTGGTTAAGGCAACATGGCTTCCATGTCCATCAAATATGAGGAGATGTCTATTTGTGGGTGAAGCCCCACCTAGAACAAACCTAGCGAAATGATGCAACCAATTCAAAAAAAACTCTTTGGTCATCCAAGCATGTGCCTGGGCTGCCATGCAGGCCCCTGCTTCACAGTTGGCAATGTAATTCTTTAGTTTTCTTTTTTCTTTAAAAATATAAAACCCTGGTATGCTATGACTTGCTGCATTTATACAACACAATATTATGATCCATTCTCTACTTTTAGATAGGATCTAAGGCACACTTCTTCTACCCAGCTTTGCGATCACTCACATCCCATAGTTTCTTCTAGCTTGTACCCATGTTCCATCACAATTCCATATGTTGGTTGATTCACAATGATTAACATTATACAATCCCTCCAAATTTTCATACAAATCTACCACAATACTTGGTTGGAGCATCACTTCTCTATCTCTATCTAGACCCTCTACATTCCTTATTGTCAAATCTACATGATGTTTACAAAATCCCACCCACCATGATCTGCCTGGTAAACCATTCTTAAATTGATTTGGCCTTGTTTGGCAGATGTGTGCCACATATGACTTAAGTTGAATAACCTTTAATCCACAACCAATCTAAGCCAAATCTTTACACCACTGAACAACTTCCAAGTCTTCCTCTAAAGAGAGGATTGTTGGTGGACCCTTTCTTTTTGTTGTTGTGAGACTTGCAAGCCAATATGATAAACTGCTAGCAGGGATTCCCCACTTTTTTGTTGCTACTCTTATGAAATAGGAATTATCTTCAACATCTTGAATAACATGATCCATATCCTCTTCTGTCCACTGATTTTCATTACACCTTTTGTTATTGCTATGATGTTGAGAAGATTTTACAACAACATCTGTTCTTTTTGCATTTTTAGCAGTAGCAATGCAGTTTATCTTATCAAGAGTTGGGTTGGTTGAATGGTCACCATCATCAAGAGTTGGGTTGGTTGAATGGACACCATCATCAGATTCAACCACATGCAACTTAATGCCCCGTGGATAATGGGTCGTCAATTTTCTAGTCATTCTTTTGCTTCTTCTCTTTCCTGCTGTCATAATGCCTAAATAAAAAATTATGAAAATATTAACCTGCATAAAATCAACCAGGGAAATGCAGCAATAGATGGTCATCAGAATATTTAGCCTAAACATAGATAAAACTAGGTCATAAACATCTTGAATTTTGTACCAACTTCAAAACATGATTTAAAACTAATTAAACATCCTCATTCTGCCTTGTTCTTCTGTGAAATGTGCTTCCACTCCAAAAATACAGTAAATAACAGACTACAAACACCATATACATGAAATAAAAACTAGCATTTCAATCTATATACATGAAATAAAAACTATCATTTCAATCTATATCTTTGGCCTAAATATAGATAAAACTAGGTCATAAACATCTTGAATTTTTTACCAACTTCAAAAAATTATTTAAAACTAATTAAACATCGGCATTCTACCTTGTTCTTGTGTGAAATGTGCTTCCACTCCAAAAATACAATAAAGAATAGACTACAAACACCATATACATGAAATAAAAACTAGCATTTCAATCTATATACATGAAATAAAAACTAGCATTTCAATCTATATCTCAAAGATAATTTAAAACATTAGTTTTTTTTTTCTACATAATACCCAATTGATATCAGATAAACAGATTCTCAAGCCAACATCATCAAGTATGGTTTGATTTCTTTTGTAAAATGGAACATCTTTTGGTTCATTCAAATCCAAAAAAGAATAGGCATTCAAATCTTCAAATCCATGACCCTTGGAATTTCACAATAGAGTATAGAAATATTTGAAGCTACTATGATGTACTGGAAATTTCATGGAATAAAAATTTCATGTCCTTAAATCTTGACTTCTATTAAGATGAGAAAAATGTTTAAAAAAACATTCACATTAGAGTACAAAAATATTTGAAGCTACTATGATGGACTAGAAATTTCATGTCCTTAAATCTTGACTTCTAGTAAGATAGGAAAAATGTTTATGCAGTCAAATTCAGAATATTTCATGTTATTAACATGTACTGTAAATATTTTATATCTTTAATCCTTGATTTCTATAAAAAAAACACAAAAACGAATTTCACACTTGGAAATCTCAGCAATGTCATCTAAGCTTAAAACCATATTCACGAAGCTTTGGAATACAATCTATAAGTATAATAATACATACAATAGAAAAAATACATAAATGATTTGTTGTACAAAATACCTCTGATATAAAATAGCTGAGACCTCTGATATAAAATAGCAGAAGTAAAAACACAGAAACAAATTTCACACTTGGAAAGCTCAGCAATGTCATCTAAGCTTAAAACCATATTCAAGAAGCTTTGGAATACAATCTATAAGTCTAATAATACATCCAATAAAAAAAATACATAAATGATTTTCTGTACAAAATACCTTTGATATAAAATAATTGAGACTTCTGGTATTCTTTTCAATCTAATATTCTAATTGTCTATGCAGTCTAACATTCTATGCAAAGAACTGTGATATTCTAATGCAAAAAACTATGGTATTCTAAAAAGAACTCTATACTCTGTGCACTTTCATAATGTAAATGCAAATGAAAATAACTCTATACTCTGCACTTTCCGAATGTAAATGAAAATGAAAAGGAATTCTGCCACCGTAGGCTATATTAATAGAATTGTTGTTCCCTCCAAATTTGAATTTTGGCAATTTGTAGTGATCCGTGGCTTTCAAATTATAGAGTTTTATTGGCTGAAGTGGATTCAAGAGAAAATTTTGAATGGTGTTGCATTTATTGTTTGATTAGAATGGAATGGTGAGTCTCATAGCTGCTTATATTTATGATGCAGGTACTCAAAATCTAGTGGTTGAAATCTCCAATTTGAGCAGATTGGATGAGTGACTGAAAAAATCCTTTTTATTAATATATGTGATGGGATTGGAAGTTGAGCATGTGTACATTAGTCATTGCTTGCTAAGCAAGTAATAAGTTGATTGCATTGTCTGCAAAATTGTAAGAAAACATGTAATGGGGTGACTGATTTGTCCTCTGTTTGGACAACTATTTTTTAAAAATTGTACAATATCAAGTATAGTAATTTATTCCTATTTCATTATATTGTGTGTAGAGTAATCTGAGTTTTCAAAAATAACATTTTATATTGTTTGACCATAAACACACAATGATTGTACTTTGTCCATTACTTGTACTGATTTTAGTAAATCAATGATATATGCTATATAAAATTTAAATGATTTATTCTATTATAATTATTAATAAAAAAAATACATAAAAATTAGTATCTTGTTGTTCAATCACTAGGTTGTATTGGTATTGTCATTGGTTTAAAAACTGCTAACAACCCTCACAACAATGGGTACCTGTTCAAGTACTGGGTCCTTTCCCCTATTATTTATCTTGGATTAGGTTTTAAGTGCATTGTCTTTTAGATTAAAGTGTTGTTGTGATCGTTTTTTCTTGATGTCAAATTTAAATTTTAGTGTAGTTTCTATTTATGAAATGTTTAGAATGTGATTATTATCTATCATATAATGCACCAAAAGTTTGGAATTGTGTGTGTAAAGCTTATATTTAGAGACAACGCTCTAGGTTATTCTAATACATGAGATTATTGTCAATATATCTAATTGAATGAAAGAGGACGATAAATTACATATTTACCACTTGTTGTTTTTTAGTTGTGGACTTCTATCTCTACATCAATGTTTAACATATTTATTTATCCTCTATCATTATAATTATTGAAGCAATCTTGAGATCTTAATGATAAAAGATAGTTGATTGCCCTTCCCACTATAATAGTAGGCCCCATCCATACTTCTTAGCACCACCCATTTTTTTCCTTAATAAAAATCGTGTGAATTCACATCTTATACAAGTACTAAAGGATCATCTCTACTCATAAGATATTATCACATCATCAAGATAAAATCATAAATTGCATTTCCTTGTTTTGTAGTTATCTAGGTTATGGACCAAATTGCCCTTATTTATATTTTTTTGCATCTTCATTGATCTCATTTTGTGTGCAATTTTTTCTTCCTCTTTTCCTAATGTTTATATAAGGTCCCCAAAGTCTTTGAGTTTAAAGACATGCTCTTGTAATAAAATTTTATCCAATGGCAACGCCCAGCTGAGAACACCTTTAGGGGGTAATTAAGGTGGCATTCTAGACAAGATAACAATTTATTTTATCGTATAATTATTATATTGTCCTCTCAATTGTAATCATGCATTTCACCTCCTACAAATATAGTGTTTGAGAGTAGTGTTTGCAACATTTGGGGTAGGGTTTGTTGTGTTTGAGGGTTTGAGAGCAGTGTTCAAGAGCAAGTGGGAAAATCTAAGAGTAGAGAGGTTGGTTAAGAGCTTTAAGGAAATGTTAGGGAATCTGATCCAGAGTTGACAGTAGGACTTGTAGAAAAATGACAAAAGACTCCTACAAAGGGCCCCACATACCAACACAATATAAATTGGGTCCTTCTATTGCCTCTTTCTATTTTTCTTTGTTTTAGTATATTTTTTCTATTTTTTTTAAAAGGGACAACACCAACAAACTCACAAAACTAGCAAACCCATATCATAAACTAAAGTTTATCATCACATGGAAGTTAAAAAAAAGGGTTTTAAAGAAAACCTAGACCTGACATGTTAGGGTTTCAACGTAGTAGAATCACAAACTTCAAAAATAAAAAATAATCCCAAAGCATCCAAGTTTTGGAGTGTATGATGCATAGAAAAAATTCACAAATGAATTTTAGGCTCGACTAAAATACCTATTAAACTTTCTTTTCCAAGATTGTTTAAGAACATCATGGAATCACACTTTTCAATTGACAAATGGACAGCCTACTTTATATCTTATTGTCCAAGTTGGGGGTTAGCATGAAATTGGGGCCTTGTGTTGACACCACGTACGAAGGCTATGAATATTGTAAACATAGAACAAAGGTTGATATTTGTGAATGAAAAATAATATGAAGGGATTCTATCATAGAGATAGGCCAAAAAATTTAGAAAAAAATCACAAGCAAAAATTCACTATGATCTTACCAAAGATAAATAGTTGTAGTATTGTTAGTGGGCCTTTTGACACACTAAACGCAAGTTATATGTTGTCAACTAACTTCTCCTGAAAGAGGTAGGAATGAGGAAATCCAAACCTCCCAAGATCTCTATAGTCAAGTCATGACAATTTTGAAACAAATGAGTAGACATTAGGTTGTTCATACAAACGTGCATCTTGGTTGCAAATAGAGAGAGCGTAGACTTTCCTAACTCTAAATTTTCTTGGAATAAAAGGCAAAAGATAAATTAGGATGACAAAGAAAATAAAATCAGTATTAAATTACTTTAAATTATCAAATATACTCGATAAAGCATTAATCACATGTATCCATTAAGACATCAAATTATCAATCAAAATGCACCAATGAAGAAAAAATAACATGCAAATGCTTCTAATTTTTTACACTTTTTATTTCAATCCTCGATTGCCATAAAAATGCACAGAATGTTTCATAAATGAAAATGCTTGGAACCAAATATTGATAAATCTCGAATAAAGGAAGATGTAAAATAAGAAGAATAGTATTCAATCATAGGAGCAAATCCATGAGAAGATGAACTCAAAATTTGTTCTTGCATCTAACGTAGAGATAAACCCAAAAATTTAGAAAAAATCACAAGCAAAAAATCACTATGATCTTACCAAAGATAAACAATTGTAGTATTATTGGTGGGCTTTTTGACACACTCAACACAAGTTAGATGTTTCCAATCAAATTCTACTAAAAGAGGTAGGAATGAGGAAATCCAAACCTCCCAAGATCTCTATGGTCGGGTCATCACAGTGTTGAAACAACTGAGTGGAGATTAGGTTGTTCATACAAAGTGGCATCTTGGTTGTAAATAGAGAGAGCGTAGACTTTCCTAACCCTAAACTTCTTGGAATAAAAGGCAAAAAGATTCATAAATGAAAATGCTTGGAACCAGATATTGATAAATCTCGAATAAAGGAAAATATAAAATAAGAAGAATATTATTCAATCATAGGAGAAAATCTATGATAAGATGAACTCAAAAGTTATTCTTCCATTAAATATCCAAAATATAAGTTAGCAAATCACTAGTATGTAGTTTACAATCTTCATAAACTTTATCTTCTAACACTAGAATGCTTGAGAAAAATAGAAATAAAAAATGTCATTTCTAACTTAGACATCAAATGATAAATTCATAGACCATAACAATGGCCTCAAAATTTACATGTATAGGAGCGAGCTCCACAAAAAAAGGAACAAGTTCCCACTCAAAATCCCCTATATTCTAGGTAGCGTCATTAACATGCAAGTTATTGGTGGAATGTACTATGAGTTAACTACCAAAATAGTAGCAAAATAATTTTCCATTTGAGGAACATAACATGGCATGTGCTAGAATTGGTAGTTGATGTCATGCCTTGATGGAATAAACTCCACTGAACAAAATTCATCACATGTGAATGCAGGAGATAACTTCTCTAAACTTTCTATCTAGAGGAAATGTCTTTTTTTAATAGCAGTGGACTATAGAAATGAAGGCATCCCTATGAAAGTGGATGTGCAATTCTAGGTCATAACTAGGAGTTAACTTGTTATCCCCCTTTTCCCTCATTCCAAAATGGAAGAATGAAAGAATAAAGAATTTACTAGGGTGGTGTCTACTTTGTGTTTTTATTATACTCCTTAAAATTTTCTAGAGCTATTTCATCTGAATCGTCCACCATTCTATCTTGAATTGCACTATCTTGAGTACATTTCTTAGTTTGTCTAGTGCATCCTCCAAAGCCTCTACATCCTTGGTAACTATTTTGGCCACCAAAATGCAATCCATATAATCATTAAGTACATGTACATTGAACTTTTGACTTGGACCAAATTTATTTTCCATTCTCTTATCCCATTGGGTGAGTATGTTATCAAAGCTTTCCATTCTGCCTATTTGGGCAAGATAAACACCTACAATAGAGAACATGAAAGATTCATAGTCTTAGAGTTCCTTCAAAAAGGGAGAGTGACACTTCAATACCTCAGTTTTGTATTGTTTTATGATGGTTACCTTGAAATCAAGTTTCTCCAAGCAAGCTTTTATGAAATCAAACCTTTCATATCTCAAGAATTTGTAACCTCTTCCTTCCCTAGGGCTCCTATTTACTTCAACAAACTGATATTCTCTGGAACTTCTTTGATGCTTTGTTCCAACATTTTTCATCAACAAACATTACTCCCTCTACCATTGTTTCATCTTCATATATTTTGAAAGGATTAATAAAAAAAATATATGAAGTTTCCCATTTTCTAATCAATCCAAGAATCAATAGTTGTTTCCTTATCGTTCATTGAATATAAAGGACCAGTTTGAGTTTGTGGGATTATTGTTGTTGTTGGTGTACTCATGGTGTGGGTAGTAAGAGGTGCATCAAGTTCTTTGACGAATTGGTTGTACTGATTCAAATGGAATTTGAGCTCCTAATTTGACTTATGTTCAATTTATATCCTCAACTTTATTGTGTTGGTGGATTGGTCCAATGTACACATTTCACCCCATTGTTGGAATAATGAAATGGTGTGTACTGAGAGGGGAGGGGTGAATCATTACCCTTAAATTTTTTTTACCAATTAACCCTTAATGATCTTTCCTTTCATTACTGACCATATTGTGTTTCTACCTTATGCATGTAATATCAAATCATAAACTTAATTGCATGGAAATGTTCATAGAAACATTCATGAAAGGTAGTTACACATGACACAAGAATTGGTAATGCAGAAAACCCATGTTAGAAGGTAAAAATTGTGGTGGGGATGAAACTGTATAGTCGAAAAATGGAAGCACTTCCATTGTAGACATTTTTAGCCTTCCAAGTAAGTGGTTTGGGGTCATGGAAAGCACCTTGAATGGGTTCCTGATCTTGACATGGCTTCCCCCTGTTCTGTCCCTCTTTCCACTCCTGTTTAGCCTGATTTCTGCATTCTGGACTGTAGACTGGTGATTCTGGGCTTCAGGGTCAGGGTCAAACTTTTAGGTCTATGTTAACCTCAACCCTAACCTAGGTTAGGGTTGACCTCGACCTTGACCCAGGGTTCAGATCCCGGGGTCTCACAGTTTTTGAAGGTCGACCTTTGCAAAAATTATTTTCCCGCTTCTGGGTCGGCTGTTTCAGGTTCTGAAGCATTGATTCCTAAATTATATTTAATATAGGTCCTCTCCTAGGGGTAAAGGATTTAATGGGAATTTAATCCTCCCATGTAGGCCTCCTTAGAAGATTGTTCCCTAATTTCATATAAAAGGGAAGCTTTCTCTCTCATTTTCTCTAAGTCTTCTAAGCATCAAGAAGTGATACTAATCTCTCTATTGAAGCCTATGCATCCTTGAGAAATTGAGAAACATCATAAAGCAAGCAATATTTCAAGCAAGCATTCATTCATTCAAGTATCCATTTCATGAAGGAGATCCATTGGAGGCCATTGAAGGAGTGAAGCTACATAGTGCCCTTTTGGTGATCTCTTCATCCACCTTCTTCCAAGCCTATTCCAAATTCAAGAACCCATTCAAGACTTGGTGTTGGAGATCTATAAGAAAGAGATTGAAGAAATCCTACCTTTCTACATTCCATATTTTGAGGCGTACTTGTGGATTCAAGGATTCAAATCCGCCACAAGGATCTTTTCAAGCAAGGTGAATTTATGCATTTACTTTGTCCATTTCTACAATTTCAATTACATATATTTGAGGTTAATTCCAAAACTTGGGTTTGACCAAGGAAAACCCCTCCCCCACAACAAACAATCTCCTTTTTCTTGCAGGTACAGGTACAAAATAGTTGATTTGAGACCAGATCTGGATACCCTTTTCGACTTTCTTTTGGACGGCGTGAACAAAATTTTTGTCAGACCTGTGTAGGTCAAGGTCAACATTATTGGGTCAGGGTTGACATTTGTGGGTCAAGGTTGACCTTTTTCATAAGACGACATCAGAATGGAAAAAGATTTTTGGGTTTGTTCGTCTTTGCGTTCTGGTTCGGGATCAACTATCAGTTTTTCCAGAAATAGTC
Source organism: Thuja plicata (assembly GCA_018584345.1). NCBI lineage: Eukaryota > Viridiplantae > Streptophyta > Pinopsida > Cupressales > Cupressaceae > Thuja > Thuja plicata. Next base: position 1,860,027 of record MU228286.1, on the reverse strand, counting down.
TACAGACCTCAAAAAATAGCATTCTCTGATTTGCAATATTTCAAGGTTAGTGCATTTCTCCTACTTCTTCAATTACTATCATATATCATTTCCATACTTATATTTAACAGAATTTAAGTTATCTCCTTTGTTATTCTCCTTTCCAAATAGTTGATTCATTTGTGCATTAGCCCTTCCTTGGGGTTGATCAACTTGGATCTCCCATTTGTGCATTTGAGGGTAAAAAGGGAACATCTTATCTTCTCC
>MU228286.1:1833284-1850256 GCA_018584345.1 Thuja plicata | reverse complement strand
TTTGAAGCTTTTGGAAGGCTTGTATTGGTGTTCTTATGGGAAACCACATCTGGTGGTCTTGTGATCCATCCTTTTAAATGAGCTTGTTTTTAAGCTAAAAATGTTTATTATGGAGTCTTGTAAAGTTGTTTTGATTCAGAGGGCTTTGTGTAAAAGTATTCCTATTTTTGTAAGTTATAAATCTATTATGTTATAGAGAGGTATTTATGTGAATACAAAAGAGAGTTTTTTTTTTTTTTTATCTATGTTGTTGTTAAAATATATATATCAAACTTTCAATTGTTTTAAATTTGTAAAATTTTCAAAGGCATATAAGGAAAGAAATGACTTCATCTTCCATTGTTAATATAACATGTTTGAACAAAAAAAAATTATGTTCCTTAGACTAGGTTAAAGTGCCCAGGTTTTCGGGCATGACATAATGCAACTGGAATGCATTTTCTTCGGTTGTGAGACCTTGTGCACTAGCTTTAAGATCTTCATCTATTTTGGCTATCTTTTCACTATGCTCAGTAGTGAAATGCTCTATTGTGCATAACTTTTGAACTAGTTTAACTACTTTTGATAAGATTGCTTCCATTGTAGTTACTAATTCAGAAAGTTTTACCTTATAATCTGCCACTTCTTGGTTGATCTTCTCTGTAAGCTTGTATTGACACTTCTGCTCAGCACATTCCTCAATGACCTCGTATGCATCTATATTGTGATGTAATGGAATTAGTGATTTCTACTAATTGATCAAGTATAGGTTCATTTTGATCAATGTCAGTGTCAGGAAGAATCTGCAATAATATTTCTTTTGTTCTTTCCAAGACTTGGGAGTTCTTGTGCTCCTTTTTGAGCTTGTCTTGAATTTCCTTTCTTTTACAAAGTTCTCTATACTTGGCAAGCGACTCTGGATCTAGTGTCCCTGGATCACAGTCTGGTATATCAATAATTTAATCTAATGTTACTGGATCTCTTCTTCTTCTTCTTCTTCTTCTTCTTCTTCTTCTTCTTTGTAAGAGTAGTGGAAGCAGGGGAATAAAGAACTTTTGCAAGTTTTTTTTATTGCTATATTTTCATTGGTGAATGTGTGGGAGGTGTGGTGTCTTTGTCTTGCTACTTGGTATTTACCTGTCAGTTGGTAGTAGACGTCTCTACATCAACCTTATCTAAATTTGTAGCCTTTTCTTCCTTGGTGAGTTTGTTAGTGGCATCACTCTATTTTTCCTCTCCACTTGTTTATTTATTCTCTTTATGTGTATCTTGTTTCTTCCCTTGTTCATCACCTATGTCTATTGGTATGTTTTCATCAGGTTCGGGTGTCTTCTCCTTTACTTCTATAATGATATTGATAGCTTGTATCAATAGAGGCATGTTACCTGGTATATTTACATGTGCAACATCCATTATATCATTTTCCTTTTCTTGCTCGGTGGAATTAGTTACATCTTCATCATTTTTGGGCTCATCATCAAAATAAATAAGAGTTATGTCTTTGATTGAGATCTTTGTTGTATCCCCTAATGATTGTAAAATTTGAGGTACATCATCCATGGCTTTGCTTTCCTGTGTTGTCAACTCAACTGGATTGATGTCTTTGGTATCATTGATGAAAATGTGTTCTAGGCTCGGTGTGGCCTCTTTCTCTTCATAGTGTGGTTTCTTGGTAAGATCCAGTACCTACTTGGGGGCATGAATGTTTCATTCCAAGTCTCATTGCTCTCTGTATCAAGCTCTACTGATCTATCCTCTAGTACTTTGTAAGCTCTCATCTTTGCAGAGAATTTATTTGTATGCTTCTTCATCATTTCATTAATTTCTTCAACTTTTGACTCGGGTGACATGATTGTAACTAGGGATCTTTCCCTTATCTGTTTCTGTGTATGCAGTGCATAAGTCCACCTTGTTGATAGCCCGTCACTGAGCTCTTATGGCATTTTCTTATTGAATTGAATTAGTACATACTTGTATGCTACCATTGCCTTTATTATGGCTTCTTCTATCTTACTCTGATCTTCGTGTGATAAGGTTAGCCATTATCTTATCTTTTGATGTGATATTCTCCCGGTGTCAATGATTGACTGGGCGACTTCATCAACCGTGTGAGGAACTTTGAGCTTTTATCCTTGAACTCCTTGTTCTTTCTCATCTTTCTCAGTATCTTCCTTATCCTCTTTTCCTTGGATGTATCTTCTTCTTTGCCTCTGTGTTGTTTTCCCATTTTGAGGCTTTCTCTTATAAGTCCTCATTGTACCTTTCTTAACTGGTGGTGATTTTTCATCTTTGGTAGTCTTACTCCGTGTTCTTGATGCAACTATCAAATTTTATACCTTTTCCTTGTTGGTTGGTGGTGCATATGACTCAGTAGATTCAGAATCACTCAATTTTTAATCTTCACCAATGGCTGACTGTCCCTCGGTGAAATCTTGTTCTGAATCTTTATCATCTACCAAAATATTCTTTTCTAGTGTTTTTACCATTTTATTCTTCTTTCAGTCTATCTTCTTCACTACTAGGCCAGTCTTGATTCTAGCCTTAGCTTCTTCATAAGTTCCAAATCTGCTTATTGATTTGTCCACTACTTCATTTAGTAGGGCTTCAATAGCCTTTGTAGCTTGATCAATGTTGATCTCATAATCAAGAGGTGGTAACCATGTTGTTCTTAGTACAACTGGTTTGATTAAAGTGCTGTCGGTATCAACTGTGAAACATATGTCATCCTTATATTGTTCCACCAGTTGTGTGGGTATTATCATTCTCTTCTACATTCTGTCCTTGAAGGTAGTGAAGTATTCATCCATTATTGATGTGAAATTGTCCCCTGGTGACTTTATGAATTCACTAATTTATGCAATTATTAGTCGGGTTGTGTCCCAATTGACATTACCAAAAGATGGGAAGAAGGTCTGAAAATAGAAAAATGTGCACATGAGGAGTGAACCAAACTTACATGAATTAGATCTGGCTAATCTAATAGTCCTCATGTTCTCCTCTAGTTGCTTTGGTAGAAGCTTGAATAAGTCCAGTTGTAATCACTTCTTCACAATCTTATAGGCAGTGTCAACTGCTCCACAAGCTATGTTATTCAATCTACTAGCTTGGAATATCTTGTATCCAAGTACACATGCACCAAACTTCATCTCTAGGTCAGTGATGGAATTAAATTTTAAACCTCTATCATCCCATACTGCACCTATCATCTTTTCAATATCGGGGCAAGAAGGATGTTTTAGGGCTTTCACCTTGTCAATTACTGGATAATTGGTTACTACGTGAATGACATCCTTAGTGATTGATTTTGATTCATCCAACCACATTTTCCTGTCATGTACTCAACTAAGTACTATCCAAATCCACTCAGTCTTGAACTCTTTTGGAAACATTAGTGCATTTTTTAACCCTTTTACCTTAATGTGTTTGTGTTCATCCTTAAGGTTTCCATCTGTGCAAAGCTTCTTGTAGGCTTCTTCAACCTCAAGATCTCTGGTCTCTACAATCTTCCAGTGGATATATGCTTAGATGTCTTCAACTAGAAAAAGCATAGGAGGTATACTCAAGAATGCTCCTTGTTCGTCGGGTTGTGAAGCAACCTCACGGAAAAATTTATATTTGGGCTCTTCACAGGTAGAGTTCTTGATCAGGTTGACCTTCTTTGCATTCTTAATCTTGGTGACTCACGATTTAGTTGCCATTGTTTGTGAAATTAGGGCTTCCTCCATAAAGAACTGTGAGCTCAGTAAGTCTTGGTACTTATGTGATCTTCATTGTAGATGCTATGAATCTATTGGAGTCACCTTGAGTCTATTGTCAATCGATCTACAAGCTCGTCGCTTTTGGTTTCTCTTCTTTGCTCTATTGTTTTCTCATTTTTGCATGGTGAATGAAATGAGCTCTTGTTGCCCTATTTACAGAAAATAACCTAAGTGGTACAATTAATGCTTTAGCTACCACTTGGTAATAGTGATGCTCGGGTATCATACCAACTTCATCCTCGGTGAGTGTACATGCTTGGGGTAAGTGTCAAGTTCGTTGCACTTTTTACATGTTCACCGATGGTGCTTAGTATGTAGCGAAGACTTGATTGTCTTTCATGTGTTTACCGATGATGCTCGGTTTACATTGACAACTTGGCTTTTATATGTACAATGATGATGCTTGGTGTGTATTGACTGACGAGATTGGATTCACAAATTCATAACAAGTAATACCATAGTGCATATCCATTCATGCCAATTTGGCATATTATTTATGTATATTGGAACTGATGTAAAATATAACTTTGTATAGTGTAGTTCCATACTTACTTGTATGTTTAGGTGGGGGTGGTGGAATCACCTAATCCATTGGATGAGGTGTCACCAATTGCAGTGATTGGTCCAACATCATCTTTTCTTGTAGCTTTCCTCCACATTTGATTTCTCATTTTCCTGATATCTTCAATAGTGTTCCCATTAGCAAAAGTGCTTGTCTCTGTCACTTGGTCTTTGCAGTCCTTGCTTAGATGACTAACCTTATGATAGTGTAAGAATGCCATTTCAGAGTTAGTCCAACTTCTAGACCTTCATATCCATTTCCTCAGGCAGTTTTCACCTATGTGTCCATATCTACCACATGCTATGTAATTTTCCCATGTATTGTAATCCCAAACATATGAGTTATCAACTCTTCTCAGTTGGTAAGCATTTTCTTGTTGTTTTGGTTTCCATGCTTGATTTTTCTTTTTCCTACATTCAAGAGATGTGTGCCCATGCCTTTTTCAAGTAGAATAATATTTTTCTATGTAGGATTCCTTCTTTGGTTATTTCAACTTAGATCTGCATTCATGTGCTTTGTGTCCATGCTTTTTACAGTTATAACAATTACCTATGAATGTAGAACTAGATTTAGGAATACCTTTAGCTTTGCTCCTACAAACATTTGATGTGTGGCCTGGTTTTCCATAGTGATTGCATGACTACTTCTTTGTTCTTGGATTTGTGTATACATCTTTTTGATCAGCTTGATTTGATGATTCTTCTTGCTCGGTAAACCCTAGACCGGTTTTGTTGTTGAGTCTTCTTTTTCCATTTAGAAAATCATCCATTCTTTTTGTACTTTCTTCAGCTTTCTTGATCATATCATTGTTTTTTTGTTGAATCCTTACTTCATGATTTAGTTTCTCACTTTCTTCTCTTAGTTCACCAATAGCTTCCAATTTCCCATTGAGTTCTATGTTCACTTGGTTGGCCTCATGACTCATAGGAACTATTTGATAGGTGATCTCATGATGATGTTTAGTAAGTCTTTGTATTTCAGTTTCTCTCTCTTGTAGCTTCTCAGTGATCTTCCTCCTGTCATCAATAGCTAATGTTCTTTCTTTTTTAGCTTGTCTAGCATTATTCATAACATCAATTATCCTTACCATCTGTGTCTCTTGACTGATTTGCAGTACCTTTACTATTTCTGTCAAATGTTGATTGATTTCATTCAGACTTGTAATTCTTCCTTTAGATGTGTCTGATGTATCACTAGATGTAGATCATGATGAATCAAACAAATTAGGCATCTCTTCTTCATGATAGTATGTTTCATTGCAGCGAGATGCCATAAATTTTCTTTCTTCCAGTAGCTCTCTCATCTTGATTCTTGCTTCTTTGCATTGCTCATAGAAGATCTATATCTGCAACTTCTGATTCTCAATATTCTTATCAAGCTTATACCTTTCCATTGTATGATCTTTTCTCTCAAGTGATTTAAAATCTTCCAAATAAGAGATCTAGCTCTGATACTAATTTTGGGAATAATGGAATGGTGTGTACTGAGAGGGGAGGGGTGAATCAGTACCCTTAAATTATTTTATCAATTAACCCTTAAGGATCTTTCCTTGCATTACCGACCATATTGCTTTTCTTCATTATGCATGTAATATCAAATCATAAACTTAATTGCATGTAAAAATTCATAGAAACATTCATGAAAAGTAGTTACACATGACACAAGAATTGGTAACACAGAAAACCCATGTTAGAAGGTAAAAACTATGGTGGGGATTAAACCCACAAAGCTTCACTATTTGCAAAATGGAAGGTGATGGTTAAGGCTACAAGTGTGATCACTTCTGATGATCTTACCCTGTTAGGAGTAACATTTTAGACTGCTTAGGTCTACTCAGTTAAGAGATTTAGCAACATTGTTAAGTGTGCACTCGGTTAAGATATTTTCAATAAGATTGTTAGGTCCATCTTCTTAAAGGATTTATTCTATTTGCTACATCATTAGAGAGTAGTCAAAAATACTTGTTGACTGATGGTATGTAATCTTGAATTGCTGAATATAGATCCTTTATGTTCACAATGTATATGTATCACCTATAGTGATTGATTAATACCTTTGTTCTGCTCGGTAGCCTTGAATCTTGTTCTTCATAACTGAATTCTGTCTTTTGTGTCCTTCTGCATGAAACTCTCTGTCTGATCCATAGATGTCTGCCGTGGCTACAATCATCATGTTCTGATTGATTACTACATCTATTTATACAATGTATTGACCTAATTAGGTTTCACACTTTACAATAAAAACTCTATGATTAAAGGTTTACAACTTGACCTTGATCTCCTAGTTTGCATGTTTTCAATCAGTTGGACTGATTAAAACAATTACATATGCTTTACTTGTCCCTCAAGAAATGGTTTTACAACTAAGCATAAAGCTAATTATAAAACTGAAGTGTTTTATCTGACATGTAACTCAGATCCACATTTCTCAGAAATAAAATTATCTCTCAGTAGACTAGTGCTCAGTGATGTCTCTATAGACATACTGCTCTTGGGTTCCTTTGTGAACTGTGTTGTCAATTTACTCTTTGAACTGTGCTCTCTGTTTACTCTGTAAATTTTCTGTCAATGATAGTTCATACCGGTGTTCATTATTTCAGTGTTTACTTGCACTAAAATTTTTGGTGACCATTGCACTTGTCTGTTTTTGGTGTCCTCTGCACTTGATTGTTTCAGTTTCCTTTGTGCTTGATTGAATGTTGTCACTCGGTGATCATGCAACTGACAATCCAAAAACTTTTTCCTTGTATACTAATGACAAATATGATCCTTTAGGATTATCACCCATTTGGTCTATTTTCCTAACTTTACCTAGGATACCTAATAATACGTTGGGGTCTTCTCTTCATCCTCTCTATCTACAAGTGGAGCATCAATGTTTACTGTTACTTCTTCCTAGTCATTCCCTGAGGTGGAGTAGAGAACTATGACCCTTTTGGATTTCATTGGAGCTTCCACTTCTATAATCATTTCCCGAGGGTTGATTTTCTTAAGTATAGTCTTCTTATTCTTCTCAAAACTTATTTGAAGCTATTGTAGAGCAGTATAAGCACTATCACCTTCCTTATAAGGTGCTTCCATTGTTATTGTTTGCTCTTGAGTTCCCATAATACCTAATTACGTTAAATTTTCTCCTCTGTAAAGTCCAAGGGTCAACATGAGACCCACTAGAGACAAAGGAGATAGGGCATCTCTCCAAGTCAATTCGAAGATTTTGAAGCCAATCATTGCAAAATGTAATGAACAATTTGATTTGAATGTAATAAGTCCTAGAATTCCAAATAAAAGACTTAGGACCAAAAATGATGTAAGGGTGGGAAATAGTGCCAACAAGGCATCTAAGTTGTTTAGGGGGGTCAATTAGGTCCTAGGAATAATTAGGGATTGAATCCATGCAATGAGAGGACTTAATTTGATGAAATAAACAATAATATGTAAGTTGGAAATTCAAATATTTGAATTCCAACGGTTAGAAGCATTTAGGAGGGAAAATGGATTTAAAGTGTTTTAGGCTTAACTAAGCCTTCCAATCAATCCATATTGGTTGGGGAAGTTTATAGGAAGTTTATTTAGTGCAAGGGAAGACCATTGTATGGAGAGAAGGTATGTGTACAGACTGTGGTACGAAATTTTCATAAAACTCAGAATTTCACAACTTCCTTTGCATGTTTTGATCTCTAAATAATTCCATTGGATTTGTTGATGCTTGGAGGATTTATGTATGGTGGTATAAGACATTCATATATTCTTTGAAGTATTTTTCATTCTATTTAAATCAATTTACATTGACTGTCCTCATTAAGTGACTGTTTTTCATAGTAGTTTTGGTAATTTCTTTAATGTGAAAGAATAATTCCATGAATCTTATAGTTTTTTCTCATGTAATGATGCACATTTGAAATTTAAAACATGATCCTAACTTGATATGTTGCATAAGAGTTGAATTGGATAGGTGATCATTGAATTTATATGTTGAAACTTGAAGGAATTGCTTGGAACAGAGCAGCAACGATAAATTGGCCTTAAGAAGGACCACATATGATTTTGTGGGTTGTATTTGGATGGGGTATGAATGGTGAATGAACAATTATCTAAGCCCATAAGTTCTTGGAAGTCATACATTGAGGAAGCCCTAGTTTTGGGGGCTTGTGAGAAACCTATTTGGGGTGTTTATACTTGAAAAGGTTAAGGGACCAAATTGACTTGATAATCCTTGGTTTGGAGTCATTTCATGAGTATTTTTAGAGTTTCATAGTGTTTGGGTATACTTTCTTTGTAAATGCACTCAATTAGCCCTCTTGGAAGCATTGAACAATCAGTTTTTGGGACAGTTGGTCCAAAGTACCAACACAAAATCTTTTGATATGTTTAGTATAAGAATAATGGGTGTTTGAATTTGTAATTTTATTTGGAATTGTTTTGGGAAAACAAAAATTTATGTTGTTTTTACTTGCTGATTAGGGATACAAGGATTGAGGGCCTAAAGTGAGGGTTAGCGGTAAGATCTTGAAGTGGAACTTCAAGAACCTTTTGAACTTTGTTAAACCAAAATTTTGATCCATGTTGAATCCCTATAATAGTAAGGGAGTTGAAAGAAGTCGGAGTGATGGGTTAGAAGCATATTGGCACTTGGGGTCACTTGATTGAAGAATACCCTAAGAAGGACAAAAAAAACTTGACCAAATCTATACCCCCATCTACCTACCACCTCTCCATCAATTGGTATCAGAGCCTAGGAGCATCCTAGGTGAATATTTGAGAAGAATATTTTGTGGTCTTTTTTGGATTGATCCTTTGTAGAAGCCTTGGAGTGTTCATTCCTCTTTGAGTGTTCCAGAGTTGATCCATACATCAGAGATGTCAGAAGGAGATGAATATGGGATCCCTCAAAGGTTTACAAATGCTAAAATTGCTAAGTTGGTAAGAGAGTATATGTAAAAAAATATAAGGTTAAGAGAAGAAGTTGAAAGGCTAACCAAACTTGTGGACAAACAAGGAGATGGAGAAGATCGAAGATGAAGAAAGGTGTGCAATAGCAAGAGAAGAACCTATTGATCTAGAGGATGTAAGATTAGAAAGAATATTGAAGGCATTAAAGATTGGAGACTCAAAGGTAAAAGTTGAACTTCCTATGTATGATGGAAAGATGGATGGTGAACATTTATTGGATTGGTTCAGTGCTCTTGAAAATTGATTTGATTGTGATGATGTTGAAGATAGAATGAATTTTAAGATTGCTAAGTCTAGAATGAAAGGACATGCATTATTATGGTGGGATAACTTGTAGGTTGATAGGAAGAATAAGGGTTTGTCTAAGATCACATCATGAGCAAGAATGATGGAGAATATGAAAGACATGTTCCTTCATGAAGACTACAAAGTATAATTGTACAAGAGGATGCAAGGACTGGGACAAAAAGACATGGATGTCTCAAGGTATACTGAGGAATTTCACAAGTTGGATATAAGATCATCACATGATGAAGATGTGGAACAAAACGTAGCATGATACCTTGGAGGATTAAGGTACAACATTCAAGATGAAATGTCTATGGCTATACTGAGAATATTGGATGAGTGCTTCAAGTTAGCCATGAAGGCTGAGGACAAGTTGAGAAGGAGACAAGATAGATAAGGAAGTGGAAAAGGTCAAGAAAACAAAGGGAGAGGTGGTAGTTCCAATGAAGGACAAGTGAAAAATAACAATGAAAAGGGCAAAGAGGTAGTTGTTGATACAAGACAAAGAGGAGGTAATAGATATAGTAGGTGCAGTCATGTATTCATTGGTACATGCTTTACATGCGGAGCAGTAGGGAATTAATCCTATAAGTGTCCTAAGGAAGGAATAGAATTCAAGAAGGTGGAGAGAAGAGTCACCTTGACACAAGATGAAGCATAGGAAAAAAAGGAAGTAAGAGTATCACTTGCAGCAAATCTAATTTTGGAAGGAGATTTCTTGATGGTAAGAAGAAGACAACACATGCAAAAGGAAACTAAGGTATCAATTTCCCGAACTAATTGTGAAAGTCATGGTAAGATTTGTAGGATGATCATTGATTTTGTTTCATTTGAAAATTTGGTATCTTATGAGATGGTAAAAAAATTGAATTTGAAAATATTTCTCATTGCTAAACCATACAAGGCATCATGAGTGAGTGATGAGAAAAACATTGTTGTTAGGGAACAAACATATGTGTATTTTTCAATTGGAGCATATAGTGATAGGGTTTTATGTGATATAATCCCTATGACCTGTTATCATATTATTCTTGGAAGACCATGGAAAGCCTCTAGAGATACATTGCATTTTTGTTTATCAAATATGTATGTTGTACATAAGGATGGTAAGAAATTTACACTTACTCCTTTACCGAGTGATGATATTGAAGAAGAGAGAATTGTATGTTTTGGGGCCAAGAAGTATGTTACTTTGCACGGAAGATGAAGAATGGTTTTGTGGATTCAGATATGAAGCATAAGGCTTCATTGGTGATGATGAAAAGTGTAGTTGATTCTAAGGAATGCAAGAGTTCCGATTTGCATCAGATAGTGAGTGAAAGAGGAGTGTTTATAGGAACATTTTGCTGTCCTATTGTGTTACCAAGGAAGGGTGATGTTGATATGTCTATGAAGGATAGTGGAATTGGTCTATTTGATCCTAAGGAGAAGATGAAAGGGTAGTTTGAGAGGACACAAGTTGACTATCCTAAAACAGTAAGGAACAAGGTCATCATTGGTGGTGACAAATATTTTGTTTTTGTAAGGTAGAAAATGTGTGTGGGTTGAATTGGATTCATTTAACATAAAATACCTTACATTTAAATATGTTTTGGGGGTAAATAAGATGCTCTCCTTCTATCCTTGGATATGTAAATGAAAGATCCAAGTTGATTAACCCAAAAGGAAGGATCAATGCATAAATGAATCAATCATTTGGAAACAAGAATAAGGAAGGAAGATCTTAAGTACTCCGGGTTTATTGATTTGATTGATTAATTGGAAATGTATTTTAGATTAAAATAGATTGGAAACCTTAATTGAATTGAATAGGATAAATGTACTAACCTTGAGATATTGTATATACGAAGAATGCTATTTTCTGAAGCCTGTGTTGAGTTTCTGGAAAATCTAAGACCAGATCTAGAATAGAAACACAGAGACAGACAAAACCCAGAAATATTTTTCCATTTTGAGATAGTTTTGATTTGTACCCTCAAGTCAATGTCACCATTTTCTAGAATTTTTGATTGCGCCGTAGGTCACAATCGACCTAAAAAGTCTCAGATCAAAATTCTATTTTTGGATCTTAGAAGTTTGCTGAAAAGGGTATCTAAATCTCTATCCTGATCTATTGTTCTGAACTTGTACCTGCAAGAAAAATGGTTTTTTTGTTGGGGGGAGGGGTTTGCCTTAGTCAAACCCCGATTTAGGAATTAACCTTGAAATCAATAATTGAAATAAAGAATGCTTGCAAGTAGTAGAAGTAAATATAATAATGAAGCTATGATATTCAATAGATATTCAATTGTATTTCGAATGTAAGTAAGTATGCAAATATGAAAGCATGGAATTAATTAGAAACCATAAAACTCCATGATTGTATGCTTGGAATCCACCTTGAAGGGAGAATTAATGAGTGTTTTAGGATTCACAAAGGATCTTGAAGGAAGATCACACCACCATGATGGATAGATCTAGGGCTTGAATGTTGAATCTTGAATGTTTGAACCAAATCCCTTCAAAGGCTTGAAAGATTGAATCCTTGATCTTAAATGGAGAACTTGAATGCTTGAGAGGAGGGATTGAACACTTTGAAAGCTTGAAAACATGTAGAACAATAGATTCTTTAACTTTTATCTTGATGACCTCTTTAGAGGCACTTGATCATATTTCCTTAGTTCTTCACTTAGAGAGACTTAGAGAAAATGAGAGGAGAAATCTTCCTTTTATATGAAAATAGGGCACAATATTCTAGAGAGGCCGACATAGGAGAATTAAATTCTAAGTAGATCCATTCCCCTAGAAGAGGACCTATATTAAATATAATTTAAGGTTTGTCGCTTCAGAACCCAAAACAGACGACCCAAAAGTGGGAAATGAATTTTTGACGACCTCTGGCAACTGATAGACTTCCAAATTTGAAAGGGGGACCCAGGTAAAGGTCAAGGTCATCCTTGACCTAGGTCAAGGTCGAGGTCAACCTTGACCTAGGGATTCAGGACCCCTAGAAAACATGCCAGTTGGGATGGAAGGTGCCCGGAGAGGCCCAATCAGGGTCCTAAATAGGAAGAGGAGCAGGAGAGGATGTAGAAATGAGGGGAAAAATATGACGGTGGTGAAAAAAATCCCGTAAGGAGGAATAAATTTTCTTAACATGGAAGTGCTTCCATTTTAAGATGATACATTAAGCCCCCACTTTAGCGGAAGTATGGAAATCGAACATACTTGTGGTAAAGTTAGAAGAAAGACTCTGGTGGATTGCAACGAGGTATAACATCACTAAGTCAAGGACATGAGCCCCTAGAATAAGGATTCTAACTCAAAATACATGCATAAAGATATGGAAGTAAATAGTAATCAATCATAGAAAACATATATGATTACATAAGTAAGACAAGAGCAACACTATAGATAACATAGCTTCATGATATAATCCTACTAGCATGAAAGTGAAAGAGAGAAAAGAGATAGTGATTACCTCACCTAGTAAGATGCCCACCTTACCATGAATCACCAAGGAGGGAGATCCCAATAGGTTCACCCATAAACTATGCTTTGTAATTGTAATGCGTCTTTGATGACTTTTGAAATATCCATAGATCCACATTCTTGTATCACTATGGAAAATATAAAATGCGTGTCTTTTTAGGATTTAGCAACTTATGTGCATTAAATTCAAAGGATTTAGCATATTGTAAAATTTAAAAATGTGTATCTCTTCAGGATTTAGCAACTTATGTGCATTACCTTCCGAGGATTTAGCAAAAAATAAAAATAAAAATGCGTGTCTCTTCAGGATTTAGCAACTTATGTGCATTACCTTCCGAGGATTTAGCATGTTGTAAAATGTAAATGTAAAATATAGTATAAGGGAGACCCTATATATGGAGACCCTATATATGCCCCCTCCTTATCATGACTACCCACTAGGCAGGATAAGGAAGAGAAAGAGGATATCAACTTCACAAGGTAAGGAGATATCCAGTTTAACAACAATATACACTATATCCTTAGCGAAGAGTATTGACCCTTACCTCTAAGAACATAGATACTCGTGAAATGGATGTCACATATTGAAAAAGGATCCTCAAAGAGGAAGAGATCTTATCATCAAGACCCCCACCATAGAGGAGTGCTTAGGATAAAATGTCATCTTCTAAAGAAAAGAGGGACCCAAGATTCAATCATGTAGCCCCCTGCGATGAAGATGAAGAGGAATCTCAGAATGAAGGAGTCAAACTCTTAACCAAAGCAAGGGCAAGGGTTTATCAAGAGAATAGTTTGCAAAATAAAGAAGAGGTGATGACCTAGGACAATCACCTCCCATTTAAGAGGGTATCCATAGTAAAAAACATACATCTTTATAAGGAAATAATCTTATATGATAAAAAATGCCACTAAGCTAAGGAGAGTAGATCCTTAGATAGAGGAAGAAGAAAAATACCTTGCCCCCCAGGGGTGAAAGCAAGGGATATATCAAATTATATCAAGAGATATTGTAGCAAAGAGATATCATATGAGAAGTGAAAAAGTAACCCTTATGAGGGATAACACATGATTCAGTTTCCAAGGTGAGAGATTTATCAACCATGGAAACCCAATGTCAAACAATGAAATAGTTTATAATCAAGGACATAGATCCTCAATGCAAACCAAAATTTTCATGTATGTTGGATATCACATAATAGATAGATACTGCTTAACCAAGGGAAAAGTGAATCCCGAAAAGATAGAAAATAAGGAGATGACATCCTTGCCCCCCAAGCGTAGGAACAAGGATGAAAGGGGACCTATTATATCGCTCACAATACTATGCAAGACAACGAGCCCCCAAAGATTAGGCTAACATTTTTTATATAATATGGAGTTCCATAATAGGAACATAAATGTTATTTAGAGAAAATAGGATTGAAATACAACTCATTGCCACATGATATATAAATAATTTTACTATCAATGAGCCGCCTAATCTTATAATTTAAATCTTGACATTCATTAGTAGAGGGATCATGAAATCTATGACAGAAACAAAAAGGAATAATCTTCAAGTGTAGACTACATTTCTTTTTGCGTTTAGGTCTAGTAACCTCTTGGTCAAATTCCTTCACAGGGTCATCATGTTTTGAAGTGTTATTTGAGATGTTGGTAACATTGCTATGTTCTTGAGGATTAAATCCCAATCCATAAGAATTCTCATGCCCCCCATTCTGTAAGAGCATTTGAATTCCCTGATTATGCTTAACACATCCTTGACTATAGAATCCTTGTTTAAATAGTAAATGATAACCATGACCATAACAAGAAGCCATATGAAAAGAAGTCAATTGAACTTCAGTAGTCACTATGTCATCATTAGTATGTTTGATAGATTCACAAGAAGGAAAAATAGAATACATCCTAGGAGAATATGAGGTAGGTGCTTGATTCACCATATGATCATCACTAAGAGGGAGAGCATTAAGGGAATTCATATAATTTTCCGCTAATGCCTCATCACTAGAAGGAATCCCAATTAGAGGTAATGTATTAATAATGTTATCTTCTTTCTCTAAAATGTCTACATAAGGGGAGTGTGTTTTAGAAAAAGGGTCACCATCATGTATTAATATGTCATCCATTAATAAATCACCCTCTTGTATCAAAGAATCTTCACAAGGAGGAGATAAATCAATGTCTTTATCCAAGGGTTCATCCAAAAAAGTAGAATCACCCATAATGGCTTCATGAGGAAGAGAGTAATCAACATCCAAATCCAAAGGTTCATCCCAAATAGGAGGATTATCATCAATAAAGCACCTTGTAGGAGTACCTAAAGCTTGATCCCTAAAGGAGAAAGAATCATATTCTAAATTAGGCTCATAGAAAATACATATATTAGGAGAAGAATTAACATCAATCCTTAACTCATCTCCATGGAGGGAAAGATTAAAGTCATATTATTTCTCTAATATATCCTTACAATGTAATAAAAGAGAGGAAAAAACAACATCATACGTACTAAATGAAGTCTTTCTAGGTGTATCAATGTTGTAAATAGTGGAACATGAAGGTAACCATGCACACACCCTATGGTAAAGGTCAATTGAAGAGGTTGTAGAGGATGATACAATATGAATAGGATAGATGGAGATCTAATTTGAACCATTTTCATCCTCACTTCCATGTACCTCATTTAGGGATCTATTCTCTTGTACAATAAAATTTTCATCAAAGTATTCAAAACAAGAGTCATACATGTTGAACACACAATAAAATTACAATTATGTAAATGTTTTTGTGTTTTTAGAGAAAATTTATATTTTTTAATGTATTTTTGGAATATAAATACAAGAGTATAAAAGAAAACTTACTTCTATATGCATGCAATATTTAATATGAAATGTAAATCTAACACCAAAGAGAAAGAGTTATCTATCACGCGTTCACCAAAATGTAAGGTAGAAAATGTGTGTGGGTTGAATTGGATTCATTTAACATAAAATAACTTACATTTAAATATGTTTTGGGGGTAAATAAGATGCTCTCCTTCTATCCTTGGATATGTAAATGAAAGATCCAAGTTGATTAACCCAAAGGGAAGGATCAATGCATAAATGAATCAATCATTTGGAAACAAGAATAAGGAAGGAAGATCTTAAGTACCCCGGGTTTATTTATTTGATTAATTAATTGGAAATGTATTTTAGATTTAGATAGATTGAAAACCTTAATTGAATTGAATAGGAGAAATGTACTAACCTTGAAATATTTCAAATATGAAGAATGTTGTTTTCTGAAGTCTGTGTTGAGTTTATGGAAAATTTGAGACCAAATCTGGAATAGAAACATAGAGATGGACAGAACCCAAAAATATTTTTCCATTCTGAGATAGTTCTGATTTGTACCCTCAAGTCAATTTCACCATTTTCTAGAATTTCCAATTTCACCCTAGGTCACAATCGACCTAAAAAGTCTCACATTGAAATTATGTTTTCAGATCCTAGAAGTTTGCCGAAAAGGGTATCTGAATCTCCGTCTCGATCTGCTATTCCAAACCTTTACCTGTAAGAAAAATGGTTTGTTTGTTGGGGGGAGGAGTTTTCCTTAGTCAAACCCCAATTTAGGAATTAACCTTGAAATCAATAATTGAAATAAAGAATACTTGCAAGTAGTAGAAGTAAATCTAATAATGAAGCTATGATATTCAATAGATATGCAATTGTATTTTGAATGTAAGTAAGTATGAAAATATGAAAGCTTGGAATTAATTAGAAACCATAAACCTCCATGATTGTATGCTTGGAATCCACCTTTAAGGGATAATTAATGTGTGTTTGAGGATTCACAGAGGATCTTGAAGGAAGATCACACCACCATGATGGATAGATCTAGGGCTTGAATGATGAATCTTGAATGTTTGAACCAAATCCCTTCAAAGGCTTGAAAGCTTGAATCCTTGATCTTCAATGGAGAAC
>MU228286.1:1810917-1833234 GCA_018584345.1 Thuja plicata | reverse complement strand
CAAAGGCTTGAAAGCTTGAATCCTTGATCTTCAATGGAGAACTTGAATGCTTGAGAGGAAGAATTGAACACTTTGAAAGCTTGAAAACATGTAGAACAATGGATGCTTGAAATTTTTTCTTGATGACCTCTTTAGAGGCACTTGATCATATTTCCTTGGTTCTTCACTTAGAGAGACTTAGAAAAGATGAGAGGAGAAAGATTCCTTTTATATGAAACTAGGGCACAATCTTCTAGAGAGGCTGACATAGGAGAATTAAATTATAAGTAGACCCATGCCCCTAGAAGAGGACCTATATTAAATATAATTTAATATTTTCTTCTTCGGAACCCAAAACAACTGACCCAGAAGCGGGAAATGAATTTTTGATGACCTCCAGCAACCGACCGACTTCCAGATTTGAAAGGGGGACCCAGTTCAAGGTTGAGGTCAACCTTGACCCAGGGAGTCAGGACCCCTAGAAAACATGCTAGTTGGGATGGAAGGTTCCCGGAGAGGCCCAATCAGGGTCCTAAATAGGTAGAGGAGCATGAGAGGATGCAAAAATTAGGGGACAAATGTGATGGTGATGAAAAACATCCCCTAAGGAGGGCTAAAAATTCTTAACATGGAAGTGCTTCCATTTTAAGATGATATAGTTTTGTGTTTATAATACTTTGAATGTAGGTTGTAGACATGAGCAAGGTGATAAGATGTAGTTGAGAGGTTGCAGGTCTCCATCTAGGAGAATGGGTGGCAAGAAGACTGCATCTGTTCACTCTTGGGACAAGAGTTGCTTTGAAGGTGTGGTGTATGGTGCATGGGCACCTCTACAAAGTCCAAGAGTCAACATGAGACCTACTAAAGACAAAGGAGAAATGGCAGCTCTCCAAGTCAATTGGGTTATTTTGAAGCCAATCATGACAAAATGTTATGAACAATTTGATTTGAATGTAATAAGTCCTAGAAGTCCTAATAAAAGACTTAGGACCAAAAATTATTTAAGTGTGGTAAATAGTGCCAACAATGGATCCAATTTGTTTAGGGGGGTCAATTAGGTCCTAGGAATAATTAGGGATTGAATCCATGCAATTAGAGGAGTTAATTTTATGAAATAAACAATAATATGTAAGTTGGAAATTCAAATATTTGAATTCCAACGGTTAGAAGCATTTAGGAGGGAAAATGGATTTAAGGTGTTTTAGGCTTAACTAAGCCTTCCAACTGATCCAGATTGGTTGGTGAATTTGATAGGAAGTTTTTTTAGTGCAAGGGAAGACCATTGTATGGAGAGAAGGTCTGTGTATGGACTGTGGTATGAAATATTCAATAAAACTTAGGATTTCACAACTTCCTTTGCATGTTTTGATCTCTAAATCATTCCATTGGATTTGTTGATTCTTGGAGGACATATTTATGGTGTTATAATATATTTATATGTGCTTTAAAGTATTTTTTATTCTATTTAAATCAATTTACATTGACTATCCTCATTAAGTGATTATTTTCCATAGTAGTTTTTGTAATTTATTTAATGTGAAAGCATAATTACATGAATGTTATTGTTTTTTCTCATGTAATGATGCACATTTGGAATTTAAAACATGATCCTATCTTGATATGTTGCAGAAGATTTGAATTGGATAAGTGATCACTGAATTTGTATGTTGAAACTTGAAGGAATTGCTTGGAACAGAGCAGCAAAGAGCAATTTGCCTTAAGAAGGACCACATCTGATGTTGTGGGTTGTCTCATGATGGGGTATGAATGGTGAATCCACCATCGATTAAGCCCATAAGTTCTTAGAAGTCATACATTAAGGAAGCCCTAGTTTTGGGGGCTTGTGAGAGACCTATTTGGGGTTTTTATACTTGCAGGGGTCAAGGGACCAAATCAACTTGATAATATTTGGTTTGGAGTCATTTAATGAGTTTTTTGAGAGTTTCATAGTGTTTGGGTGTGTTTTGGGTATACTTTCTTTGTAAATTTACTCAATTAGCCCTCTTGGAAGCAGGGAACAATAAATTTTTGGGACAGTTGGTCCAAAGTACCTGGTGGAGCCAAAAATTGTAGGCACAAATTTGCATAATTGGTATCCAAAATATTCCTTTTTGAACAAAAGGGTGGTGATCGGGAGTTGAACACTCAACCTCTCAAGCCAACCCTTTAGCTACCCTAACTACCCATCCCCTCCTTTCTGCCAATTGCTCTATGTTATTCCTTGGAAAAATTGGTTATGAAAAAAAAAAATATGCTTTTTAATATCTTTTACCCTTTATTATGCTTGTAAATCTTATTATGGTAATTTTGCTGTGTTAAAATAAATATATCCAATGGGATAAAAGTTTCTATAAATATGAAAATACAATTTTCACACTATTATAAGAGTATAGTCCTTTGGAATTATATTCTAGAAGCGAAACATATTTTTTATATACATTTTCCCTAATGTTAAATAATTAAAAATCATTAATAGGGATAGCTTAGTGAAAATATATCAGTCAATAACCTTTGCGTAACTCTTGCAAATATATTTTCCAAATTACAAAGTATTTTCAAAAGAATTATTTTGGGAGTATATGAAGTTTTTAAGACATTAATCTCCTAAAAGCCTTAATGGAGAATAAAGTTTGATTTATTAAGGTATCTAATTTATTCATTATATGTGCATGAGCTTTCTATCTAGTGACATTATTCAGAAGTGATTATTTAAATATGTGACGGTAGCATGCTTTGTGTGATAAAGGATGAAGATTGTTTCAATGGGAGCATTATTGAATGGATAGATTTATTAAATATATTAACCCAATAAGACAATTATATTTTACATTGTAAATAATTATAAAGTTGTAGTTGTTGAAATTAGGTATTAGTTTTGAATGGGTGTATTGGTCTGAGGCTTGTCGTATCCCTTGAATTTTATATAAACAGGATACCAGGACCATTGACATCGACACAGACATTAAAATTTTACAGATAGGATAGGAGTGATCAACAACTGCAACATGGACTCACATGTATTATTCTTTCAAAATCAATAAAAGATACGTGTTTTCTATCCTCTCGGTGTATTGGTTTTCAATTCCGTCAATTAGTCCCTTGGATAAATCTGCATTAAGGATTTGTTTCATTGTGTTGAATTCTCATGTTATTATATTTTTGAAATAGATATATAGTTTGATTAACAGTTGAAAGGTGTGATTATCAAAATTTCCTCTGTTTTGGTGGTCTCTCAGGAAGAGTTAAATTCAGTAGAACTAACTGTATAATCTTATTTCAATTATATTTCATGTAGAAGCCCCTGAAGTGATAGTCTTATTTTTATAAGAAAAACTATCTTTGAGGTGTACATAGGGTTAAGGATTGGATTTAATCCATTGCCCAAGTGGGATCAAGACACTGGTCTTATCGATTATTGGATTATAATATTCTGGTTCATTGTTTAAAGTTTTGTGATATTCTACTCATCTGTTCCTTTCATTTATACATCTTTTATCAAGCATTGTTACAATTAATAGAAGCATTTTAGCATTCACAATTCATATTAATTTCAATTTAATTCTCTTTCAAGTCCATTTTCCACTTTGAGAGAATTTGCAAGTTTCTATTCATTTATCTACTCTAAAAAGGCCTCAAATAGGTTGAGGTATAGGCATACCAGCCTCAATTTTGCAGAGCTAGAATTGTAGGGATTTAAACCCTTATTGAGGTTGAATTCGTTAGTTGGAAAAAAACAATTGGATTTCCCAACATTGGATTTGGCAGATCCATAGGAAATCTGACCCATCATTTTTGGGCACCAATATTACCAACACAAAATCTTTTGATATGATTTGTATAAGAATAATGGGTGTTTGAATCTATAATTTTATTTTCAAGTGTTTTGGGAAAACAAAAAGTTATGTTGGTTTTACTCGCTGATTAGGGCTATAAGAATTGAGGGCCTAAAGTGAGGATTGAGGGTAAGATCTTGAAGTGGAACTTCAAGAAACTTTTGAACCTTGTTAAAACAAAATTTTGAGCCATGTTGAATCCCTAGAATAGTAAGGGAGTTGAAAGAAGTCAGAGGGATAAGTTAGAAGCATATTGGCACTTGTGGTCACTTGATTAAAGAATACCCTGAGAAGACCAAAAACAACTTGACCAAATCTATACCCCCATCTACCTATCACCTCTGCATCAATTTTCTCCTTCATTCCTAGGGGTGTACTTCTTTGAGGGTTCTTGAGTTATTTTCTTCCCTTTTAGCCTCTCTCTATGACTTCTCTTCTTCTTTCATTCTCTTCTCTTCTTCTTTTAGTTTCTATGCATCTTCCTTTTCCTTCCTTTTTTATCCTTATACAATGTGTCTAATTCTTCTTTTTTCTTCCTTTCTAACTCTTTAAGTTGTAATTTATCAACATCTTCTTTTCTTTTTCTCTCTTGTTCCTCCATCTCCTTGATCAAGTTGTCTTGATCCTCCAAGGTGTGGTTCATGTTGGGATTATCAATGTTCATGCCTTCTCCTGATAGATAAAACATTTTCTCTTCTTGGGGGATAGTGGGAACTCCAATATCCATTCCTTCTTTTGGTGTCAGGTTTGGAGGAGCTTCTTGGGTCAACACCTTTTTTTTTCCATTTAAGGAACCTTAGGTTGTGAAGGCATTGTTGCAGTGCAAGACCTTGTTCTATTTATCTTGATAGCTTGGGAAAAACATTATTGTCATCATTAGAGATTATTTTCTCACTATTATGATTAATGATCATTGGTTGAGGTGTCTATGGTTGTTACTAAGAAGAGGAGGCTGATGCTCTAGTAGACATGACTCCTTGTTCTTGTTCTTATGTTCCCTATTTGGGAGCCACACCTATTTCCATCCTAGGCAATGCCACCACTATTCGTGAAAATTTTGATAACCCAATGGTAACACCCTACTCAACTATTGCCTTGAGGATTTGGCACCCTATGATCCTCTTGTCTAGTTTTTTGATCAATACCTTTGTCTCCACTAGATTCTTAGGAGATTATTTTGTTCTTTCTCCTCCTTTCTTACTACCCTTTTCCTTGATCCTATGATATTATTTGATGACCTTGGATCGAGAGTTATCAATGCCTTTTTTAAATTCCTTTTTTAGTGCCTTGTTGTTTTATTTAGCCTCAAATTTATCCATTGATTGCTCCTTTGAATCCCCTCGACAATGACTACCTCTATATTGGTCTCTTCCATTTGTGACCATGTTATAGAGGAAAGAAGCCTCTAGGACACCTTGTGTCCCTCATACAATGGCTCAAATATTTCCTTATCATTAAAGAAACCTAGTGGAATGCCATATATAAGTTCAAAGACCCTCATCTGATATGCAATCAACTCATGATATCTTATTCCTTGGGATTTAAATCTATCCTATGTAATCCTACCCAAAAATATTCTAAGCCCTACTTATGTTTGAGGTAAGAGTTAGGAATTAATTCTTTGATCCTCCCTTTTTTATCATATGGGTCCCTCTTTGATTTATACCACTTAATGTTGAGGGATTCTAGTTCATAGGTGGCATCCTTGGTCACATTTATATTTACACACATATAGTACCATAGTGTGAAGAGGAAACCATCACATAGCTTATGCTTTTGGTTAATGAGGCTATGCAACTCCTCTTATTTCCTAGAGAACTCTAACAAGATAATCCTATCACTATAGTTCCTTGAGAGGAGAAAGGGGTTATTACCAAACCCACTGAATCTTATGTAGGTAGACCTAGGATTTTTAATGAACCAAGTACCCCATGTGTCTTTTAAGGCCACAACATCCTTAGAAATATCATAGCCTACATCACCTACTAGCCTATTATTAACTATATATAAGAATACATCAATAATTCTTTTGAAACTAATATCTTCTAGTTTGATAGGCAGTTGAGTGAAGTGTTCCCATGTCAGGACCATTATAGGGGTTTCTCCCATTATTCCTTTGATTTCAAGTATTGAGTATAAATTACCCTAGGCAACCAATTATATGACAAATGAATTCATATAAAACTTCTTAGTTTCTCCTACTTGATATATTTGTTCATGAAGCTTGGCTGAGATGAGTTGTGCCTAGTCAAATAAGTGTCCTCCCTTGAAGATGGAAGTGATGTAATAGTGCATCTAGGGGCTATATTTATTGGATTCATCTTTCCCAAAGGCTTTTCACAATATGAAAATAATTTCCTACACAACCTCCTTAAACTCCCTCCTATGAATTATGTCTATTACTTTGTTTCCAGACTTCTTGGGTTGTCTTAACCAATGTTTGTTCAAGTGTTTTTTTTCTCTTGTCTACCCTATATGTTGATATATAGAATCCTTGAGAGGGGGGCGGGGGGGGGGGGGGGGGGGGGGGGGGGTGAATTAGTGAAAACAAAACATATACCCATTCAACCAAAGATCTAATTATGCTCTTAAGTAACTTCCACAAAATCAAACAAGTAATTGTAACTATGCAATAAAAGTAAAGTAATACAATCAACCACAAAGAATAAACCATAACACCAATAATTTTATCATGGAAACCCTTGTTATAGGGAAAAAATCATAGTGGGGATGACACCCAAAAATCTCTTCACTGCAATTAAACGAGAGAGTTTCAGTTAAGAACTTACAATACCCTATTAGGGGTTCACCTTGTTAGGAGTGACTAGTACCTTGTTAGAAGTACAATAAGATCTGTTAAGATCTACCTTGCTGGAGGTTTTTGAACTCCTTCTCAGAAGTCACCTTGTTAGAGGATTTACATAATAAGATCTGTTAGGATCCACTATGTTAAGGGATTTAACCTTGCTAACTTATTAGAGTTAGCCTTGAGCAATAAACTCATTTTGTTGATCTAAAATGACACTCCTTGCCTGTAAGATCCAATTCAGTCTTTAAACTCTTGACACAATCCAAAAACTCTATCTCTAATCATGACCATCAAAAACATGATCAACAACCCTAAATTTTTTATTTAACATCCCTTTATATAGTTAGTCTTAATTCAGTTAAACATTAAAAATAATCCACAAGTCGTCCCTTAATTTGACTTAACTCATAAATATTCATGTTGATAAATCTTCACATGCTAGCCCAAAATGTAATACCAACATTTAATACAAAATATCATCATCAACTTAACCGCCTTAACCATCTAAACAACAAGAATCAATTGGTAACTCAACCAATTCACATAGAATAATTACCAAAAGACTATCTTTCACACACTGTTGAGTTAACTATCACTGTCATAAATCTGTACTCCTCTGATCATAATAAGACTCAAGTAATGATTGCATCTCCCAATTTTATGACCATCTCAAGCACTACTCACAACCCAAAACAATTATTGTCTTCCCGCTCACCGATCAGAACACTTAGCATATCTGCTTCACCTATTCATCCTTTCAACCAGTTAGGGTAACCTATGTACCAAAATTAATAGATCTAATAAGTTTACAACAATGACAAACTTAAACTCATCATTAACCTACCAAAATTCATCATAATGCCAACAATCTCCCCCTTTGGTATTGATTACAAAACATATACCAAAACGTATACAGAGCAATACATAATATAATTATCTATTATATACTGCTCACTTCCTTAATTGTATTTTAACCATACTGATCATATACCTATTACTCCCCCTTTCACTGAAATTCTACAGATTACTCCCCCTTTGACAAAAATGAGAAAGGTACAAAACTTAGAATCAAAAAGAAAACCTTACCAATCACAGCCTTGCAAAAACATCTCTAAAATTTGCTTTTGCAGTATACAATAAATTTTCCCATGATTTATGCAAAATTTTAATGCCTTTGAGTTGTTCATGATAAATAGAAGCTAACTCTTTCATAACTTCAAGAGTACTCATATCAGGTAATGCAAGGGTCACCTTTGCTTATTTAACAGTCTGTTGCATAACATCAAGTGGAGGAATCAAATAACTCTACAAATCCAGCAATGTTATTATCCTCTTGTCTCGATCTCCTTCCAATGTTTTCAACTTGTGATTTATCCACTTTACTTTGGATCTATAGGCTAGAATCAGGTGTAAAATAGGATCAAAAGTAGCAATCAAATTTTTAATCTCCAGCTGAGCTTCATTCCTCTTAAGCTCCAAATCTTGAGTAAATAATAAAAAAATAGAAACCTTGGCTAACACTTTACCAATTTCCTTCAAAGTTTCCTTTACCTCAGTGACTTGAACTATAATTTGTACTCTGTCTACTCTAGTAGTTTCCATTAAATTCTCAGTCCTCTTCTTCTCATACTCCAACTTAGCTCTATGTATGGTTGCATCTTCCAAACTTGAAACTTTTTCAGTAACAGAACTGACCAAAATATCCATTTGTTCAATTGTAGGAGCATTGGGAACAAATGCAACTTCAGGTACAAGATCATACAAAATATCTATGGTTGTCTCCAATACTTGAGCTTGTCTCTTCTCGATTCTCAATTGATCCTTTTTTGCTTTCAACTTAAGTGTTTATGAAATTCTCATTTGTTCACCAGGACTCATTTTAGAAATATCAAGTAGTCTTTGAATGACCTCAACATATTCATCTTTATGTTCATTCTTAGTTTCTTCCTGAAGTACATTGATATATTTTCTCTTTAACTTAGAACTGGAACTCTCATCATGTACTACTTGATATTCACCAATAAGTATATTGCATACTCTAGTTATTGTTTTTAATTCAGGTCTCATTGCCTCAACTAAAATATTTACATCGTCAATATGTAATTAAGGCTTAATCCATCATTAGTCTATATTGTCTCAAATTATCTCTCCATCTCACCTCAATCTTCTTGCAAAGTGACTTAGGTATCTTGTCTAACTCACTGACTCCTCTACAAAAATTATGCAAATTATAAACAACATGTTCAATCTTCTATTTATCTGCATCATCAAAGTTCTCATAACATCAGTTTGTATCAGTTACAACACTATACTCCTTAATATTCTCTGCAATAGTATCTGCTGTCAAAATTTTGAAAGTTTTAGGATTAACTGACTTCTTATTTGTCATACCAACCACTTTAGTTTTCTTTCTACTTTCCTTCAATTCTGCTTGATCCTTATCTGAATCAGTTTTAGGTTCATCGTCTTCAGTAGTAGGCTTTCTTTTGATTTTTTCTCTTAGATTCTTTGTAACCTTGATTCATTGTTGTCTCCCTCTTATAAGTCCTTTGCACTGTCTCAGGTGTCTTTTATTCTTCCTTCTCATTTTCTTTCAATGTGGAACTCCTATTTGTTCTACCTGTATCCTTACAAGTTGTAGGAGTAACAAACTCTACATAAAATTTCTTTTACAACAACAAAATTTCTTGCTTGTTTAGTTTCAAATTTCTTCCTGATCTCTTTCATCAACTCCTTTGTAATACCACTTTTTTTTAGCTAAGACAACAACCTTTTTCTTCACTCTTCTCTCTATCACATGTGCAATCTATTATGAATTAATTTTCAAATAGGTCTCTTCATAGGTAACAAATCTAGGTGTAGTGACATTAATTGGTTTGGATAATAACTCATCAGTATGAAGTGTCACAATATCGCCATCAACCTCATAACCCATCGGTAAATCCCAGGATGTTCTTGGTTGTACCGCCTACAACATGCATGTATTGATATCCATAATGAAACATATATCATTTTTGTATTTCTCTACTATATTGGTTTGGATATGTTCCCTCTCATGCATTAATTTCTGAAAAATCCTTAAAATAACCCCACATATCACTATTGAAGTTATTTCCTAACATTCTTATGCATTGATTGATTTTCACTACAACAAGTCTATCGATTGACCAATGAATCTTCCCAATTCTAAGAAAATGATTTTGCAAGTAGACGAATATACATACCAGTAGTGAACCATACTTGAATGTATGTTTCTTGTCTTTCTTGATTCTTTCCATGTTCACAAAGAACTAGCCTCTCATAACCTCACATAGGTCATATTGAGCATTTTCCTTAATCATCCGATAGGTTGCATGTATGCCCCCACCGAGCACATTGTTCAATCAGCTCGACTAATAAACTTTGTAACCGATCACCATTGAAGAAAACTTTAGTTCAACATATTCAATGTCATTGATACTCATAGCACGCTGATCTATCTTAGACTTGGTAAGATGAGTGTCATGCCCAAAAGTTGGGCAAAAACACAAAATTAAATTTTTTTTAAGACACACTAAAAGGAGTAGGTTATGCTACCTCTATGGTAAAGTAAGTGCATGCAAAATGGTACAGAGGAGAAACAGTAACTAGAGGAGTCATACGGGATAGGATAGCTCTAGAAGAATCCTATAAGCGATCCTAACAAGAAACCTTGATCATCTCGCAAATCAAGGTAGTTGACCAAAAGTCAAAGGTACTCCAAAATATGTGAAGGGGTATTACTAGGGCCTACTAAGTCCTATAGAGGGCTTAGGCACGCAAATTGAGATGGTTGACCAGAAAGTCAACCCATGTTGACCAAAAAGTCAACTATCTCTGAAAGGCACAAAACTGAAACCCTAGGGTCCAGAGACTGTATGGAACATCAGGTTTAAAAATCAAGTCAAACGGCCAAGGTTTGACCATGGTTGACCAAAAGTCAACTGTGCACAAAATCGCTCAAAGGGTGACGATAAAAATGTCTAACGCTAATTAAGTTCAACAGAAACAATTTAATTGGTTAATTTGCATTTTATAACCCACATAAAATTATTTAACAAAATATTCCCTATTCTAAAGTTTAAAAGTCTGTAAATTAAAGGGGCTAAACTATCTAATCTAAAGAAATAAATTTTTATCTTAAGAACATAATAACTTCAATTAAAATAATTTAATTTAAACTCCTTTAAATATAAACTAAGATTCTAAGTATTATTAAATTCTCATGAAGAAATTCGATTAGAACCACATAGGAACATTATTGAAAAATAAACTATATTATTTTAACAGAATAAACATATACAAAACTATAGGTCTTATTTAATCATTTAAAAGAATTAGGTCTCTTAGGTAAAATAAAGTCTAACCTATTATAAGATCTAATTCAATCAATATTAAAACTATTTAAATATTTATTAAATCTAATCTAAAAAAAAACAACATTTATAATAATTCCTCAAGAACAAAAAAAAAAATCAAATCCTAAATTCAAACTCTTTTTTGTTTTTTGTTTTTGAGAGGTAAAATTAAACGCATTCATAGCATTAGTTACAAAAAGGAACTTAGTTTTTGCATAATAAGCAAATCATTATTCCTACTTAAATTAGAGATATGATCTTATTCTCATAATGAAATCTAAGTATGTATATATAAAAAAAAACATTTGAAGTAGAATATACTACTTTGGTTTCATAAGATTAACATTATGGATAAATTCTAAAAAGGTATTATAACAACATGGTTTCTCCAAAACTTCCTTTTGAAAATAAAATATTATTTACATAAAGGAAATTTCCACGTTGATAAAATTTATTCATACAAAACTGATACCAACACAGATTCCCACCTAAATAGCATTAAACATGATAACAATGCCTTAGAAATTTGTTTCCTCATTATGAGCACAATGGTAGATCCATATAACATAGGTTACAAAAACAAGTTCTCCTCTTTCATTTTGAACTTAAAATGAAGATGTCTTCCAAAATCCTAGGCCCAACTGAAGACCTGTATCAATGAGGTTGACCATGGAGGCTCACCTCCCAACCTAGGCCTTTACAAGGCCACCCCTGGGCTTGGGGATCCAAACTAGAACGGGATACAAACAGACAACACAACAAGTAGACAAGCAAACAGAAAGAAAAAACACATACTCCAAAAAGCTTCCCAACACAAGGATGAATAAATGGATAGGTCTCCAAAATACCTTCCAGAATAGGGGTAGTGGTAGACCTCATTGTAGGAGAAGCTGAGAATAAATATAGAACACACAAGCCTCACATGGACTTGAATAGGACCATCTGCACAAGATGCAGTCCTGAATAAGCTCCTTATGCCTCCTAGGTACCCTCAGGCCCTTCCTGGCATCATGGGTATCATGTTACCCCAAGTTTTTCCCTCCTCACATGGGAGACTCTACACTAACATAAATCATTTCCATCTACCCCTCCAAGGTTACTCCGCCCTCCCAAGGGTGAGTGTGCCTTGAAGACCCATTAGAAATCAATCACAAAAAATAAATATTACGAAACAAACATTTAAATTTCTAAACTAAAAATAAAGCTTCAAAACACATAGGACTCTATTAATGGAGTCCTTGAGCTCAAGAACACACACATAACACTAACAATATTACTTTAAAGAAATCCAACCTTAACTCCAAGCTAGGATGAGGAATGGATTGGTGTTGAGCTATCCTTCCTAAGCTCCTTCCCAAAAAGGCTCCTTCAAACTGAATTCTGTCTCTAAGGGTAGAGAGTGGGTGAACACTCAACTCATCCTAAATATTTTTATAAATAGGCAAACCTCCAACAAGAGCAAGGCTTAACCCAAAGGTGAGGTAAATCTAACCAATCCTAAACTAATCCACTTGCCTAACTCTCTAAGGGTGAAGTCAAATGAAACTTGGGTAGAAGAGAGAGTGAGGTTAACCAAAGTCGCACTCCTCTTCAAAATTCACTCAAGACTGAAAATGACACTTAAAGGGAGTAATAAATGAGTTTATAGGCTCATTAATGACAAAAAATGACCCCTAACCCATAGGGTACCAAGTTGGGTGACTAAAACTGACCCCAGTTACCCCCTGGGAGCCCAAAAGATCTCCTAAAACTAACCCTGAAGTTAACCTACGGATTTCTAAGTCAAGAGGACTTCTAGAAACTTCTAACCCTGGGGTAAGCTTGGGTAATACTCCTAGATAACCTTAGATAACCCTTAACTAACCATGATTACCTTTACTAGCCATGTCATCATTAAATTACAACAATTGCCAAATTTGGCACATTAAATTAAAACAAATGACATGAATTAATCACATGAACATTTACTAATTTAATTACACACATGCAAACCACATTTACGAAATAACCACATAAACAATGAGGTCCATGTCTCTTTATATAGACAGGACCTTGGAAAGCACAAACATTTACATAGGTTCCAGTACTGGGTCCCTGATATAGATCCATGGTCAACTTTTCCTGCACACTCAATGCACACATCAGTAGATCCAAAATGACATGATATGAAACATAACACAACATCAATAGTATACAAGCATATAAACCACATTTGCATTGGAACTGAAATAACCTAGCATCGGTTTCCTAAACCAAATTCATCATATTACATACATACATTTAAATCCATATAAAACATCAACATAAGCTGAAACTAAATCAGAACATAAAGCATCTCAAAAGTACCCTGATTACAAAATTAGATGTTGAATATATATAACATAGGATTCCACCGATCCTCATATGTATAAAAAATTCTCCAATAGTCAACGTATGAAAAAGTATAAACTACTGAAAATATGAGAACAAAATAGTAAAACTATAACAGTCTAATGTAGGTCTCACAACGAGTGACCTGTTCAGTTGGAATAGTTCTTAAAATAGGTACATATGATGACATGTAACTTATTGAATGTTTGAAGATGTTAAGTTGATCACCAAAATGTAGAAGGATAATGCAAGACATTAAATCAGTTAATGGATTGTATTGTCATTGATGTCAACTTGATATAATTTAATCGTTTATAATCAAAGTGTCAAAGACTTCAGAGAATCAGAGAGATAAAGATTATGCTTTTAGTAATGCATAAAAGACAAGCATTCACAATGTGACTTCAAACACCGATGACTAGTGGAACCCGACAAATAAAGATCACTGAAAGTCAAGTCACAGTAATGCCAGAGCAAGAACACCAACGATCAGAATCACAAGCATAACCGATGACCAAAATCATAGTGTAAGCCGACAGAGAAGCCCGAGGAGAACTGGAGTGTTGACCAAAGCTATCAAAGAGTTAAAACACCAAAATTAACTTGAGTTTAGAAATGACAAAATATCTAGTTGGTAGAGCTAAATATAGACTTAACTTGTAGTTATCATTGTTTTCATAGACAAGATAAAGCCAGAGATAAGTAAATGATTTAAAGTTGTTTTGTCCAATTGGAAAGAAGATCTTTGTGAGATAAAAAAAGATTTTTGCTTTAAATCTAATTGGCTAAGAAAATCAAGAACCTAACAACGATGATATTATGTCTATAAAGAGACAAATTAATTTATTACAAATTGAGGAGATTGAATAAAAAAAGAGGATGCTGAAGAAAAACTGATGAAGAGAAATTTCATACAGTCCTGATCAATCAAGCTGAGGAAAGAGATAACATTTTTTGTGGACTCCGAGCAACAAAGCACAACATCACTAAGTAGAACAAAAGTGGAGCAAAGGTATTAAAAGGACATATTGATCAGATTAGTTTTATGACCTTACAATAGATCTGAAAATATGCAAGTATAAGTTGTATATGTGAACATATCATATTGTTTCAATTTAACCATTGATTCAGAAAGTCTCTTAACCGAGCAGGATTCAAATATCCTTTCTATATTGAGATACATCCCAAGGAGTACCAAAAAGTTTGATCATGAAGATAGCATGAGATGCCAGATACCTATTTATAGGCCAAGAGAGTGTTTGATCAAGGAAGGTAGCATAGAGATGCCCGATATCAAGTGACAAACTAAAATTTTAAATCCTCTAACAATGTCACACCCAACAGTGTGTTTGTAACCTTTTACAAGGTTGGCTCTTCACTGAGCTCACTTTAGAAGAGTGAAAATTTTGGGTTACCGGTCCCAAGTGGTTTTTCCCTTAACAAAGTTTACTCATTAAAAATCCATGTGTCAATGTGTTTATGAGTCATTACTTTAGTGTTTTGCATTACACATAGCTTATCTGGATTGATCGGTATACTATAAATAATTTATTGTCTTTCGGTAAATTAAAGGACTGCTATTCGGTAAACATACAGTATAAGGTTTAACAAAGCATTCCAAGTAGTAGTAATTTGATAAGTATATTTGAAGGCATTCATCTTATAGGACTGAAGATAACTAGAGGCTTAATATTGTGGTACTAAGTTTTTGGGTTGATTAATTGGAATATTTTTGAGGCCACTGATTCACCCCCCCTCTCAATTATTACTAATATTTTAGAGGATGGTGAGTGTGGATTACGGATCTTAGAATATAATTGGTGAGTTGTAATTGATGTTTACTTGTTTAAGGTACCGTGTTTATCTTAGCAAGGGTCTATGTAATTATTTATGCATTTGGGAAGTCCTAAATGGATGACCTACTTGCTTGTTGTAACTTATATGAAAGAGAGTTATTTCTTGATGAGGTAGTGTCGAAGGTAGTAGTAGAAGCTATGAGCTTGTCTATTGGATGTAGAGAAGAGATAGTGATTGTGATGGGCTTCATTGAAATTGTTTAGGAAAAGAAAGTTTTTGTCAGTCAATTCATTAGTTATTGTATACTTCTATATATGTACTTTGGACAGTGAGTCCTAAAGGTGGATTTAACATTCTCATTTGGGCAGTGAGCTTGGGTAGTGAGCCTCTTGTTTCTTTTGACTTATAATAGGGTTTGTCCTTTAACATGGATTGTATACTATATGTAATAATCATCTCCTAACAGGGATAAATATCCTAACATGGATATAATCATTTTAGTAGATTATTTGTGGGTGCTAATTCCTACTAGGGTTTTTCCCTTAACAGGGTTTCCTCGACAGTAATTTCTTGTATTGCAGTTTTTCTTGTGAAGTGTTTTGATTTATATTGAACAATTGGTTTATAAGTTTGTAAGATAAAGATTTGGTACACAACTTATTCACCCCCTTCTTAGCTGTCTTGGTGGAATATTATTTCTAATAATTGGTATCAGATCTTGTGGTCCTCTGAGAGAAACTTAACAACTTGAGGTGATCCTAAAGATGACATTCAATAGGAAGGAGAGTCCAAAATTTGATCCTGAAAACTTTGACAATTAGAAGAACAATATGATAAATCACCTACTTTGTTTAGGAATTGATTATTGGATAATTACAAAAAAGGATGAGCAGATCAAGCCTGAAGATGAATTAGGAAATGAAAATGAATATGAAAAGAATTTATTTAGTTGTAATATGGTTGCAAGAGAAGCATTGATCAATGCTCTCTCTACGGGTGAATTCACAAAGGTTAAAGATTTGGATTCTGGACATAAGATCTAGACAAGACTAGAGGCACTATATGAAGGAGATAAGTTTACTAAGCAAGAGAAGTTGCAAAGTTGGAAGACAAAAATGGAGATATTGAGAATAGGAGATGATGAAAATGTGAAAGCATATGTATAGAGGGTTACGTAGGTTGTTACAGGGATTAGGGCTTATATACTGAAGAAGAAGTGATCACAAATATTCTTAGATCTTTGACACATGTTTACAAAAATTAAGTACAAGCGATAGAAGAGATTATACCCTTGACAAAGAAATTCAACGGAGAGGTATTGATTTCTAAGTTGACCACCTTTGAGTCCGCAGAGCTGGGAGATAAATTACCTAAGGTGGAAACTATATTCAAGGTGACTATGCACAATGACAAAAAGATTTTATCAAGTCTTGTGAGAACCAACAAAGGTAACATGTATGAAGAGCTTGGTGACTATGTTGATGATTGGGAATAGATAGTAGAAGAGGAAATGAAACTAGATGAACTTATGGCTTTGATCGCAAGAAGAGGAAATAGAGGTAAGAAAAAATTTGAAGGGAAGTTACCCTTGAAGTATTTTTCATGTAATAAGATTTTTCATTTTGCATCTAGATTTCCAACAAGGGTTCCCAAGCAAAAACCTAAGTTTCATAGACTAGATTATTCTAAAGATAATGAATGTTATTATGCTAGTGAAGGTATTTCTGGTGATGATGGTGTGGACTATGATTAAATTGTATTTATTGCTATTAAAGATGATGAGCCTATTCATGAAGAAAGAGCCCTAGTTTCTCATGTTGAAAAGAAATATGAATGGATCATAGACAGTGGTTTTTCACATCATATGACTGGTGATAAAAGTAAGTTTGTTCATCTAACTAAATATGATGGTGGTGTAGTCATATGTGGTGATAAGACTCCAAAATTTATCATTGGAGTAGGATCGATTACCCTTGATCATAAAATTAATATTGATGACGTGTTGCTTGTGGATGGAATTAAGCATAACTTGTTGAGTGTTGGACACCTTCTAGATAAGGGCTATCATTTGAATTTTAATGATGGAAAATGTACTATCCTAAGTTAGATAGGAGATTTGATCACATCACGTACAAAGTCAAGAGGTAATGCATTTGAATTGAATACTATAGAGGCTACTTGTTTTGTTGAAAAGGTTGATGATAGTTGGTTATGGAATAAAAGGTTATTTCATATAAATTTTGATAACATTTTGAAATTAAGTATCAGAAATGCAGTCATAGATTTAACTAAAATTGTGAAACATTCTAACACCATGTGTAGAGAGAGTGTGATGGGAAAAAAAACTAGAAGCATCTTTTAGAGAAAATCTTACTCAGCAAAGGGGAAGTTGGATCTGGTGCATACATATCTCTATGGTCCTACAATATCAAGATCATACTATGGAGAAAGGTATTTTATACTCTTTTTTTATGACTACTCTAGGATGATGTGGGTTGCATTTCTTTAAGAAAAGTCTGAATCTTTTGATAAGTTTAATATTTTCAAAAAAAAAGTTGAGAATGAAGCAGGTTTGAAGATAAAATGTTTAAGGTCAGATAGAGGTGGAGAGTTTACACCAGATATGTTTAATACCTATTTCAAAGATCATGGTATATACAAACAAACATTAGCTCCTAAGACACCACAACAGAATCAGATTACAGAGCGAAGAAATAGAACTATACTAGATGCTGCCAGGACTATGTTGCTTGAAGGAAATGTGTCGCATGTGCATTGGAGATAAGTCATTGGTACTATAGTCTACACTTTAAACAAAATTCAGATCAGAGAAGTTACCAATAAGACAACTTATGAACTTTGGTTTAATCATGCTCCTACTGTAAAATACTTCAGAATATTTGGTAGAAAATGTTATATCAAAAAGGATGATGAAATAGGAAAATTTGATGCTAGAAGTGATGAAGGAATTTTCCTTGGTTATTCCACTAAGAGTAAGACTTATAAATGTTTCAATCTAAGATTGAGGAAGATAGTTGAAATTTCTATTGTGAGAATTGATGAGAGGTTTTAGATTCATGAAAAAATGTATGACTGTAATTAGATTTTCAGAGAATATGGAGACTATTGCAAGTCAAGAAGAAACTCTTGAAGTTGACAATGAAATTAGAGGTATGCTTGAATGATCCTACTGAGACTTTAAAGACACCAAGGTATGTTAATAAAAAACATCCTAAGAATCAAATTATTGGTGATGTAAATATAGGAATGATGACAAGATCAAGAATAAGAAATGAGATTTGTTTAATTTCACAAATACAACCAAAAAATACTAATGAGGCATGCAGAGATGAATCTTGGATTAAAGAAATGCAGGAAGGTAATTGGATTAGATAGAGAAAAACAACACTTGGTAATTGGTTCCTAGACCTAAGGATGAGGATGTTATAGGGAATAAATGGTTTTCTAGAAACAAAATGAATGAAGAAGGTATAGTTGTAAGGAATAAGGCTAGACTGGTTTATAAAGGATACTCACAACAAGAAGGTATAGAATTTGAAGAAAAATTTTCTCCTGTTGTGAGACTAGAAGTGGTAAGATTGTTCCTTGGTTATGCAGCACACAAGAAATTTAAGGTATATCAAGTGGATATGAAATATGTATTCCTAAATGGAGATCTAGAGGAAGAAGTGTACATTGAGCAACCCGATGGATTTCCTTTGACAGATGATGAAGACATGGTTTGCAAGTTAAAAAAGGCATTGTATGGACTAAAACAAGCACCTAGAACATATTATTCTCAGTTAGATAGGTATTTACTACATCTTGGTTTCAAAAAAGGTAGTGCAAACAGTAATTTGTATTTGAGAACTTGTGAAGATGGAATCTTTATTATTTAAGTCTTTGTACATAATATTATTTTTGGAGGTAATGATGAAATGAGTAAGAAATTATCTAAGGAAATGAAAAGAGAATTTGAAATGTCTATTATTGGTGAAATGAAGTTCTTTCCTGGTTTGCAAATTACTCAAAACAAACATGGTATTTTCATCTCTCAAACCAAGTGTCTTAAGGAATTATTGATAAAGTTTGGAATGAAAGCTTGTAAACTTGTTGGAACACCTATGATTACTGGTTGCAAGCTTACTACTATTGATGAATCTCAAAGTGTTTTTTTAGATGAAGTATAGATCCGTGATTGGAGTTTTACAATATTTAACTCACACTAGACCAGACATTGCTAATTATACAGTTGGAATTGTTGAGAGGTTCCAAGAAGATCCTAAAGAAACTCATCTTTTTGTAGTTAAGATGATATTAAGATATCTGTAAGGAACGCTCGAATATGGTTTATGGTATGAAAAGTTTGATACTTTTACTTTACATGCTTATACTGATGTTGATTGGGTAGGAAGTGTGGATGATAGAAAGAGCACAAGTGGAGGTTCATTTTTTCTTGGAAAGAGGTTGGTTTCATGGTTAAGTAAAAATCAAGATTGTATAGATGTGAGGCCTCACCCCAAGCCCATCGTAGCTTTCTAGATTTTTGCTTATGATAGACTTAGCACATGATACATTATATTTTGATGCACTTTGGATTTTATACTTATGTCATTAATTGATCATTTTGGATGTTGCATACATGTTACCTTATGATGCACATGATGGACTATATTATGTTTCTATTATGGATCTTTCATTTCGAGACATTTGGTTTGGGAAAACATTATGATTATGTGATGGATTAGTGATGATATGAGGATTATTAGAAATTGACATTTAATTGAGTTATCATGCAATGTGAATCTTAATTTATGTTATATGCTTAAATGAAACTATTATTGCTTATGATCTTAGGTGATAAAATTTAGAATGTAGATGTTTCCTTAAGATTTTGAATATTGTTTATTTCTTTATGAAGTATATTTTATCTCCTTGGACTACTGATATTTGGATTTAGTGTGCAGGTATGAGACCATGGTATTAAATATAGGGAACCAAACATAGCTATATGTGAATTCAGTTAAATCCAAGGTTGCATCTTGTTAGTGATTTTTCTTGTATCCCTCAACTCTAAAAGCGACAATGCAAGCCAAACCTGGGGATTTGTTTCCAACTCGCAAGAGTCAGCTCATTTTTGCAAACTGAGGGGCAAGAAAAGACTAATTGATGAGGATTTGATCCTCCTTCTGCTTTGAGCTCTACACACTTAGGTGGGTACACCTAAAATAAGCTAAAATCTGCATACATAAACACTCTCTCACTAAAATCCTTTATGTAGATATGAAAAATAGTGGATAGTTCTTAGACTTACAAGATGTGGGAGTTCAACTCAACCAATCTTATGCAGGATCCCACCTACATGATCTTCTAAGAGCCAAGAAAATGGCCAATGTGACAAGGATGAAATCCTTCTTCTCTTTGATTTCTAGACTTAGGCATGCTAACCCATGGATTTCTTCTTTAAAGAAACTAACATGTATGCGTACACTCACAGAATGCAAGACATAGACATTCAATCTCTCATACAGAAATTTAAAAGTGATTTAAATAATTGATTGATGAAGAAAACTGCCAGTCAAGCAAAGACCAGTGCCTTATCTATTGGGCAATAGAGTCATACAAATGTGCATTCCCAGAAAACCCTAACTCCAAACTCAAGAACCCGAATGAAATGACTTGCAAGCCATTCTTCATATTTCAAAACCTGGACATTAGATTCATATGAAAACCTACAATTCTTAGAATTTGAAAACAAGACTTACTCTCTCCTTGAAAGAAACTCAAATTCAAACCCACAGGTACCTTATAACTGGTACATTAACATGCCTTACAAGTTAATAGACAAGAATCAAAAAAATACATACAAATACATCTGACAAGAAGTGAACAGGGATTCCCTTTGTTTCTCATAAAAAAATCATCTGGTTCTATACACTTGCAAGACAAAGAACACAAAAAATAAGACTCCAAAGCCTCGAAGCTTCCCAACAACATAAATTTTCAGCATCCTCTTACAATCAAAAGAAAATCCAGATATAGGAGAAAGGGCCAAAAGCCAGTCAACAGCTACAGACATATGTCCTTCTCCAGAAAATATCTCCTTCCACTCCAGAAATATGAATCCTTCTTTCCAACTACCTATGAATTGCAATGATAGCTCTAATTGATTTTGATTCCTTCCACCTTTCTAAGAAAATCAGATTTTACTATGTGAAATTTTCCTCCGTGAAAGCCCCTTTTCCAGTCTTTTAATATTTCTTTGAAGAATATGCCAAAAAATATCAAAAAAGACCATATGCAAGACTATAGTGTTTTAACTTTCAATATCTCAATCTACACATTTAATATACTTTTTAATGTATATTTAATTTCTATTTCCTATGCATACTATAGCCTTTTAATCCTTTTAAACTTTAACTTTGTGTATTGAAATTTCTCATTTTCCTCAATTTTTTGCATATTGTGCCCAGATTGTACCAGTTTGTGACACTTGGCACCTTTTGATTTGTTTCTCCAACTAGCTGGGCTTAACTTCATTTTAACTCACCTCGAACGTCAGGTTAACCTGCAGAATGTAGTCTCTAAGTCGCTGAATAATTTGGCTTAACCCTGGTTTGATTCGGTGACCTGGCGACTACCTCAGTCTCCAAGTCTCTTGAAGCTTCTAACTTAACCATCAACATTGAGCAACTTGGTGACTAACCGCCTGCTGGGTCGTGTAAACTTTTTGACTTAATTGCCAGTTTGCGACGACTTCACTAGTACATTAGGCCTATATTTTTGACCAAACTTTTCGATGGCAGGCCAATTTGGCTTGTGAAACTCTTTTTTTTTGGTTTATGCTCCTGAAAATGTCAAAATATCAACATCTATTTAGTTTAAGAAGAAATGTGAAAATATAGACAAACACGGGATTATATAGAAAAAGAAAAGAAAAGTGTTAAACACAATTTTCATTTGCTGTGATTTCGTGTGCCGAAGTGCTTTTGGCGGGAGGAGGCGGGTTCGTGTGCTATGATTTCACACAACAGGTAAGGGCACTTAGCTGGAGGCATTTCCCACATTTAATTTTTGTTTTGAAAGCTCTTAGCTATAGGCATTTCCCTAAACTAGGGTTTTTTTAACTTCCTATGAGATCCTACAGCTCTCA
>MU228286.1:1768754-1783859 GCA_018584345.1 Thuja plicata | reverse complement strand
GAATAACAACCCTGTTAAAGGTTCACAACACCCTGTTAGGGGCCAACTGAGCTTACAACTCTTACAATATAATTTAGGTTACAAAGTGTTCTCATTCATGAACAAAAACAAGCAACACTGGTGCTTAAATAGTTCCTTTATAGTTCTTCAATGATCTCTACCATTCTCTACTCTACTATTCACTTCAACAACTTATCCAACTGTCCAACTCCCATACTTAGAATCTTTATTAAAAATATCTTACATATATATCTCACAACTTTACAAAGTCGGCTCTTAGTATGAATATTACAAATATTACTAAGTTGGCCTTAAATACAAAATATATTTAATATAGTAAACATTAAATGCATATTTTGTGCTCTTTCATAGTCAATTTGGAGGTTATCAACAACCAAAATACAACTTTGATTGTCTGGATTCCAAGCCATATTCCCTCAATCTTTGCTACTGTCAAACTGCTCTGTTTCGCTGTTCTGTTGCAGTCCATCTATCTTCAAATCAGTCTAAATCACCATAGAATCAACCAAAAAAAAAAAAATCTTAGGTGGAGGTCATACATACCCCATACTATCTTCCTCTAAGCTCGCTTTCCCTAAATCATCGATCTCAATCTTTGACACCCAAAACACTTCTGTATCTCTACTTCTACACTTAGTCGATTTTTGAATCACCAAAACTTATCTTTTCTAGAATCAGTCTGAAACCTAGATGTGTTTCCATGAATGGAAACCAAAAATTAAATCACACTTACATAAAATTTATTACTTTCCAACAATTTCTCCCTTTGGCATTGATGGCAACACTTGTCAAAAAAAATGAATAAGTGTCCCAACAAATCTATCTCCTCTAAAACTTTTCTTTTTCTTTTCTCTTTTCTTTTCTTCTCTATATAATATCTATATTTATTTTTTATTCTCTTCTCCCTCTTTGAGAACAATGAAAAAGTGCATATATAACAAAAGGTTTTAATTCTTGCTCACCAGTTTCAAAATATCCTGAAAGGAATCTTCCAAGATCTTCACTTCTGCAGTCCATGTCTTGAACAAAATTTGACTAATGTGAATTAAGCCATTCAGTGCAAATGATGTGGTCTCAGCTTCTTTCAAGTCTATGGGAAAATATTTATCTAGTGAATCTGTCACTTTCTCTAAGTCTGAGAGATGAACCTCAAGTATTGATAGCTTAGGAGTGATAAAAATTTTCAGCAAATTGAACCTTGTCAATACTCTCCCTTTCTCATTATCCAGTACATTGAGTTTAGCCAAAATCCTTGTGAATTATTTTTCTATCTCTTTTGTGGATTGTGAAGATGTTTCACAACCATCCATCATACTATTCAAATTTCCCCTCTCTTTGGAAATAATGTCTTCTACATTCTTAATATGCCTTATTGGATTCATGCAACCATGTCCAATGCAACTTCTTGCATTTGTCAAGAAAGTCTTCACAATGCCTAAATCCTATGTTATAGATTTGCAGACTGCTGTTAGCTTCTTCTCAGATTAGGTCTTCTCTGCCTTTTCTTCTACTATCTTCAATAGGTTCTCATAGTGTCCATCAAATTCATGAAGTGTGATTCTCAAATTCTCAATGTCATCTTTATTCTTTAAAACAATAGGTGTTGGAAGCAATTTGTTTACCATATCAATTTCTCTTGTGATTAATTTTGCCTTCTTGTCTCCTTTCTATTTTGACCTTTCCTTTTCTTTGTTCAAATTAGTAAATGCCAATTTGACTATCTCTACTTCATCCATGCTATCAACATTTACATCACTGCTTGCCAACAATGAAATGGATGATATGTTTACCTCTTTCTTTTCATCCTCTTTCTAATCTGTCTTATTTTCTTCTTCCTTCTGCTCTTCTTCCTTCTTCTATTCCTCTTCCATTTTATGTTCCTCTTCCTTCTTTTGTTTTGCCTCATCTGCCACATAAGTATCCATATTCCTTGGAAAAGGGTCCTTCTCATCTTGAGATGTGTTAAGAGTTACTATTACACCAGAAACATAGAAATCTGGTGATGGATCTTCTTTGCTCTTCTCAGTAGATGTCTCTGTTGCCTTAGATCTCTCATCCATTCCCAATTGTGTGGGTTATGTGGTCTTAGGAGGTGAGGGCTTGCTAGAAGTAGTGCTCATCAGTATCTTCTCTAATGCCTTCTGAGTTTCCTTAGTGACTTCATCATATTTCCTCGCCATGATTTTCAATAATCTCACCTTGGTCCTTAGTAGAGGTTTTAGTTCCTTAAATATTTTGTCCCTTTCTTGTACTAATATCACAGGCAACATGTTATCTATTTCTTGGTTTCTGATTGTATCATCTTCAATTTCTGCAATTTGTTTTCTTATTTCCAATATCCCATAAAGGTCTATGGGTATGCTTCCTTCAATCTCTAATAGTGTCTTCTTAAAAGTAAGTAGGTGCTCTATCACAATGTCTTCAATTTTAAGTTTGTCTGCCTCTTCATACCTGTTATAATATCTATCAATTGTAACCAATTTTCCATGCTCTAATGCTATCTTCTCTAGCATCTTTATGTCAGGTTTCCAAATGTGTTTTTATGTTTTCTTCTCTTCTCCTATTGTGCTCTATTCTTTAGGTGATGTATGCATGCTTGATCTTGTTACTCTAG
Organism: Thuja plicata; assembly: GCA_018584345.1. Lineage (NCBI taxonomy): Eukaryota > Viridiplantae > Streptophyta > Pinopsida > Cupressales > Cupressaceae > Thuja > Thuja plicata. Next base: position 1,781,224 of record MU228286.1, on the reverse strand, counting down.
AAGTCACATTTTCAGCTTGAGCTATTTGTTGTTTAGGAGGAGGTGGACTATCTACCATGATTACCTCAGGAGCTGTGGTACTTCCACTTGTAGATCCAAGTGACATTTCTGTCATCTTCTTTTTGACCTCTTTAAGTTCCTCTTCTGTCAATCTTGATTTAACTCCGTAATCATGTACAAGATTTTCTATATTTCTCTTCCTCAAACCTCTAGTATATTCCTCTCTCACTTTTTCTAAATTTTCTTCATAAGTTCCCCATTTTCCTCTGTTGTATCTATCTTTGATGCAAGGACATGTTCTACTTGCATGGTAAGTACTTTAAAACTCACTTCATAACCCATGGGATAACACCATTTCTTCCTGGGTATGACTACTTCAAAGCACACACAATCAGTTTCAACCATGAAACAAATTGTATCTTTGTATTTCTCAACAATGTCTTCATGTATTCTGTACCTTGTCTTCATTTTTCTCTGTAGTATCTTGATTATACCAAATAATTCACCTTCAACCCAAGTAGCATTCTGTCTTTTGTAGCTCTGTGAAATCAATATGTTAGTGGGTACTCTAGACTTCCAACCACTAGGATGTAAACCAAGAAACTTTTTCCCAATATGAATGAACATATGCATCAACAATGAACCAAATCTAAAGGTTTTCAATTTGTCCTTCTTCACAAGCTTCACATTCTCAAGGAATTGTTGTGCCAGAACTTCGCATAGATTATACTATATATTTTATTTCACCATTCTCCATGCCATCATGATGAATCCAATAGATACTAAATTAGGTCTACTACTATAGTAGAACTTGTACCCAAGTATCATCGCAATCAATCTTACATCTTGCTGAAAGATGTCATTTACTGTCATTGCCTGTCTGTCCCATTTGGAATGAGTTAGGGTTTCAACTTCTTTCTTCACATGTTTCTCTGCAATAGGAATGACTCTGGTGTTGTCCAATCTAGTGATTTCATGAATTAGGTCACTATAAATCTTCACAGGTTGATCACCAATCCAGATAAACTGATCATGAACCCTACTTAACAGTATTTTGAACCATTCATCTTCATCGAATTCACATAAATCCAGTATTTTCATTATGCTCAATTGATTGATATGTTTGCATTCTTCTCCCATGACTCCATTTTCAGTCATATACTCCATCTCAGTTGATATATCATCAATTCCCAGTATGTCATACTTACAATGTATGTAAGCCCTAATATCTTCTACGTGTAACACACCATACGAGGTTTGGGAAAATACTCCCTCTGGATCCTCTTCATGCAATTTGAATGGATGTTTCTTAAACTTATACCTAGGTCTATCTATAACATCAAAAATAATAGGTTCATCCATGGCTAGATGATGTAAAATACCTTTCTATTGCTGAATTCAAAGTTTATCCTTCAATCGATCACGCACGACCAATGTAGAATAACCTGAACTTCTCTGCTCTCTAATTTCCTTATCTCGCTCTTTGTCAAATGGTAAAGAGATAAGTCATTAAGTGGTGCTTTATACAAGTTAAGTTATGATTTTCACTTTCACTTAAAACAGTCCAGTCAGCTGTTAGATCTCGTGAACAAAATATGTGTGTTAGTTGATGTTGCACTCTTAGATGTATACTTCATGATGTCGGCCAAGCTTATACCCAAGATTGCATGAGCTCAATCTACACATTTTGGGACAAGATATAATCTATTGTCTTTATCCAATGCTCCCCCTAAGGCCATGATCAACCAATTAGGTTGATTCTGTCTTGCTACCATCAGGCAAAGATCCAATTGCCTCTATTAACTCTCCCTGAACTGATGTCTCAATAGTTTCTTTGATCTTCCATATCTTACCACTGTTGTTGTATTCTGCCTTCTTGAAACAAATTACAAAATCACTCTTCACATCTGCAACACTCTTACCAATATCATTTCCATTCTTCTGTGAATTCATAGGAGGTGGTACTCTTCTGTGTTCTGATCCATTATATGTGCAAAATTTTGCTATATGTCCTAGCTTATTGCATTTGTAACATATAGGAGGTCTTCTTTCCTGATTGACTTGTAGCTTACAATATTTTTCAATGTGTCCAATTTTATTACATTTGTAGCATGTAGGTTTCACTACAGGTTCTCTTCCATTATCTTGTCTATATCCTGATTGATTAGGTTTTTTGCATTCTTCTTTCTTGTGCCCATATCCATAACCAGAAAAAGTTATAATAGGGGCATTACCTCTGCAGTCTCTCTTCATGTGTCCAAATCTATTTTAGCCAAAGAATCTACCTTTGAAGGGTCTGATCTATTCTTTAGGTTCTTCAATAGTAGGTTTTTCAACATCAATCTTCTCATTTGATTTCTCTTCCTGATTCTTTGAACATTCAGCTTCATTGAATCCAATACCAGTCATATCACCTTAAGGTTTCTGTTTGTTTCTCTGTTCATCAATCAAATCACTTCTAGTGTGAAGTTTGTCAATGTGATTCTTTGCTTCAACAAGTTCACCTTTTATAATCTGATTGTATTTCTCCATTTCTAGATACTTCTTCTTGTAGTTGCCAGCCTCATTCTTCATTTGATCTAATGCACTGTTTAAAGCTTCTTCAAATTTATTCTTTGCATCCTTTTGTACCTATATTTCTTTAGCCATAGCCTCATTTTCAAGTTTTAGAGTTTCATTCTCTTCTTTTAGTTGCTTCACCTTATCTAAACTGTTTTCATCTGAATCGTCTTTTATCTGAACCACAAGATCTTGTCTTTGATTTCTGGAAAGCTCAAGTTGATCTTTGAGTTTCTTTATGAATTTCTCAGCGTTGTGCATGTTGAATCTCAATTCTCCATTCTCTGATTTTTCTTTATCAAGGTCTTCAATTGCAGCATCAAAGTTTTCTTGCAAACTATCCAAATCCATGCTAATCTCCCTCAAGCTGTTAGACTTTCTCTCCAAGGGCCAAAAGCTTTGATACCAATTTCTAGGATTGGATAATACTGAGAGGGGGGGTGAATCAGTATTATAGTACTTTATTAAATTCTTCAACCAATTAAATATCAACCATAAACTTGTAGTAAAGAAAAGAACATAAGAAAATGACACAATACTCATAACACTATATTTTGTTTTTGATGAAACCCTAGCCAAGGGAAAACCCCTGTGGGGATGGTACCCACAAGCATGCACTAAAGTATAATGTCCCTATATGAAGACCTAGCCCTATTAGGATTTGAATATCACATAGTACATTTCCTTGTTAGAGGAATAAAAACCCTGTTAAAGGTTCACAACACCCTGTTAGGGTCCAATTGAGCTTACAAATCTTACAATATAATTTAGGTTACAAAGTGTTCTCAGTCATGAACAAAAAAAAGCAACACTTGTGCTTAGATAGTTCCTTTATAGTTCTTCAATGATCTCTTCTATTCTATGCTCTACTATTCACTTCAACAACTTATCCAACTGTCCAACTCCCATACTTACAATATTTATCAAAAATATCTTACGTACATATCTCACAACTTTACAAAGTCGGCTCTTAGTATGAATATTATTCACTTCAACAACTTATCCAACTTTCCAACTCCCATACTTACAATATTTATCAAAAAGATCTTACATACATATCTCACAACTTTACAAAGTCGTGTATGAATATTACAAATATTACTAAGTCAATACAAAATACATTTAATATAGTAAACATTAAATGCATAGTCAATACCCATGCATATTCAATGTGGAGGTTATCAACAACCAAAATAAAACTTCAATAATCTAGAGTCCAAGCCATACTCCCTCAATCTTTGCTACTGTCAAACTGCTCTGTTTCACTGTTCTGCTATAGTATGTCTGTCTTCAAATCAGTCTAACTCACCATAGACTCAACCCAAAAAAAAATCGAGCTTAGGTGGAGGTCATACATACCCCATACTATCTTCCTCTAAGCTCTCTTTCCCTAAATCATTGATCTCGATCTTTGACACCCAAAACACTTTTGTATCTCTGCTTCTACACTTAGTCAATTTTTGAATCACCAAAACTTATCTTTTCTAGAATCGGTCTAAAATCCAGATGTGTTTCCATAAATGAAAACCAAAAAGTAAATCAAATTTACACAAAATTGATTACTTTCCAACATTTCTTCTTTAAAGAAACTAATATGTACCCTTACATTCACAGAATGTAAGACATAGACATTCAAGCTCTCATATAGAAATTTAAAAGACATTTGAATAATTGATTGATGAAGAAAACTGCTAGTCAAGAAAAGACCAGTGCCTTATCTATTGGGAAACAAAGTAATACAAATTTGCATTCTTAGAAAACCCTAACTCCAAACTCAAAAACCTGAATGAAATGCCTTGCAAGGCATTCTTCTCATTTCAATACCTGGACATCAGATTCATATGCAAACCTAGAATTCTCAGAATTTGAAAACAAGACTTACTCTCTCCTTGAAAGAAACTCAAATTCAAACCCATAGCTACCTTATAACTGGTACAATAACATGTCTTACAAGTTAATATACAAGAATCAAAACAATACATACAAAGACATCTGACAAGCAGTGAATAGGGATTCCCTTTGTTTCTCATTAAAAAATCATCTAGTTCTATACACTTGTAAGATAAAGAACACAAAAAATAAGACTCCAAATCCTGGAAGCTACCAAGTAGCATAAATTTTCAACATCCTCTTACAATCAGAAGAAAATCGAGATATAGGAGAAAGGGCCAAAAGCTAGTCAACAGCTATAGACACTTGTCCTTCTCTAGAAAATATCTCCTTCCACTCCAAAAATCTGATTCCTTCTTCCAACTACCTCTAAACTACAATGATAGCTCTAATTGATTTTGATTCCTTCCACCTTTCTAAGAAAATCAGATTTTACTCTGTGAAATTTTCCTCCGTGAAAGCCCCTTTTCCAGTCTTTTAATATTTCTTTGAAGAATATGTCAAAAAAATGTCAAAAAAAGACTATATGCAAGACTATAGTGTTTTAACTTTCAATATCTCAATCTACACATTTAATATAATTTTTAATGTATATTTAATTTCTATTACCTATGCATACTAGAGCCTTTTAATCCTTTTAAAATTTAACTCTGTGTATTGAAATTTCTTATTTTCCTCAATTTTCTGCATATTGTGCCCAGATTGTACTTGTTTGCAACACTTGGCACCTTTTGATTTGTTTCTCCAACTAGCTGGGCTTAACTCCATTTTAACTCACCTTGAAATTTGGGTTAACCTGCAGAATGTAGTCTCTAAGTCGCTGAATAATTTGGCTTAACCCTAGTTTGATCTGGCGACCTGGTGACTACCTCAGTCTCCAAGTCTCCTGAAGCTTCTAACTTAATCGTCAACATTCAAAAACTTTGTGACTAACTGCCCACTAGGTCGCGTGAACTTTCTGACTTAACCGCCAGTTTCCAGCGACTTGGCGACTAACCGCCCGCTGGGTCGTGTGAACTTTTTGACTTAACCACCAATTTTTGGTGACTTGGTGACTAACTGTCCGCTGAGTCACTAGCATTTGATGTTATCTTCTCTATCTTCTGGTGACTATGAGACTGAGTGCCATGTGTCACTTGCCATGACATCACCTGTGCCACCATCCAGTCGCCACCTATCTGCAAAATTTAATTACCTCTGGTTGCAGGCATGAAAACTGAGGCATTAGTCACCTACACACATGGATAGAGCCTCCACTTCAACTTCATATTATGAATTGTTCTTTTTTCCTTATAAACACTAGATATTTTCCTTACGGGGTCAATGTGGGATGAATCCCATTCATTTTTTAAATCTTTTCCAGCATTTCACTTCAAAATTAGTGGGCCCACTGCATACAGGATCCTCCAGCCGAGGGGCCCACTAATGGCCCTCCCAGCTCTTTATTCAAACATCATTACAAGTGTTTTCATATTTAAACATTGAAATATTTGTCACCCAGTGCATGTGGGATTAACCCACTTCACACTTTTGCTTTGAAATTCCTCACTGATGCATTGTGTAAAAATCCTCTGAGATGCGCAGCTTCTTCTTCATTTTCCCCTCATGTTTGGAAAGAAGATCGTATGTTATAACTATTTCACTTCACATCAGATCTCAACACCCCAGCTATCTATCAAATGCTCCACTATTTTCTTGTATCCTTTGTTAATTGCCTCAATCAAAACCTCTTCAATGGGAAGTTGAAGTTTGGAAATTTGGTTTTGTAGTTGATCTGGTAATAATAAAGATAAGAACTTTGTGGTTATGGGAATGCCAATTTCCCTCCTTTCGAATATGATTGAAGCGACTACTTTCTTGAAGGCCCATATATATCTATAGCTAATTTGACCATAGCCAAACGCCATGTGGGTCCATACATATAATTGAGTCCAACGCCATTTTGTAAAACTGCCAGGGCTTCTTCATTCACATTTTGCATTTATAGCTAATTTTTGGGATCACGAGTCTCCAATCTTCTCACCATTACCCTCAAAGGACTATTCATAGAAATTTGTTGACCTCCACAACAAATTCTGAAGTTGTCTGATGCCATAAAATGTTTGGAAATTTACCATAACCAATACAACAACTTGACATATTCATAACAGTAAGCGTGGAACCAAACAACATTTTGAGGTGACACTCTATCAAACAAATCATGCACCAGGTCAATCACATGTGGTCTTGATAGGAAACTGTAGGCTAGGAAGGTTGAGATCGGGCTTGCTACTTTGTCTAAGATGTTGAATTTGGTGAGAAATCATTGCATTCAACCTACTCCATTTGGTTTTTAGGAATGATGTGCATGAATACTATTTTAAACTCCATTTATGTAATCCCCTTTGTACATGTTATAAGCTTCTTTCTTTGCATTGATAGTTTATGATGTTTTCATCCCATGTAAAAATTATGCGCGAGTTTCTTCTTTCAACCATTTGGATTTAAAAGTCCTCACTGGCATGCTGTGCAACCACATTACACTTGGAATGTCTGAAATTTTAAAATGCTTCTCTCTTGTGCTGCGTTGAACCATGGAGGTCCTCCTCACTTACAACGCAGACACCTTCTATTTATGAAACGCGCAAGTGTCTCTTACAATATTTGGAATAGTTATACAAAACAAGACAAAAAAAAAACCTCTGAGAAAGCCTTTACAATTTCATGCACAACCCTCTCCCTTTGGCTTCACTCGCAAGCTCCTAAAATCTTCCTCCACGCAGATTTTTCTTTTGAGTTCATAAAGCCTTTTTCCAAACTAATCTTCACAAATCTAAAATCAATTCATTCCATGAGACGACAAATGTCTGAGCCAAGACTATTCATGGTGAGTGTGTGCTTCCACATTTTGTCTTGATGGATGTTCATACCTCATTCCACTGTCATATTTACATTCCAATCAATCTCATTCAAAGATATCTCTTTCTCAGATCTTGTGCCCAGTTTATCATAGGAATCAAAATTTGTGTTTGATGATAGAACCTTGGAAGTTAAAACCTCATGACTGATAGAAACTTCAAGAACTGAAGGGCCACCATGAATATCTCTTAGACTTGCAAGCACATTGTGAGGAAATTTTCCTTTATTCATTATGTTTCCCCATTTAATGCACTAAGAAAAATGTATTAATCTGCATGTATGACAATATAAGATTTCCCACTCCATTTTCCCTTTTCTCATAACTCATATAAGAGTCTAGAGGTCTTCATCCTAATGGGAAAACATATTGAAACTCATATTGTTCCATATCAAAATAGAATTTCCCAACCTATTTACTCCTCTACAATTGACATCTACACCCAAGCACCATGGATCTACATATGGTAATCTCACAAATATGATATTTTGAACACATTCGTTTGGTTTCATATCCTTATGCTCTTTCCGAAAGAGCAACTAGCCCTTGGCAATGACTTTTCATATTTCTGCAAACTGAACTCATAACAAAAAATAGCCTCTGGTATTAGCTTTAAAAACTAATGAAATCAAGTAACCAGAATGTGGCACTGGGCACACAAGTTCTATGGTCAACATTCTTCCACATTGCAAAGTAACTCCTGACGAAACTAATCAGGTCAAAAGATTTTAATCAATCAAGTTGCTTCTTCAAAATAATTCTGCAAATTAGCCTGTCAAAAACAATGAAATGCATCTGGTTTTGACTTTGAAAATAAGTCAAACAACCCCAGGGAATCACATATGACTGCTATAAAATAAATTTTAAGATATCTGAAGAATACTAAGGAATTTGGCTTATGGTATAGAAGCGAAGGAAAATTTGAACTTAAGGTGTTTACTAATGCTGATTGGACTGGAAATCTTGATGAATGGAAGAGAACAACTGGAGGATCATTCTTTATGGGTGATAGACTTGTCACATGGATCAACAAGAAGCAAGGATGCATCTCTCAGTCTACTGCAAAAGCATAATATGTTGTTGCTACTGCAAACTGCTCAAATATTGCATGGATCAAACAATTGCTAGAAGGTATGCATATGAAGATCTCAGAACCAGTGATTATCTATTGTGATAACACTAGTGCAATAAACATTTCCAAGAATCCAGTCATGAATTCCAAGACTAAACACAGTGCAATCAAGTATCATTATTTAAGAGAACAATTTCAAGAAAAAGAGGTGATACTTGAGTATGTTCAATCAAAAGAACAATTAGCTGATATCTTCACCAAGCCACTGCCCAAGGATACGTTTGAGTACCTGAGAAAGAGACTAGGGGTCAAACCCTTGTCTATCAGTTAGTAAAATACTGAAGGCTGCATCAACCTATATATTATTAGAATATCATTCATGTTGATGCAAGCAAAAAGATGAACTTCAAAGCTACATCTATATATAGAAAGGTATATATTAGAACCGAGCACCAGAGCATATTGTTGTATTACTGATGGATAAAGGAAATTCAAGGAATATATTATGGATAGAAGAAAATGATTATTTAACATGAATGTTAGATATTTGTAAAATAAATATTTGGCATTATTTTCAAAGGGAGAGAAAATATCCATATTATCACAATCTTCAGAAAAAGAAGAAAGATTATCCATTATCAGATTACTCCAACAGGGAGAGATCATATCCATAGGGAGAGAATTTGTATGAAGGGGTTAATACAAAGGGAGAGTTTCTGACAAGAGACAGAGACATAAAAGAAGAAGAACAGTCAAAAGAGAGATATTGACACATGGAAAGGATGCACAACACATCAGAATAAGAAATACAGAAAGTTGCAAGAATCAAATCTAAGCTAACAAAAAGCTTACCGGTGGTCAGACATTTTTATCGGTTATCAGACACTATTTGGTAGTTTGATGAATCTCAATAATTGTATTTCATATTATATTAGAAATAGTATAGTGTGATAATATAAGTTTGTTGCCATCAATGCCAAAGGGAGAGATTGATGACATGTAACTGATTGAATGTTTGATAATGTTAAGTTGAAGATAATGCAAGATATTAAATTAGTTAATGGTTTGTATTGTCATTGATGTCAACTTGATATCATCTGTACGGTAATGTATATAATGCTAAAGGCTTTAGAGAATCAATGGAACAAAGATTATGCTTTTATCAATGCATAAAAGTCAAGTATTCACTAAGTGACAGATAACACTGATGGAGTGTACACCATCGGTAAAGGCAAAGAACCAAAGTCACATTGATACCCAATGAGCATAAGATAGTGTTTCCTGATGAAGAAAAATCATAGGATACCTGACGAGCTAAGAACAGAGTTGCCCGACGAGTAAAATCCAATGATGCCCAATAGATAGAGATCTCGAAGCTGACTGGAGTCACACATATGAAACTAGCAGTTGTCAACGACTACTAACTGTAGAGTTGACTGACAAAATACAAAGCTCGGAAAATGAAAAAATATCTAGCTGGCAAGAGCTAAAGATAGAATTAACTAGTTGTTTTCATTGTTTTATTTGACCATAGTTAAGTGATTGATTTAAAGAAGATTTTTACAGTTGGAAAAAAGATAACTATGAGATAAATCAGGAGTTATGCTTTAAATCAGATTGGCTGGATTGTTTTTCACGCTAGAAATCAAGAATCAAAAATCAAGAAATGGTGAATATCATATCTATATAAGAGACAAGCTTTATTCATTTCTGTAATCATATGAAGGGGATGAATAGAAAGAGGATGATAAAGAGAAATTGATGAAGGATAAATTCATACAGTCTTGATCAATCAAGTTGAAGGAGAGCTAAAAAATTCTGTAGACACTAATGAACAGTGAAGCACAACATCACAGAGCAGAAAGTGTGGAGCACAAAGAATTGAATTGATACATTGATTAGAGAGGTAATGTACTTAAATAGATCTAAAAATCTACAATTCAAGTTTCATTAGAAACAGGTCATTGTGTTTCAGTTTAACCATTGAAGCATCAAGTCTCTTAACAGAGCAGGACTTAACAATCTTCTATATATTGAGGTACATCCCAAGGAGTGCCAAAAAGGTTGATTCATGAAAGTAGAATTGGACTTGCTAGATACCTATTGACAGTCTAAGAAGAATGATGATTCAAGGATGGTAGCAAGATTTTGCTAAAGCCTATTGACAATCTAAGAAGGAGGCTGATTCAAGGATGGTAGCAAATAGATACCCGATACTGAGTGACAAACTCTATGTATAAAATCCTCTAACAAGGTCACACCTAACAGTGTGTTTGTAAACTTTAACAGGGTTGGCTCCTAGCAAGGCTCACTTCAAAAGAGTAAAAATTTGGGGTACCGGTCCCAGTGGTTTTTTCCCTTAACAGGGTTTCCACATTAAAAATCCATGTGTTATGTGTATGGTTTATTACTTTACTATTTTACATTTCACATATGCATTTCTGGATTGATCAATATACTCTGCATATTTACTGAGTGTCGGTAAATAGTTTTTACTGCTTATCGGTAATCAAGGAGAATAAGGCTAGAAAAGGGAAACCAACAGACAGTTAAATCATTATTAGTATTTCATGGTATGCATTTTGTAGGGACTTAATAATCTAATATTTATTGATTGGTGTTTAAGTTTAAGGATAAGTTTTTGAAGCCACTGATTCACTCCCCCTCTCAGTTATTACTAACAATTGGTATCAGAGCTTGTGTGCTTAGAAGGAAGGTTTCAAGACCTAAGTCAGGATCACAAGATGAACATATGAGATGTGCCCAAGTTGAACAAAGACAACTTTGCTTCATGTAAAAGAAGGATAATACTCCACTTATTAGGTATTGGTAATGATGTTACTCAATTCCTAGATACTAAATATGTGTTTCCTATAGGAGTATTAACAGTAGATCAATTGAGAGAGAAGCATGAGCATAACTGCATGGTTATAGAGCTTTCTTCCTCACTCTCCGATGCTGAATTTGAAGATGTCCAGGATTGCAAAACCACAAAGAAAATGTGGGACAAACTGAAGCTTGTACATGGAGGTGATACAAATGTTCTGAGAGCCAAGGCAAAAATCCGTAGAGGAAAATTTTATGATCTCAGAATGAAAGAAGGAGAAAACATCACACAGTACAACACAAGAATAAAAGAAGTAGTCAATGCCATATGAGGTGGTGGAGGTACACTTGAAGAGGAGACAGTGGTAAGTAAAATCTTAATAACCTTATTTCCTGTATATGCTATTAGAGTTTCTGCCATTCAAGAAATGAGATAAGTAGAAAAAAACACAGTTACTCTTGATAGTTTAATTGGTAGATTGATTTCATTTGAACTGAATAACTTTGACAATAGTGTCTTACCAAACTTAGAGTCTGCATTTAAGTCTTCTATGAAAATAAGAAAATCCAGTCATAGATACTCATCTAGAAAAGACAGTGAAAGTGAAAGTGAAGAAGAAGATCTAGATGAAATAGAAGCACTTATGGCTAGAAGAGTGCAGAGAGGCAAAGGTAAATATAAAGGCAAGTTACCACTTGTATGCTTTAATTGTAAAGAGATTGGACACTTTGCTGCAAGATGTCCTAACAGAAGAAAAGATGACAAAAGTAATGACAGACCTTTTGAGAACAAATTTGACAGAGGTGATAACAAAGATTACAGAGGTTATTAACAATCAGAAAGAAGAGATACCCGAGACTATAAGGATAAAGGATAGAAGGATAGATACCTAGATGATTGCAAAGATGATGATATTGACACCCAATCTAATGAAGACATCAAGATGGTATTTGTAGTTATGAAGGATGATTCAAATGAAGATGAAAGGTATGTAGAAACTGCACTCATATATAAGGTTAGCAAGAATGACATCTAGATTATAGATAGTGGCTTCACTCACCACATGACCAACGAAAAAGAAAAGTTTAACATTTTTTAGTATTACAATGGTGGTACAGTAAGAATGGGTAATGATACACCTTGTCTGGTTGAAGGTAAAGGAACTATAATGTTGAATAACCTGATTAAATGTGAAAATTCTTATTGGGTAAAAGGATTGAATTATA
>MU228286.1:1739062-1765643 GCA_018584345.1 Thuja plicata | reverse complement strand
AGGTATATATCAGAACCGAGCACCAGAGCATATTGTTGTATTGCTGATGGATAAGGGAAATTCAAGGAATATATTATAGATAGAAGAAAATGATTATTTGACATGAATGTCAGATATTTGTAAAATAATTATTTGGCATTATTGTCAAAGGGAGATAAAGTATCCATATTATCATAGTCTTCAAAAAAGAAGAAAGATTATCCATTATCATATTACTCCAACAGGGAGAGATCATATCCATAGGGAGAGAATTTATATAAAGGGGTTAATACAAAGGGAGAGTTTCTAACAAGAGATAGAGACATCAAAGAAGAAGAACAATCAAAAGAGAGATATTGACACAAGGAAAGGATGCACAACACATCAGAATAAGAAACACATAAAGCTGAAAGAATCAAATATAAGCTAACACAGAGCTTACTGACGGTTAGACATTTTTATCGGTAATCTAACACTGTTTGGTAGTTTGATGAATCTCAACAATTGTATTTCATATTGTATTAGAAATAGTATAGTGTGATAATATAAGTTTGTTTCCATCAATGCCAAAGGGAGAGATTGATGACATGTAACTGATTGAATGTTTGATAATGTTAAGTTTTAGATAATGCAAGACATTAAATTAGTTAATGGTTTGTATTGTCATTGATGTCAACTTGATATCATCTATATGGTCATATATATAATGCTAAAGACTTCATAGAATCAATGGAAAAAAGATTATGCTTTCAAAAATGCATAAAAGTCAAGTATTCACTAAGTGATAGATAACACTGATGGAGTGCACACCATCAGTAAAGGAAAAGAACCAAAGTCATAGTGATACCCGACGAGCAGAAGATAGTGTTGCTTGACAAAGCAAAATCACAAGATACCCAATGAGCTGAGAATAGAGTTGCCTGACGAGTAAAATCAAATGATGCCCGATAGATGGAGATTCTGAAGCTGACTGGAGTCACACTGACGAAACTAGTAGTTGTCACTGACTACTAACTGCAGAGTTGACCGACAAAACAGAGAGTTCAGAAAAAAAAATATAGCTGGCAAGAGCTAAAGATAGACTTACCTGGTTGTTTTCATTGTTTTATTCGACTAGAGTTAAGTGATTGATTTAAAGAATATTTGTATAATTGGAAAAAAGATAACTATGAGATAAATCAGGAGTTACACTTTAAGTCAGATTGGCTAGATTGTTTTTCACGCCAAGAATCAAGAAACGGTGAATATCATGTTTATATAAGAGACAAGATTTATTCATTTCCGCAATCACATGAAGGGGATGAATAGAAAGAGGATGCTGAAGAGAAACTGATGAAGGATAACTTCATACATTCCTTATCAATCAAGTTGAATGAGAGCTAAAGAATTTTGTAGACACCAACAAACAGTGAAGCACAACATCGCAAAGTAGAAAGTGTGGAGCATAAAGAATTGAATTAATACATTGATTAGAGAGGTAATGTACTTAAATAGATCTAAAAATCTGCATTTCAAGTTGCATTAGAAACAGGTCATTATGTTTCAGTTTAACCATTGAAGCATCAAGTCTCTTAACAGAGTAGGACTTAACAGTCTTCTACATATTGAGGTACATCCCAAGGAGTGCCAAAAAGGTTGATTCATGAAAGTAGCATTGGACTTTCTAGATACCTATTGACAATCTAAGAAGAATGATGATTCAAGGATGGTAGCAAGATTTTGCTAAAACCTATTGGCAATCTAAGAAGGAGGCTGATTCAAGGATGGAATCAAATAGATGCCTGATACTAAGTGACAACCTCTATGTATAAAATCCTCTAACAAGGTCACACCTAAGAGTGTGTTTGTAACCTTTAACAAGGTTGGCTCCTAACAGGGCTCACTTCAGAAGAGTGAAAATTTGGGGTACCAGTCCCAGTGGTTTTTTCCTTTAACAGGGTTTCCACGTTAAAAATTCATGTGTTATGTGTGTATGGTTTATTACTTTACTATTTTAAATTTCACATATGCATTTCTGGATTGAGTGGGATACTTTGCATATTTTCTGAGTGTCGGTAAATAGTTTTTACTACTTATCGGTAATCAAGGAGAATAAGGTCAGAAAAGGGAAATCGACAGATAGTTAAATCATTATTAGTATTTCATGACATGCATCTTGTAGGGACTTAATAATCTGAGATTTATTGATTGGTGGTTAAGTTTAAGGATAAGTTTTTGAAGCCACTGATTCACCCCCCCTCTCAGTTATTACTAACAAGAGAAACCGATGAGAGGAATTCCTTTTCCCCATGAGTTTCGAGTGGCCTTTTTAGTGGTGACTCTCCATGTTGGAGAGTTTGAACATCCACTCTCTAACTTAGAGACTTGACTAGAATTGGTGAAGTTTGAAAAAGAGGACTTAGGCTTTAAGGGATCTCTTCAACAAATTTCTTGCCATAAGCTTGGACTTAGGTTGGTGGATCTCATGCATCTTATTTTTATGTTTCTCATATGTTGTAATGGAATGAAGAATGTAGCATGTTAGTATGCTTGAGGTTTTGATGATATGAATATCTTGTGTTTTACTTAAATATTGTTTTGTGAAGAGTTTTCTTGCAATGTTTTATTTGAGTTTTGTTGTGTATGGGTGTCTCAAGGTCCATTCACCCTTGAGAGGGAAGAGTAGCCTCGAAGGTGAAGGAGTTTGACAGCCCATCAGTGTAGAGTCTCTCCTCAAGGAGGAGAGGGGGAAATCATGGAGTATGGGCTCTATGAAGCCATCCCTTGTTGTTTTATTGGGGGTCATAAGGGTGTGGTTTTTGGCTTGAAGCCATGGGGGTCATAAGGGTGTATGGTAGTAGGAGAAATATGTTAAGGAAATTATTTTTGTAAGCCTTGTGATGGCATTGTTTTTACATTTGGGTTTGGCCTTCTCCCTATTGGGTACTTGGTCCCCTTCACACCATTTTAGGGTCATTGTGTGACCCATTGTGTTTGCCTTGGTTGGGAGTATTGTGTGAGTTTGTATTTTTGTTATTGTTGTTTTGTTGGTTTGTCCCTAGCCCACCTTTTTTTGGTTCCCCAAGCTCAGGGGTGGCCTCTTAGAGGCCTACACTAGGAGGTTAGCTTCCTATGGTCTCCTAGTTTATTTATTCCTATTGCAGATTCTCTTGAAGTTATCTAAAGTCAAATTTAAAGGCAAGAAGGTGGAGAAATAATTATTTCATGACTATTGTAATAAGCCTTGAAGGCTGAAAGTTCCTTGTATTCTTATAGTAGAGATCCTTGTATGAAGAAAAAGATTTTTATGTCCTATTTATCTTTGCAAATGTATAAGTCCATATGGTTAAGGTTATTTTTAAAGATTAGTATGAAAAAGGGAAGCAAATAAGTTTTCTGTGTGGAATGGTTTAAAAGATTCTTGAAAAATGTTAGTGGAGAGTTTGTACTTTAAATTAAACATTCATTTATACCTCTTGAGAGAAGATTTTGGAAAAGAAAAGTTGTTTTGTAATTCCTTTATTTGAATGAAATTGTGAACATTTGCTTAAAATCATGTTTTTATAAATATGTCATTTATTCCATTTGAAATTTTTGAAATAAAATATTTCATAGCCTTGTCTTTGTAAAATCCAAGAAAGAAGAAGTTAAAAAGGCTATTCCTAAATAAACTTGCATTTGTAAAAGCATATAGTGTACATGTAGGTTTATTTATATTCATTCACATTTAAATGAAATTTTATTCATTTTTTTTATTTTCAAAATCTGATGATTCACATTTTGATATATGTATACATGTAGGCATATGAGCACATTCTATTTTATTTTATTTATGCCCTTTAGAGATTTGTTTTTCTAACTCACATTTATTGACAAACATATATACATTTAATCTTTATAACAAATAAAATGTTGTGTCAATACAATGTTGTTCTACAAATTAAATAAAGTAAACATTAAAATGAATATATATATATATATATATATATATATATATATATAAGATCTATTTGTTTTAAAAACTGTCTCATTTTTATATTCAAAAGAATGTATAGGAAAACTGATATTTTTTTACTTTCAGGAGCTTGTTTATATACATATATATAAATAAAAAATTTAAACATAATAAAAAAAAATTAAATGAGGGTGGGGTGGGGTT
This sequence comes from Thuja plicata, assembly GCA_018584345.1. NCBI lineage: Eukaryota > Viridiplantae > Streptophyta > Pinopsida > Cupressales > Cupressaceae > Thuja > Thuja plicata. Next base: position 1,761,526 of record MU228286.1, on the reverse strand, counting down.
GAGCCCGCAGCCCAACCTGCGTGTTACGATGGGAGATGGAGGGGAGGTGCGGTGCCTTCCCCCACCACCATGGTGGCCTTGCCACCACGACCACCTCGCAACAGTGGCTTATGCCGCTATCTGTGGGGTGCCATGGTGGGAGGGGCCTTAGCCTCTCCCCCAACCTCCCATTTCACCACGGCTTCACATTATAGGAAACGATGCACAATGGTAATAGAAATAAATTATTGTGCAAAACTAAGTCGGACCTTAATGGATGAATTTTAGTAATAAAATATAGTAGTCTTAATGCGAATAATAACTTAATGATTTTAGTAGGATATTTTATTTTAATTGAATTAATAGTCTAAATGTATTTTTTATTTAGTGAAAAAATTAGTATGTGGATATTATAATTATAGCTAAGTTAAACCTATTAGCTAGGGACACTTTAATAGAATTAAAATATGAATGTTATAATCTTAGTGTCGCTAGAGAGATTTAATTTATTGAATATTATTTACTACTCTGTTAAAGTGGTAATTTTATATAATTCATTAAAAACATACACATTATATTATTTGATTTGCAACTTTTATCGAGTCGAAACCGTAAATGGGAGAGATCAATGGGCCAATAATTTAACTTGTCTACTAGTAAACGATTACCTTAAAATTAAAATGACTATACACTATTATAGTACAAGATAAACTCTATTATCAACCATGGTAAATTAAATATATTTGATTTAAATAAATGAGAAATATAGTTTAAATAAAGATTCCAATTAAAAGTGTTGGTAAGTTTATCTACAACTTCCAATGGATTTAGGTTAAATTGGTTAGGATATTTTTGTAACAATATTTGATTAGATTATTTAATAAAACCTTGTTATAGACATTAAATTTTAACCTCACATCTAGAGGGTTGTTGTCAAGTAATTAAATTTTTAAATAGCCAATAGAATGCAACTTTAAAACAGTAATGCTATTTTTATGAGACCAATATATGTGGCTAGTATATTGGCCATCCTAAAAATAGTGTTATCGTTATAACACTTGTGATGTCAGAAAATTAGGATTTCTAGGTTATATCTAGTAATGGAAATAAAATTATATCTAATTAAAGAGTTATGGTTATGGTTTAGGCTTAATACACCTTCTATAAATATGGTTAGCCATAAATGAAATGATGCAAGCAAACCCCCTCTTGTAGACTTGTCTAACCAAAACTAATTTTATTTTCAGAGTTGAAGGATGTTTTCATAAGGACATGACCCCCCTTGACCCTCCAAGTGTTATTGCATTGCAACCTAGTACACTCTGGGTAGTTGCAGATCTAACTTTGCACACTTAGTAAACCCTTAACTATGATCTTTTAGACATTATTTAAACCATTTCAAAAAAAAAATTGTTGCATTTTGGGCACAAATTTTTGGGCAGGAAACTTGGTATTAGAGCCATGTTTCAACATTGGAACCTTAAACCCACTATGTTTCACAAACTTTAAACACATTGTCTCAACATTATCAAAAAATTCAAACTTAGGAAAGACGAACACAACAACTTAAAACATTATTTTCAAAGCCACAACAATATCTTCAACTTATACCCTTTTCATGTTTGTGTAGGATGCCTCTGATAAAGCGGCAAGCTCACACCTGTGGATGAGGCTGTAAATGTGCCTCTGTGGCACGAGTTTAGATAAAGAAGGATGTAGGGGGTACTAGAGAGGAGCAGGGACCTCCTCCCAAACAACTACCCAACCTCAGTCAAGATGTACTTAATGCTCTTCATAATTTGGTTGGAATCATTTTGGATAGGATACCGCAGGGTAATCAGCAGGTAGGACCCGGGGGTGTTGCGCCTGAGCGCAGTTTGAGTCCTGCACCTAGGATTGTGGAGGATTAGGCTAACCATGAGGGTGAGTCAGTACACATGCCACCTCCAGAGGTAGTGGTTCTATCTTATGAGAGGGAACCCCGTGACATAGGGGACCACATCAGGGAACTAATACACCTTAATCCACCACCTTTTTCAGGAGCCACGGGTGGGAGTGGGGCCAAGGCATTTATTATGAGTCTCAAGAGATGCTTTAGATTGTGCCCTTATGGGATAAATACAAGGGCATACTTTTCTATCCACTTGCTGAGAGGTACAACCGCTATTTGGTGGAGGATAGAAGAGTTAAAGAGTAATCTAGCTACTGACACCCTCACTTGGAGTACTTTCTTGGAGAGATTCAGAGACCGTTACCTATCTGAGCACTATAGACAATGGTGGATAGATGAGTTCCACAACCTTCAGCAAAGGGGACTCACTGTCACTTAGTATGAGAGTAAGTTCCTTTAGCTTCTACCTAATGCAGAGTACATGAGAGATGAGAAGATCAAGGTCAACCACTTTGTAAAGGGGTTGAATGCATCTATATCTAGTTTAGTGTGCATGGCAACACCAGGGAACCTTTGAGAGGTCATAGAAAATTCCTTGATTATCAAAGAGGTTAAGGGTAGAGGATAGCATGCATGAGATCGGTCTCAGAACCAAAATTCTATACCATAGAGTTCAGGGTATCAGAAATCACATTAGAAGGGTAATAATAATAACAGACATTCATCAAGGTCATACAAACCCCCTCCACCTTAGCAACAGTCACATCAGGGAAAGAGACAGAGGGATCCTCAAGGGTAATAGGGCTCCAAGCCCAAACAATGGTAGACACAGGGTCCTAGAAGGGACCAGAGGTCCAAGGCATCATCTACACACCTAGCTAGGAATCAACAGTCCTCTAGGGGTGGTTTTAGTGGTTCTAGCAGGACAGGGGGCTCACAGTTCTCTAGACCCTAGGGTACCCAGTTTTAGACTCAAGGACCATGTTAGTGCCATGGGGCACTTGGTTAGGGACTTCCCTTAGGGAAGTAGTCGATACACTGCAACATCAGAGCCCATTGTTGGAGATATGGGTAGATCCCATAGAGTTTTTACAGCGGTTGACAACTGCCAGGCAGAACATCAAGCTACAATTATTGAGGCTTTAGGTATGATTGGAGGTAATTGAGTTACTATTTTATTTGATTCAGGTGCTACAGATTCTTTTGTTTCTCCATTGGTCATGGAGCATTGCAGGCTAGTGGCAGCTAGACAAGAAGTTAGTTGGGAGGCAGAGTTAGCCTCAGGCTCTAGAGTACCCATCACCTCCTTAGTTAAGGATTTCTAGATTTAGATTGGTATCATGAATACCATAGCAGATCTACATATCACACCTCTTAGGTCCTATGGAGTAGTTCTTGGCATGGATTATTTTTATGCCCACGAAGCCAAGCTAGATTTTTGACAAAAGAGGGTAGAATGCTTGGATGATGGTGGCATTGCTACAATAATTTCAAGGGTTTAGAGGCTGGTATCCATTTGTATGATCTCCGCTATGCATCTTAAGTGTAGCATGAAAAAGGGGTACTAATTATTCACCATCACTATCAGTGATAGGGAAGATGAAGAGGATAAGAAAACTTCCCTTGATGATCATCCTATGTTACATGAGTTTGCAGACATGTTTCCTTCAAAACTACCTAGGACACCTCCCCATAGAGTAGTTGATTTCCATATAGACCTCATTCTAGGATCCACACCAGTATCTAGAGCACCATATAAGATGTCTCCTAATGATCTTAATGAGCTCAAGATTCAGCTAGAGGAGCTCCTTGAGAAGGGGCACATATGACCTAGTGTCTCTCCTTGTCGTGCACCAGTTATCTTTGTCAAAAATAAGGATGGGTCTCTTAGGTTGTGTATAGATTATGAATAGTTGAATAAATTAACCATTAATAACTAGTATCCACTGCCTAGGATTGATGACTTGTTTGATCAGTTACATGGTTCTTGTGTATTCTCCAAGATAGATCTTAAATCAAGGTACCATTAGTTGAGAATTGCGGAGAGTGATATCCAAAAGACAACTTTCCCAACTAGATATAGACATTATGAGTTCATAGTTGTACCATTTGGTCTTACAAATTCCCTAGCCATATTCATGAGGCTCGTGAGTGGGGTTTTCTGCACTTTCCTTGACAAATTTGTGGTAGTTTTCCTTGATGACATATTGATATATTCTTGTAATGAGGAGGAACATGAGGAGAACTTAAGGCAAGTGTTACAGTGTTTGAGGGATGATCAGTTGTATGACAGCTTGTCAAAATTTTCCTTCTTCATATCAAAGGTTAGATATTTAGGCCATGTTATATCAGGTGATGGGATCTTAGTGGACCCATCAAAGATTGGTTCCATTATGAATTGGCCAACACCTACTACAGTGACCGAGGTTAGGATTTTCATGGGTCTAGCAAGTTATTACAGATGATTTGTTGAGGGTTTCTCTAGAGTGTCTCATCTTGTCACATCCCTTCAGTGAAAGGGAAAGAAATTTGAAAAAACAGAGAAGTGCAAGAGGGCCTTTCAGGAACTCAAGAAAGCACTTACCAACACACCTATTTTAGCAGTGCCAGATCCTTCAGCGGATTTTGTGGTTTGCATGGATGCTTCCTTAGATGGTTTGGGGGCAGTACTTATACAGGGTGGATGAGCTATAGCATATGAGTCTAGAAAAATTAAGACTCGGGAGATCAATTACCCTACCCATGACCTTGAGCTTGTGGTAGTGGGGCATGCATTAGTAAGGTGGTGATACTTCCTCTTAGGACATTGATTTGAGCTTCATTCAAACCATTATAGTTTGTAGTATATACTCACTCAACCGAACCTTAACACTAGGTAGAGGAGGTGGATGAAGTTCTTATGTGAGTATGAATTTGATGTCCATTGTATCAAGGGGAAGAAGAATGTAATCAAAGATTCTTTGAGTAGAAGGTGACACAAGTTATCATCCATGATCACTGACATAGATTTGAGAGATCTTATACTGCATCATTTGTAGGAGGATGAGTTGTATGTGGAGGTTTGTCATATGGTCTGATCTCAGAGACCCCTTGTGTGGAATTTCTTAGAGTATTCCTTGGAGTTTGATGGACTATTACGTCATAGAGGATGCATCTATTTCCCTTCTTTCAGGGATTTGTGTAATACTATTATGCTAGAGGCTCATAGAGCCCCTTATGCAACACATCCTGGAGTCAAGAAGATGCATGTTGATTTGAGACAACTCTATCATTGTCCAGGTAGGAGGTAGTACATTGTAGAGTTAGTAGCCTGATGCCTTGAGTGCCAGAGGGTTAAGGTAGAGCATGGTCATCCTAGAGGGCTCCTTCAGCCTCATGAGGTACCTGAGTGGAAGAGGGATGTTATATCTATGGACTTCATTGTTGGTATCCCTATGTCATCTCATCACCATGATGCTATCATGGTGACAGTTGATAAGTTGACCAAGGTTGCCCACTTCTCACCCGTCTGTACCACTTTTACAGCACCAGCAGTGGCATAGGTTTTCTTGTGGGACATTTTCAGACTGCATGGCATTCCTCATAAGATCATTTCTGACAAGGATTCTCTCTTTACATCATATTTTGGAGAGAATTAAAAACATCTTTGGGCACAATGCTCAATTTTAGCACAACTTATCACCCAGAGATAGATGGTCAGATAGAGAGAGTTAATAAGGTGCTCAAGGATATGCTTTGTATGTATGTTATGGACCATCATGTTATGTGGGAGGAGTACCTACATTTATTAGAGTTTTCCTATAATAATGGGCATCATTCATCCTTTGGTATGCTTCCCTATCAGGCCTTGTATGTTAGACCTTGTAGGACACCTTTGAGTTGGGATAGGATTGAGGACAAGGTAACCATTGGACCACAATTAGTCCTTGAGATGGAGCAACAAGTAGCCTTGATTAGGCAATGTATTAGAGAAGTGCAATATTGATAGAAGAAGTATGCTGATGCAAAGAGGGATTATTGGGTCTACATGGTCAGAGACAAAGTTTTCTTGAGAGTGTGACCGCATAAGAGTCCAATCCATTTTGGAAAGGGCTCTAAGATTGCACCTCAAATTATGGGACCATTTGAGATTTTGGAGAAAATAGGACCAGTTGCCTAGAATCTAGCTTTTCCACCTATCCTATCACGCATCCATGATGTGTTTCATGTTTCTATTTTGAGAAAATATATTTATGATGAGTCTCACGTGATAGATTGGGATGCCTTATAGGTGGAGTCAGACAGGCAGCTAGCCTTGGAGCCTATCAACATTTTGGCACATTGGATGTTGGGCCTTCGAGGCCGAGAGCTGGACCAGGTTAGAGTTCAGTGGGATTTCTATGATGAGGTTACAACTTCATGGGAGGACGTGACACATATGAGAGTACAGTAACCCCATATTTTTGATGAACTCTAGGAGGAAGTTCATTCTTAGGGGGGAGGATGTGAGGCCTCACCCTAAGCCCATTGTATCTTTGCATATTTTTTCTTATGATAGACTTAACACATGATACATTATATTTTGATGCACTTTGGATTTTATGCTTATGTCGTGGATTGATCATTTTGGATGTTGGATACATGTTACCTTATGATGCACATGATGGACTATATTATGTTTCTATTATGGATCTTTCATTTCAATACATTTGGTTTGGGAAAATATTATGATTATGTGATGTATTAGTGATGATATGAGGATTATTAGAAATTGACATTTAATTGAGTTATCATGCAATGTGAATCTTACTTTATGTTATATGCTTAAATGAAACTATTATTTCTTATGACCTTAGGTGATAAAATTTAGACTGTAGATGTTTCCTTAATATTTTGAATATTGTTTATTTCTTTATGAAGTATATTTTATCTCCTTGGACTACTGATATTTGGATTCAGTGTGCAGGTATGAGACCATGGTATTAAATTTTAGGAACAAAACATAGGTATATGTGAATTCAGTTAAATCCAAGGTTGTATCTAATGAGAGACAAGACCTCATTGTATCATGATTTAATTTGTAAACGTAAATGTTTGATTGTTTGAATTTAGTTCATAAATGTTATTTTCATATTTAATTCTTTGTGCTTTATGCTCAAGTGGCTATGTCACGTGTCTAGTGATGTGTAAGTGTTTGTATGTGTCACTTGACACTTGTGTATGTACTTAGGACCATGACATATCCACTTGGAGATTGGGCTCCCACCTACCTAGGTTAGTACCAAAGTAGATTCTCATGTGTATTCCTTGACTAGGGAGCTGGAGGTGTGGTCACTTCAATTTAATTTCATGAGTATGCTTTAAGTGGACTTTTAGGGGGTTAGAAAAGTGCCTAGGGGTGTGTTAGGGTTATTTTTAGGTAGCCCACTTGTTATACCTATGGGTAAGGGTCATTTTAAACCCTAGGATAACCCTTGGTTGATCAAGAGACCCTTACAAAATTTGGATTTTCAAGATGGACGAAAATCAACTTTTTGAAGCATGATCTTGGATAGACAACCCTTCCATTTAGGTGCAAATACCTTTCCTGCCTTTTTGAGTTTCCCTTTTTGGATCTATTTTTAGAAAGCTGTAAGGGGCTTAGGGAAGAGAAACCAATGAGAGGCTTTATTTTTCCCCATGAGTTTCTAGTGACCTTTTTAGTGGTGACTCTCCATGTTGGAGAGTTTGAACATCCAATCTCTAACTTAGAGACTTGACTAGAATTGGTGAAGCTTGGAAAAGAGGAATTCAACTTTAAGGGATCTCTTCAACAAATTTCTTGCCATAAGATTGGACTTAGGTTGGTGGATCTCATGCATCTTATTTTTATGTTTCTCATATGTTGCAATGGAACGAAGAAGGTAGCATGATAGTATGCTTGAGGTTTTGATGATACAAATATCTTGTATTTTTCTTCAATGTTGTTTTGTGAAGAGCTTTCTTTCAATTCTTTCTTTGAGTGTTTTGTGTATGGGAGTCTCAAGGCCCACTCACCCTTTGGAGGGAAGAGTAGCCTTGGGGGTGAAGGAGTTTGACAGTCCATGGGCGTAGAGTCTCTCCTCAAAGAGGAGAGGGAGAAATCATGGAGTATGGGCTCCATGAAGCCATCCCTTGTTGTTTTATTGGGGGCCATAAGGGTGTGGTTTTTGGCTTGAATCCATGGGGGTCATAAGGTTGTATGGGAGTAGGAGAAATATGTTAAGGAAATGATTTTTGTAAGCCTTGTGATGGAATTGTTTTTACATTTGGGTTTTGCCTTCTTCCTATTGGGTACTTGGTCCCCTTCACCCCATTTTGGGGTCATTGTGTGATCCATTGTGTTTGCCTTGGTTGGGAGTATTGTGTAAGTTTGTATTTTTTCTATTGTTGTTTTGTTGGTGTGTCTATATCCCACCTTTGTTTGGTTCCTCAAGCTCGGAGGTGGCCTCTTAGAGGCCTAGCCTAGGAGGTGTGATTCCCATGGGCTCCTAGTTTGTTTCTTCCTATTGCAGATTTCTCTTGAAGTTATCTAAAGTCAAAGTTGAAGGCAAGAAGGTGGAGAAATAGTTATTTCATGACTATTGTAATAAGCCTTGAAAGCTGAAAGTTCCTTTTATACTTATAGTAGAGAGCCTTGTATGAAGAAAAAGATTTTTATATCCTATTTATCTTTGCAGATGTATAAGTCCATATAGTTAAGGTTCTTTTTAAAGATTAGTATGCAAAAGGGAAGCAAATAAGTTTTCTGTGTGGAATGGTTTAAAAGATTCTTGAAAAATGTTAGTGGAGAGTTTGTACTTTAAATTAAACATTGATGTATACCTCTTGAGAGAAGATTTTGGAAAAGAAAATTTGTTTTGTAATTCCTTTATTTGAATGAAAATATTTGCTTAAAATCATGTTTTTATAAATATGTCATTCATTCTATTTGAAATTTTTTGAAATTAAATATTCATAGCCTTGTCTTTGTAAAATGAAAGAAAGAAGAAGTTAAAAAGGTTATTCCTAAATAAACTTGCATCTGTAAAAGCATATAGTGTACATGTAGGTTTATTTATATTCATTCACATTTAAATAAAATTTTATTCATTTATTTGTTTTCAAAATCTGATGATTCACATTTTGATATATGTATACATGTAGGCATATGAGCACATTCTGTTATATTTTATTTCTGCCCTTAAGAGATTTGTTTTTCTACCTCACATTTATTGACAAACATATATACATTTTGTTGGCTAAATATTTTGTAAGCAGCCATAAGCACACTACTTTCAAAATGAACTATTTAGGCACAGTATGTGAGAATAAATCTCTCCTCTCAACTTAGGGGAGGCACCCTTCTTATTGCTACTAACTCAACCAGAATCTAACCTGAGACTTAGAGAATAGCTAAAACAATAATACCAATAAACTTAGAATTAACCGAAATATTAAATGCTAAGCGTACTAGTTGATAATAGACTACAAAATATGTATATAAGCTCAAAGACATATATTATATCACAATAATTTCAAACTACAAGATCTCAATAGGATAAGCACAAAGACTTAAAGAACATGAACCTTCTACTCTATCTTTAATAAAATTATGAATCACAATTCAAAGTCTATGTATTCACTGTAACTAGCTCAAATTGACAATTATAGCGCAAAGTCTATACAAAATCAAATTCAAGCTAGTTACAGTGAATACATAGTCTTTGAGTTGTGATTCATAATTTTATTAAAGATAGAGTAGAAGGTTCATGGGCTTTAAGTATTTGTGCTTATTCTATTGAGATCTTGTAGTTTGAAATTATTGTGAGATAATATATAAGTCTTTGAGATTATATACATATTTCATAGTCTATTATGAACTAGTACGCTTAGCATTTAATCTTTCGGTTAATTCTAAGTTTATTGGTATTATTGTTTCAGCTAGTCTCTAAGTTTCAGGTTAGATTCTAGTTGAGTTAGTAGAAATAAGAAGGATGCCTCCCCTAAGTTGAGAGGAGATATTTATTCTCACATACTGTGCCTAAATAGTTCATTTTGAAAGTAGTGTGCTTATGACTACTTACAAAATATTTAGCCAACAGTTTTTGGCAACTCTGCTGGGGAACACCTCTTGTCCATCCTTGGAGATGACAAGAGATGTAGAATCCAATTCTCTAAGTTCCTTCTTCCATTCCATTGGGATATAGAGTTAGGTGACCAAAATGAAAAAAAACAAAAGACTAACAAAAAGACACAAAAAGACACAAAAAAACTCAAAAACTCAAAGACTAAAAGACTCAAAGACTTGGACTTTTATGTACAGTAACACTTATCTGGAGCTCATTCAAAATAATGCTTCAGATTTTGTCCACTATAGGGTAGTGCAAATGGTGTTCCATCTCGGTATGCCAACAGGAAACTATATTCTCCAAAGATTTGATGAATCATGAAAGGACCACGCCACAAAGTATCAAACTTCCCATGCATCCTTTAGGTTCTCTTCTCTTATTCCAAAGTAATACTTGGTCACCAACTTGAAACTCTCTATACTTTTCTTTCTTTTCAAAGAGAACCTTCACTTGATTTTGATGTTCTATTATGCGATCCACCACTTGGGTACGTTGTTCCTCTAGTGTAGACAAGAACATTATCCTTTTATCCATGACATTTTCAATTGTTTCATCTTTAATTTCCTTGGCTAACCTCAAAGAAGGAAGCTCTAAAGTAATAGGAATTTCAGCATCTAACCCATACAACAACTAAAAAGGTGACATGACAATTTCTCACTTGGGTGTGATTCAATTTGCCCATAATGCATTATACAACGCCTTGTGCCAGGATCTTTGATTCTCATCCACCAACTTCCTAATAATAGTAACCAAGTTCTTATTAGTGGATTCTACTTGACCATTACCTTGAGGGTAATAGCTGGATGAGTGTGCCAAAGTGATCCCATAATCATAAAAAAATTGTGTAATGTCATTTGATGAGAATGTAGTTGCATTATCTGTCACAATCTTATGAGGAACGCCAAAATGTGATATGATGTTCTCCTTTAAGAAATTGCACACAACCTCAGAGGTAGCATGCTTTGTTGGTATTGCCTCTACCCATTTGGTGAAGTAATCTATTGTTGTAAGAACATATGTGTTTCCCTTACTTGAAGATGGATTAATTATGCTAATGAAATCAAGCCCCCACTACCGAAATGGTTCCTCAATTACAACTAGCTTCAATGGTAGAGCAGGAATTTTTTGCTTTCCTACGAATTGTTGACAGAACTCACATTTATGCACCCAATGGTATGCATCTTGAAACATAGTAGGCTGGCAATACCTCACCCTCAAGATCTTGTGAGCTGTGACTAGTGCGGAAAAATGACCACCACATGGAAGGTTATGAAAAGACTCAAGTAACCTTATCTACTGTACTTTATCAACACAGTGAAGAAATGTTCCATCCACACCTCACTTATACAAACCACTATCCCACAGGATAAAGTTTACAACCTTCAACTTTGTACTATGTCTTTCCTTATATGAAAAATGTGGAGGACACTCGCTATAAGTGAGAAAATGAGCAATGTTGGAATACCACTCATCCATTGTACTAATGAACAAAAAGTTGGAAGAGATTACAAACTTTCTGCTTCCACTTCAGTTGGTTTATTTTAAGCCATAAGTTGACATAAACCCTTGCCATGAACAAGCTTTGTAGGCTTAATTTCCATGTCATATTCTTGGATCTTTGCAACCCAATTTCCTCTTTTAGTACCAAAATCTTGTTGTGTAAAAATTGTTTTGACAGTAGTATCTGGCACCAAAGCTATGACGTGTGAATTTAGAATATAGAACCTAAAATGCTTTACCGCTTTAACAATGACAAAAGAATGTTTCTCCATTTGAGTGTACTTCAACTCATTAGATTTCAATGGGAAGCTCATAAATGAGATAGGAGACTCAACTCCCTCATCATTTCTCTACATTAGAATTGCACACATAGTATACTCAGAAGCATAACTATACATGATAAAATTTTGTGTAATCCAGGCAAACCAATACTAGAGCATGCACGATTGATTCTTTGATGTCTGCAAATGCTTCTCTTCCTTTTGAACTCCATCATAAAATATTTTTACCTTTCATCATATCCACGATATGACAAGTCTTCTCAGTGAAGTCTGGAACAAACCTTCACAAGAAATTCACCTTTTCGAAGAAAGAATGTACTGTTGTTTTTCTTGAGGGAAGAGAAATACTTTGTATTGATTTAACCCTTTCAAGATCAATTTTTATGCCTTCTTTGGAGACAATGTGTCCCAAAATCTTTCCTTCAGTCATGCCAAAAACTGACTTCTTAGTGTTAAGAGAAACACCATGTCGCCTACATCTTCAAAAACGTGTTGAAGATGATACAAATGATCTAGCTAATTCTTAGAAAATACAGTCAAGTCATCTAAATAAAAAATAATAAACTTATCCATAATTTCCCAGAAAGCAAGGTTCATCACTCGCTGAAATGTTGCACCCGCATTGATGAGACCAAAAGGCATCTTGCGATATGAAAAGGTACCCCATGGCATCATGAATGCGGTCTTGTGTTGATCATCTTCATTGACTTCAATTTGATTGTAGCCAAAAAATCCATCAATCATGGATAGCATTTCAGAACCCATTACTGTCTGCAAGACTTGATCCATTATCGACAAAGGAAAATTGTCCTTCAATGACAACTGATTAAGATTCCTAAAATCCACACAAATGCGAATTTCTCCATTCTTTTTATGCATCGGTACTATATTCGCTATCTAGGTTGAATGGTGAATAGGAAAGATAATCCGTGCATCCAGCATCTTTTGAATTTTAGAGAGTATGGTTCTTGAAATCTTGGGATTATATTGCCTCTACTTCTGTCGGAAGGGAATGACACCAAGCTTGAGAGGAATTTCATGCTGCACATTTTTTGGACCAAAATATTTAAGATAATCATATGAATACGCCAAGACATCAATGTATTGACATAATAAAGAAATAAACCTCTCCCTTTCTTTAGGAGTACAACACTTTCCAATGTTGACCATTTTTGGATCAACCTCTGATCCGAGATTATATTTCTCATACTCCATGGTAGAGCTGCTCCCTGATTGTTGTTGTTCCTTGACATACCTATCATGTTTTTCAAAAAGATTCTCAAGAGAGACTAGACCTTTATGGATTTTATTTCCCTTTAGCTGAGTGAATTCTTCACCAGTTTCTAAATCAATATCTGGAACCGATTCTCTGGATGATGACTTGCTGCTCTCAAAATAGACCTCATCAAAATTATCCTTTATTTCAAGGAAATTGATAATTTGCTTATCATCATTGAAAACTTGCCAATGATCTTAATTGTCTGGAACACTTGGATGAAAAACCAACTTAATCTGATATAGGTGATCAACAAAATCTTTGTGAGGAATCAATAAAGTAGCCGATGTAGTAAGAGAATCAACTCTATCATTATACTCCCTTGGAACCATAGAAATGTTGAAAGCATAAAATGGCTCAATGCAATCCCACACCAAATTGCGGTAATTTTTCAACCTTTCATTTCTTGTCTAGTACTGATTGCGAACTTGAAAAACCACTAGTTCAACATCTCCTTGAGCATGCAAATTTCTATTTTCCTTCTTATGCGCCATTTCAATACCCAACAACAGAGCCTCATATTCAGCTGTGTTGTTCATATTGTTGAATTGCAATTTGAAGGAAAAGGGGAAAAATTCACCTTTTGGAGATGTCAAGACTATTCCTGCTCCAGATCCTAAAGATGCGCAGCTGCCATCAAATTCCAACATCCAAACATTTTTGGAAACACTGGTACTTGCTTTCGTCAAACTTTGAGAAGGACTTATAGCTTTTTCAATCATTGTGGAAGATTCAGCTTCAACCATGGTGAAAGATCCATCTGAACTGAGGTTCATCTCTTGATCTTCACTTGCATCTTCAAATCTATCAGTATTGGAGAGACAGGAAGAACCATCTGATCCATCAATCCAGTCTCATGCAAATTCTAAAATTTCATTAGCATGAAGGTAGTAGTTTCCCATTCCTGCTAACTCAAAAAAAATTTGAGCATGAGGGTCATCATATTTGACAACTGTGTACTTGGTCTCCCTCTCAGGAAGTAGTTTCTGCATACAACCTTTGATGGGTATCCTTGCCTCAAACATATCCATGTTGATTTCTCCCCCTACATCTTTACAGAAGTTACACCCAAGTAACATTCCATAAGAAGCAGGAATGTCTGTGACCAAGGCGGTCATCTTAATCTTCTTTTCTGGGAAGGAAGCGAATGCAAACTATGCATCCTTAATTTTCCCTTTGAGAGGCACTTGCTTATTCTCCATGGAATAGAAAATTCTGAAAGTCTTTGTCAAGGTAAGATCCAATGCATCCGCTACTTGAGCCGGCATGACATTATCAGAGGCTCCAGAATTGATAACACAATTGCTAAGCTTGAAACCATTTATCAACAAGGACATATAAAAAGGATCTATTTTTCCAAAAATAGATGTGGGATAGTAACTAGGTTATTGGGTGAATTCTTAGTCTCTAAAACATTATTGAGAGCTTGTGAGGGTTGGGAATCTTTGACAAACTTAGTAAGCCTTTCCAGCTGATCTGGATAGGCTTGAAGTTATTCAACCTCACACATATGAACTTTGGTCTTTTTAGCATGATCTATGATGTCAAAATCTTGAAAAGAACTTGCTAAAGAAGTAAAAAAATTCTCAGCCTAGGGCTTTGGATTTAATGTGCTAGGTTTGGGTACATTAGATGAAACAAGAGGAGTAGGTGTACTTGGTTATTAGCTACGTCCTTAGGAAGGGTTAGTAGTGGAGTTCCTCATCTTGCAATAGTGATTGGTGTTTGTACTTTATCAACACTTTTCACCTTTGCAGCCTCCTCTCTTTGATGAGCTAACTGCATTTGAGAACGTGTCATAACCAAGTATGCATGACCAAAATCATCCTCAGGTTTTGTATCATCATAGTGTACATACCTAATGCTAGAGTCACCAGCTGCTTCATCATTTTCATTATATAGAGAAAAATTCTCCTCCTCTTGATAATCTTTTGGTATAAAACCAGTTTGATCATTCTCATAGTACCCCATGGCTGATTTTCCTGGTAGAGCTTCAAGTGCAAGCCTCTCCGGGGGAGGGGGAAGCTTTGCTTGATTCTTAGCTACATAGTTGTGAGCAACATTTGGAAATATTCTCCGTGGGACATCCTTGTATGGGACAGAAAAAGATCCCTGAGATATTTGATTTTTAAGAGCAAGTAATTCATTGGCTAGCTTATGAACCATAGGATCGGTACTTCTTGAAGCTGAACCATCATTATAAGAATTCCCATTGAAAGAATTCCCATTTGACCAATCCTTGCGATTCTTACCAACCATAATAAGATCATCCTCAATCTCAGTTTCCAAAGTTTGAGCATTCACCAGACTCGTTGGAAAAGCCCTCCTTAATAGGAAACTAACCTCTGGAAGCTGTGTATTAATGAAGAAACATTTCAAGTTTTCAGCGGTAGACTGTGAAGCTGTTGGAATCCAATTTGCCAATTTGTTGAACTTGGCAATGAATTCATGCATGCCTTCATGTGCTTCCTTCTTCATCTGAATAAGTTAAGAAAGTAGAGCATGCTCATCCTCAGTGGGCTTAAAGCATTCTTCAAACTTAGTCTTCAATGTATCCTAATCAGTAAGGACTCCAGTAGCAAGATTATAGAACCAATCTGCATCAATGCCTTGTAAAGTCTCTTTGAAGAGCCTTACAGAGACATCTTGATGTTCAACACCAAGAACACCACATGCAATGTAAAATGACTTGATATGCTCATCAGGATGTTGTTTCCCATCACCATAAAACTTAGGAAAGTTCTTAAGGGAACCTTGTGGAAGAGGGTGAAGTGGTGGAGTTAGATTCAAAGGACCAAAAGAAGTCCCCCATGGACCCACAGCTACCATTGTTTGAAAAATTGGAGTGGATGAAATTAATGGCTTGAAAAAGAAAGGTGATTCTTCACTTGGTAGAGGATCCTTCTTCTTTGACGGTGGATAACTAGTAGTTTTCTCAAGTGGAGATGACAGAGCTAGAAGAGAAAGCTTGGCCTCCTGAGCCCAACTTGGTAAGAACTTTGAGGATTCGCCCTTCCTCCTTTGATAATAATACTTGAATCCTTCAAGTGTGAATGAATTAAATCAAAATGGAAAAATTCTTCAACTTGGGATGAAACTTTGTTTAGTTCTCTTCTTTAGAACAAATGTTCAGTCTTCTTCTCTTTTTTCAAAACAAGACTGCAGCTGAAAAAATGTGTAGAATTTTGAGAAAACTTCAAAGAAGTGAAGTGTCTAAGAAGGAAAAAATTCCTCCATCACTTCTCTGGGATGAGAAAATTAATAAGAAGCTCAAAGACTTCTTGATTAATCTTCTTATCAACCTTTTAAAAACTAGAAATAGTTACAATGTATTACCCACAACTGCTCAAAGTTAGTTTATAAGAAACACGTATGCTTTGATCCCCAGCAAAGTCACCAAAAACTATTGGCTAAATATTTTGTAAGTAGCCGTAAGCACACTTCTTTCAAAATGAACTATTTAGGCACAGTATGTGAGAATAAATATCTCCTCTCAACTTAGGGGAGACACCCTTCTTATTTCTACTAACTCAACCAGAATCTAACTTGAAACTTGTTGTGTGCTTGAATGTGACCTCTAAGTCAAGCACAAACTCAACATAGTCCTTACTCAATCGTTCAATTCACAAAGACAAACATGAATTATTCATCTTGCAAATTTGATTGAAGTGACTTGTTGCCTCCTAATTAGTTGGGGATGTCAAATTTACTCTCAGAACGAGGGCCAAAAACCTTGACCATTGCTAACATGGAGGATTTCTAAAGCATGAGAGATAAGAAAATTTCCATTAATCTATGAAAGAAAATGCAATTAAACTAGAAATGAATTGCCATTAATCTAGAATTGAAATGCTATTAAACTAGAAAACTTGAAAGATGATGGAATTAAGATACTAGATATGTAAATGAACAACATTAAGAATCAACATATTATTAATCCAAATGAAATTAATCTAATTATGCAAAATAAAGCTTAAAAGCATGATATCAATAAGGTAAAATCTAACTATAGTTTTGATGCTCTCCAATTCATCCTCCCAAATGAAGAAAAAGATGTCCAATATATAGAAAAGCCATGGAAAGAGGGTGAAGAGTTTCTTGAAAAGAAACGGTTGCCTCTTTGTTTTCATTTGAGACAAAAATGCAAGAATTATTTAATTAAAAGAGTGGATTATTGCCACATGAGTGACCTTTCATATAGAATTATGGAATTCTTTTTGAGGATAATCCATTCAATCAACTAAATAACTATTCAATTTATTTTGATGTATATTAGCTAAAGGGGGTGGAATTAATTTGATTTAAAAGCACTTAGGAATTTAGAATTAAATTAATTAATCATAGGGATTTTTAGCTAATAAACCTTGATAATTTAGGAATTAAATATAGTGTCAGATTTATGCAAATTTAGGTTTTCTACATTTGAGACTAAGTCAATTAAAGTCAATTAGGAAGAGAATTTTCCTAGTACAATAGGACTTTGATGATGAGAAAATTGAAGGAATGCATAAAAATTGATTAAGAATTATAAGGTACCAATTTTGGGGTGTTACATTTTTCCCCTCTTTGAATTGATGTGGAGCAGTGCATTGATTCAAAGAATAGTCTGATGTGAAGATGAAGATTTCAGAAGTCTAGGTTAGGTTGCCAAGACACCAATCTGATTGAGAAGCAGAATCAACTGAGAGAAGATCAAAATTGGGGTTAGATTGCCCCAATATATGCTAATAGCTGATGAAGATCTAGGACTATCTCCAAAATCAGGGTTAGATTGCCCCAATACAAAGATTAGCCTTCTGAGATCCAGGTTAGGTTGCCTAGATAATGGTCTAAAGAGATTTTTGAGAGCCATCTTCAGAACAAAGCATAAATTTCAGGAATTAGGGTTAGATTGCCCCAATACCCAATGAGATATCAAGAATCATCTTTAGAACAAAGCTTAATCCTTGAGGAACCAAGTTAGATTGCTTAGATACCTAGAAAGATAGATGGAAAAATGACAAGATGTGAGACATCAAGATGCCCCTAGAGATTCAAGATCATGGAATATCCAATTTTGACCATAAGGTACGAAAAATTGAATATACCCCAAGTGATGAGATGCCCCTAGCGATGGGGACTTTTGATTCAGATTAGACTGATTCGAGACTAATGCAAAAGATTTAATGATGCAATTATCCTGCCCCCTTGGGAGCAAAATCAAAAGGTGACAAGTCATAATGATGATGAGAGCAAGAAATCACAGATAGAAATAAGATTGAAGATCCAGAGGAATCTAGAGATAGATCAAGAGAAGATAGAATTGATTTGGAGTGATCAGGGAGTCCTACTGACTAGGTTTGACCATAGTTGACCAGAATTGACTAGAGTTGACTTTGATGAAAAGATTGCAGAAGCTGAGAAAATGATATCAAGAGATGATCCTGACAAGAGAGCAACATCAAAAAATTGACTGCACAAGTGTCCGATCGCGACGGTCACAAAATTTTAAAACATGATTTTGAGCTACTTCAGAGTGTCAAATTTTGATTTCAATGACAAAAATGGATTTAGGATGGTCCATTTAGCCAAGGGTGCAATTTTTGTGGAAAATAAAGGACTTTGAAAAATTAGGTCAAAGGCTATATAAGGCCTGGAGGGGTCATTTTCAAATCATTATTCACCTTTGACTTTAGCAATGGTGAGAGCTCCTGCTAACATTGATAGAATTCCCATGCATACATACCAATTTGAGTGCTCTTGATGACACAACCGACCACCGGAGTATGACGCACCTGTAAGTAATCGCATCATTATCCTGCATTTCAAATTTTTTATCAATTTTATAGCATTTGAGCATGTTTTTAAGCTTTTTAGGGTCTGTCGTGTCTAATCTCGCACGAGGGAACAGTTTCCTCGTGCCAACCTAGGTTGAATTTCATGCGAGGAACTAGATTCCTTGCATAGTTCAGGGATTCCTCACGCGGGTCCCTCCCTTGTGCTCGCACGAAGTGCGTGCTTAAACCGCATGAGATTTCAGGAATCTCACACGGGAAGACATCCTGTCTCGTGTGAGTCAGAAAGCTCACGCGGGAAAAGAGTTTCCTCGCATGGGAAATTATTTCAGTTCAAAAAGTTGTCATTTTTCATGCCACAGAGTCAGCCAGTTGCAATACCTTAAAATTGTGTGTAGGATAGGTCCATAGCTGTATATTGCTTTGAAAAATCATCATGTTGAGGTACTGATCCAATTTCATCACTTGCTTTGTAGGTTGACTTCCCAGATATCATGTTCTGGTCACATCATCCTATCATGGGTGGGTAAATCATGGTTTACTGGGTTCCCTGGTTGAGTGTTTCCATTTGGAGATAAACACATTTCACTTGCCATAGGGGGGAGATGACAGTCACTCCCGAGGATATTTAGAGGATTTTGAGAGTGCCTTTTCATGAAGATTGTGTGGATTATGACACTCAGCTGAGAGTAGGTACATTTCCATTGAGAGCAGTCTTTCAGGACGATCTAGTGATGGGTTGAGCCATCTCATGGGAGGATTTGATTCATAGCTATGGCAGAGATCATCCACTGGCAGTTGTGTTGGCGTTGTTCTTGAGTTTCCACTTGGTTCTTAATCGCGGTCAACACGGGTTGGAGTGCGGCTGGGGAGATATGTTGCAGAGGATGCTAGCCAAACCTGTAGTTAATTTTAGATGGGGCAAGTGTATGCTTGCTTAGATGTACCACGAGATGCACAAGATTGTGTATTGAGGTGCATGTACATGGTGGCGGGGGTCATCGTCCTTCAAATCTGGGCCTGGGAGCACCTTCCCATATGCAGGTTAATATTCCATGATAGACGATAGCCTCTAGAGCCATACATATACAAATACGCAGGTCCTATGACCCAGACTACGCTAGGTAAGACAGAGTAGTGGCAGTTGCAGATAGATGACATGGTAGCAGTCATATGGCGGCCTTGGATAGCCACTAAGGTGTGGGATGATGCTCAACATGAGTTGTCTTATATGTTGTTTTCACGTCCTTTGATCAGGCATACCATCAGTATCATTGAGTGCTTCTTGCTCACGCGAGTATTGTGCCAATTTGGGGGACCATAGGATGTCTCTCAGGAGTTTTGCACTTACACCCAATTTGTCGATGAGATAAAGAAGGGTTGGCAGATATAGCTTGACAGGGGCCAGAGTATGATCGATGCTTGAGTACCACCATCTTGTGAGGCCTACTTTTGACTATTATAGTTTTACTATTTTGTTCTCATGCTCTCAATAGTTTATTCTTTGACATACTTTAACTATCAGAGACTTTTCATACATTTGAGGATCGGTGGAATCCTATGTTATATATTCAGCACCTGATTTTGTAATCAGGGTACTTTTGAGATGCTTTATGTTCTGATTCAGTTTTAGCTTATGTTGATGTCTTATATGGATTTTAATGTATGAATGTAATATGATGAATTTGGTTTAGGAAACCAATGCTAGGTTATTTCAGTTTTAATGAAAATATGGTTTATATGTATGTATATCATTGATGTCGTGTTATGTTTCATATCATGTCATTTTGGATCTACTGATGTTTGCATTAAGTGTGCATAAAAAGTTGACCATGGATCTATATCGGGGACCCAGTACTGGAACCTATGTAAATACCTGTGCTTTCCAAGGTCCTGTCTATATAAAGAGACATGGACCTCGTTGTTATGTGTTTATTTCGTAAACGTGGTTTGCATGTGTGTTATTAAAATTAGTAAATGTTTATGTGAATAAGTCATGTCAATTGTTTTAATTTAATGTGCCAAGTTTGGCAATTGTTGTAATTTAATAATTGACATGGCTAGTTAAGGGGAAACCAAGGTTAGTCAAGAGTTAACTAAGGTCATCTAGGAGTAGTACCCAAGCTTACCCCAAGGTTAGAAGTTTCTAGAATTCCTTTGACTTGGAAATCCGTAGGTTAACTTCAGGGTGAGTTTTAGAGGGTCTTTTAGGCTCCTAGGGGGTAACCGGGGTCAGTTTTAGTCACCCAACTTGGTACCCTATGGGTTAGGGGTCATTTTATATCATTAATGAGCCTCTAAACTCATTTATTACTCTTTTTAAGTGTCATTTTCAGTTTTGAGCGAATTTAGAAGAGGAGTGTGACTTTGGTTAACCTCACTCTCTCTTCTACCCAAGTTTCATTTGACTTCACACTTGGAGAGTTAGGAAGTGGTTTAGTTTGGGGTTGGTTAGAGTTACCTTACCTTTGGGTTAAGCCTTGTTCTTTTTGGAGGTTTGCCTATTTAGGGAAGGGTTTAGGATGAGTTGAGTGTTCACCCACTCTCTACCCTTAGAGACAGAATTCAGTTTGAAGGAGCTTTTGGAGAAGGAGCTTAGGAAGGATAGCTCAACACCATTACTCTTCACACCTTAGCTTGGATTAAGGTTGGATTTATTTAAATTTTTTTTTTTTGTGTTTATGTGTGTTCTTGAGCTCAAGGACTCCATTAATGGAGTCTTATGTGTTTTGAAGCTTTTATTTTCTGTTGGAAATTTTTATGTTTGTTTCTCAATGTCTTTACTTTGTGATTTATTTTGAATGGGTCTTCAAGGTACACTCACCCTTGGGAGGGTAGAGTATCCTTGGAGGGGTAGATGGAAATGATTCTTGTTAATGTAGAGTCTCCCATGTGAGGAGGGAAAAACTTGGGATAACATGATACCCATGAAGCCAAGAAGGGCCTGAGGGCATCTAGGAGGTATAAGGAGGTTATTCAGGACAACATCTTGTAAAGATGGTCCTTTTCAAGTCTATGTGAGGCTTGTGTATTCTATGTTTATTCTTGGCTTTCTCCTTCAATGAGGTCTACCACTACCCCTGTTATGGAAGGTCTCTTTAAGATACTTCCTCTTGTTCATCATGATGTTGGGAAGCTTTCTTGTGTTTGAGTTCTCTATTTTTATTTCCTGTTTGTTGGGTGTCTATGTTTGTAACCCGTTCTAGATTGGATCCCCAAGCTCGGGGGTGGCCTTGCAAAGGCCTAGGTTGGGAGGTGAGCCTCCATGGTCAACCTCAACTTTTATCAGGTTTCTGAAGGGACGGTATAGATGTATTATACCCATATGTGAAAGATGGGTACAGCTGGAAAATTGACCTTTGTAACCGTTGTAGTTTAAAAACTTTAGTATTTAAATGTTGGTATGAAGACCATTAGAATAATATGTATCATTTTGTATCATTTCAAAACCCCTTCATTTTTTATTGTCTTATGTTGGAAAACATGAATTTTTGAAAGAGTTATTTAAACTATTGCTATATCATAATGGAAGAAGGCTTATGGGAAATTAACGTGTGAACTAGTCTTCCGAATGGAGGTTAAGACTCTTTGTATCTTTATGTTCTTGCATCATTGATCAAATAGGAAAGTCATATTTTTTTTCCTTGCCTCACAT